>JAKUBC010000002.1:600000-1036517 GCA_030563105.1 Metschnikowia lopburiensis (nom. inval.)
GGTTGCAAACTGCGCAACCTGGCCAGTACATTTCATCACTGGACAGCACATCGGGGCCCGTCTCCAAAATGATCTTCTTGCCGGCCCGCCGGAACCAAAACTATTCGAGCCGTGCAAAACGCCGCCGTTCCGCCACAGCCCCTCGCTGGGCCTCGTTCCCGGTCCTGTTTCGTGGGCCTGTTTCGTGGTGAGCCGCACTCCTCCCACCGAGCCCTAACTCTGCTCGCCTTCCCACACAGTCTGCCTGGCTTTTCTGCCGCCCCGTTCTTTCCCGTGCACGAGCCCCGGTGCGTTTGGCCCATGGAAAACCCCGACTCACCCACTCACCCAGCGGATCACTCCGCCTCTGCATCGCCCCGGCCACCGCCCGTGGCCCTCGACTCGCCCTTCACGCTGGACTTCCCCGGCTACAAGCATGAACCGCAAGGTTTCCCCTCTGCATCGGGCTACCGTTTCGGGGCCCACCCGGCGCATCCCAGCGGCACCATGGGACATCATTCAGGGCACATTGGACACCAGGGCATGGCAGGATCAGGCCAGATCAATGACCAGCCTCAGATCATCGGAGCCACTTCCATTGGTGGCACATCCATTGAACAGACTTCCATCGGGCAGACTCGGATTGCGAGTCTGACTGAGACTCTGGAACCGATTGAGCATGGCCTGGTTGAGTCTGGTATGGCTCAGCCCGCACTGACTGTTTCTGGCATTGGACTGTCTGGCACTACTTCCTACCCGGCAATGGCTCAGCCAATGGCCTCCTACGGCTCCCCGTACCTCGGCTCCGCCTCGTCCTTGCATCCCGACTTGTTGGAACCCAGCTTGCCGCTCCACGACCCGTTGCAGCTCCCGCTGCACTTGCATTCGTCATTGGGACCCGACCCGCTCTTGCACCCGGCTCCCCACCGCATGGTGTCCGGGGCCACTCCGCCCCGGTACCCTCCTCCGCATGGGCCTCAGTATACGCCTTCCCAGAGGCCCCAGCGCATTCCCTCCCGGGCCCTTTATCAGGACCCGTTGCATTTGGGCAACGAGCCAATCAAACGGCCCTCGTCCCGCAACTCCGACTGCAGCAGCAAGAAAAGCCGTCTTGATCTTGCCGAAGACGCCGATCCGCAGATCAGGGCTGTCGCCACCAAGGCATTCGCCATGCCTTTGGAAGATGTGGCTGTACAGGTGAAAATGGCCGAGAGGAACGACCCTGCAGTGGAAAACTCGCTCTTCGCCCCGATCAGCGCCTCCCGGACCCTGAAGATCGACCGAATCCGCCAGGTATTCGCCCTTGCCTGGGCCAATCACCATTGCGAGGCATCTCCGACCGCCGTGGTGCCACGGAACAGAATCTACGCCCGCTATGTCCAGCTGTGCGCAGATGCGAACTTGACTCCTGTCTTGGCCCCCACTTTTGGCAGATACGTCCGTGTATTGTTCCCTGGCTTGAAGGTCCGTCGTCTCGGGACAAGAGGAAAGTCTAAGTACCACTACTGTGGGCTCAAGTTGCTTTCGGACCAGTCACAAGCGGCCTCTCCGATGTCCAACTACTCCTCGGTAGATGCCGATTCTCCTTCATCATTCGGAATGCACACTCCATCGCATGTGGATAGCCCGCTGTTCAACCCCGTCCCCATGACCCCAGCCAGTAATGTCCGTTCGGCTGACATCTTCCTGATGACCGACTTGAAGTACTTGCCCGAACTCAACACCATGATCCAGCGCACAATGGTCAACAAGACAGCCCAGCACGCAATCGACTTGCCATCAGTGTACTCCTACTTGCCAAGTAACCATGACTTGGATCCTGATGTGCTTGATACGTTGCACTCCATGTACAGAGTCTACTGCTCCACCATCTTCGAGCTGATGCGCTACATGCAAGTGGAAAAGATGTTCGGCCTGATTCCCATTGCTACGGCGACATTTACGCCCGCCGTTGTGGCTCTCTTGAAGAACGACATGCTCCTCAATTGGGTCCGAGACTGTGACTTGAGGTTGTATCGTGCCATGGTGAAGATGTTGAGCAGCATCAACCTATTTGAGGTACCTGACGAAATTAGAAGCCCCTTGTCTCGCATTGCAAACGGATTCATACCTCAATTGTCGCTGTCTCTCGAGAAGTTCCCCCAGGCCTTTGCCACTGCCAAGTTGAAGCTTGCATCCCAATTCACCCAGCTCATCAAGAGGTTCTTACGGTGCATCGATTCGGCAGCTGCCGCAAGACTCGCTCTCCACAATACAGCGCAGAGATCCCTCATGCCGCGGGAGTGGGCGAGGTTGGACTTCCGCGATATCATCATGAGAGAGCTTTCTTGTGCCTCCGAGAAGTCTGACTTGCTTCTTGACTTGTTGCAAGTACAAGCCCTCAAATGTCTTGATGGTGTGAATGAAGAGGATGTGTTGCATCGGTTTTCAAAACTCATGCTCGGTATTCCGGCCCTCTTCCCGAATGTCAATGCTTGGCTCTACTCCCTTCTCTGCTCCAACTTGCTTACCAGTTGCATTAGGGAGTTGAGCATCATGGGATCGGGAAGCTTCAAGTCATGGTGGGCTGTGCGCTGCTGGGTAGACGAGTATTCCTCGTGGAATCTCGAGCTCGGTGGATTCCTTTACGAGGAATATCGCCGTCACTACGGGCTCGACGATCAGCAAGAGGATGGCGCTGCTCCACCCGACCATGCAGCAAGCACTACGCCCAGCACATTTGTCGATTTGCTCCGCGGATGGAAAGGCAACGGCGACTAAGCATCTGCCAAGTGTGTGGCTAGGCAGCGAGGCTCATAAAGCATAGCGACATACGTTGCACAATAGCATACACGCATATGATTTGGTGTAGTCACCTACTCTTCCTATTCTCGGTCACCTACTCTTCCTATCCTCCGGTCACCTACTCTTTCTATTCTCCGTTCTTCTTATATTCAACTCTTCTCTCTATCAAACATCGTTCAATGCCACACACACAGCTCCCTTGTGGTGCCCGTTGTAATGGCGCACCGTTTCGCTGTTGGACAAGTCCCACAAACGCACATAATGGTCCGAGCAGGCCGTCACCAAGTACGCGCTGTCGGCACTAAACGCACAGTCCCACACCCATCTCTGGTGGCCCTGGAGCGTCGTTTCCAAGGCGAAGTTGTCCTCGGTCAGCCAGATTCTGGCCGTGTGGTCGGCGGAGCACGTGGCCAAGTGCTTCAGGTCCGTCAGCAACACCACCCGCGTGATGTACTTGGAGTGGGAGCGGAACTTGGTGGCCGGCGTTAGCGACGTGATGTCCTTCTGGTTCTGCATCTTCCACACGTAGCAGTTGCCCTTGTTGTTACCAGCCACAAGCATGCTGCCGTCGCTGGCCACGGAAAGCGAGTTGATGGGCACGTCGTCCTCTGGAATCAAGTGGTGCGTGCACTGGTTTTCGCCCAAGTCCCAGATACGGATGTTGCCGTCGTGGTCACAGCTGATGAGCTCGCCCTGGTTCGGGTGGATCACCACCTCGTTCACGGGGCAGTAGTGCTTGTAGTTGCGCTGCACGGACGGCGAGCGCACGTCCCACACCTTGACGGTGCCGTCCTCCAGCGAGGACACCATCCACTTGTTTTCGATCTGGAACGCAATCAGCGTCACGTTGCCGTTGTGGCCCTCGAACGTCATCACCGGGTTGGAGTTGCTGTTGGAGCCGTTGCTGCCGTTGCCCGAAGTGCCTGCTCCGTTGGACGTGGCGGCGGCCGACGTGGGGTTCCCGCCCGAGTTGCCCGCCTGGCGGATGTCGTACAAGCGGACGTAGAGGTTGCCTGCGGCGGCCAAGAACCGCTTGTCGGAGGTGATTTCTAGTCGATTGACCTGGGAGTCCGTGTGCTGGATCGTGCGGGAACACACGCCCGTGAGCGCGTCCCAGAACCGGATGGTGTGGTCGAAGCCCGCAGAGGCAAGAATCACCGACATGCTTGGTGGTAGTAGTGCGCGGTGATGTCTGTAGATACTGCGATAGTCTAAGAAAGTTCGGATACAATTTACTAGTTTTTTAATTCAACGGAATTTTTTTGTTACTTATTTGATCTACAAGAACTCTAAATGAGCTGGTTAACACTAAAGTTGATTACTTGACTATACAACAGTGCTCACCTGAGTCACTGGGTTCCGGAATATCGATACATCAATTGCACTTCCTGTGGAAGGGCGACATGGAACAGGGGCCTACTTCCGACTCACTATAGGTAGATTTCATTTGCTCTATTCAATGTGCGTCCTCGGTGGCCGGCGACCACCGTCCAGGTTCGTATGTATCGTCTTGATATGACACCATATCACATCTATAATGGTTGGGATTAGGGATGCCGCAGGGCAAATGCAAACAGCAGAGTGGACCAGCCTGTCTTAGAATGCCCGCAGCACGGCCTCCTTCTGCTCGGCACTCAAGTGCGTGGGGAAGTCTATCTTGTAGTTCACCACAAGGTCGCCGTACCGGCCGGGCTCCTTCGAAATGGGCATGCCCAACTGTGGGTATCTGTTGGTCGACGTGGGCTGCACAGGTGTCGTTCTCGAGATGTTGATCTTGCGGCCACTCAAGGTGGTCACCTCCTTGTCGAAACCGAGCAATGCCTCCTTGAAAGACAAGGGCACCGTGGCAATCACGTCGTTGCCCTCTCTCTTGAACACTGCGTGGGGCTTTTCTTCAACCACGAATTGCACTGTTTGGCGGGCCTGGCACTCGGGCTGGTAGTCACCCTCGTTGGTGAAGTTGATCTTGGTGCCAGCCTTCCAACCGGGCTTGATCTTGACCTCCAAGATCTTGCTCTCCTTGGAGCCGTCGGCACTCTTTCTGTTCAACTTCATCTTCTTGGTGGCTCCGGAGTACAAGTCCTCCAAGGTCACGGGCAAGGCCATGCACACGGTGTCTGGTTCTGGTCTGCGAGCACGGGCTCCACCACCGAAGCTGCCGGGCATTCCACCGCCAAATCCTTGGCTGCCGCCGAACCCGCCGCCGCCAAAGCCGCCGCCAAATCCTCCGCCGCGGAAGGCATCGTCCATGCCGAATCCACCCATCTGGGAGAAGATGTTGAACGCATCAGCCTGCGAGAATGGGTTTCCGCCGGCACTGGAGAAGTTGAAGTGAGGACCACCGGCACCGCCGCCGCCGCCAGCACCGCCGAATGGATCGCCTCCAGCAGGAGCATTTCCACGGGCGGCGTCCAAGCCGTAGTCGTCGTAGATTTGTCTCTTGTCCTCGTTGGACAAGATGTCAAAGGCCTCGGAGATTTCTTTGAATTTTTCTGTGTTACCGGTAGGTTTGTCCGGGTGGTATTTGAGTGCAGCCTTTCTGTAGGCCTTCTTGATTTCGTTCTCGTTGGCCTGGGGCGAGACGCCCAACAAGTCGTAAAGCTTTGAGTCTTTGACCATGGTTGTCGGCGGTTTTTTGGTCGCTGCGAGCAATTATATGGTGCGCTCGCACCTCGCGTTCTGGTGCTTTCTAGAACCTTCCATAGAACAAAAACATATAATCGCTTCAACGTTTACATCGCTATGTAGTCGGCAGACCGTTTTCAGGGCTACTCGCTATTTGGCCTAATTCTGGCCTACTCGCTCTTTTGTCTGGCGGCCTTTTTCAATGCCCGCACCCGGATGCTCTTGTGCATGTTGAGGTTGATCTTGTTCACAAGGCTGGAGTACACCCCAAGCGAGTTTTCGATGAAAAAGTGCATGAACGCATGAGCCCAGTATGGCGTCACCGTGGCAAACCGCTCCTGGGCGCCGCATCTCAAGCCAATGGCTCTCAACGTAGAACGCACAAACTGCTTAGGGTTGGGGATGGTGGCACTCGATCTTCTGATCTTGGACATGGCCAGGGTCACGAGGTACGAGATCACCAACTCCACGTCGACGCCCTGAGACTTCAACTCGCCGGCCAACGAAGCAGACCACTGCTGCAAGAACGCCTTGGAACCGGAGTAGGTGGCCAAGTAGGGTGTAGGAATCAAGCCTCCAAAGGAGCCCATGCTCAAGATCAAGCCTCTGACCTTCTTCTTCTCGGCAGCCACGGTTTTCACAATCACAGGTGCAACTGTCTGCGTGATCTTCAACGTCACGAGGTTGTTGATGGTGACAATGTCGGTCAACTCCTTGGTGTCGGTTTCCAAGAACGGCACCGGGATGCTGTGGGATTGGCCCACGTTGTTGATCAACACCGTGACGGGCAAACCGGCAATGGTTTGTGCGAGCTGCTCGTAGTTGGCCTCCTTGTCGACGGAGGCATCGAAGGCAAGCACCTTGGTCTGGACATTCGACTTAGCCTCGATTTCCGTGGCAAGAGCCTCCAACTTGGACAAAGTTCTGGACACCAACACAACGTTGAGGCCCTTGGCGCCCAACTGCGAGGCATACTCCTTGCCAATGCCGTCCAGGGCGCCGGTGACCACGGCCCACTTGCCTTTCTTGGCCCCGTACTTGGCAAAGTTGGTGGGAAGGAGCACAAACAAGTCGGCGATGAGGGCGGCGAAAGACAACGAGAAGGTGGTGATCTTGTAGACACCGGTGACCAAGGCAACGTAGAGAAGAGCCTGCACGGCCTTGTTGTCGGTGATTGACAGCATGAATTGACAAAGACCCATGGTTACGTGGGATTTTCAGGTCGCGCAACTGCAGTACATACCCCAAGCACCAGGGACCAGACTACAAGCACATAATTGACAACTAGCTTACAAATTTTACAAACCTCATAAAATGAATCAGTATAATTACAGTACTCCGTTCCCAATCTAATATACACTTGGCTCACAAGTACGTGAACTCGTCCAACTTCTCCAGGCAAATCTCCGCGTTCAACGCGTCCCGCTTGGCGTACACCTCTAGCGTGGACAAGGCGTTCGAGAGCTTCATCCGCTCCGTCTGGAGCTGGCAGATCTGCTGGTTCACCGCCGTCAACTCCTTGTACCGGCTTTCGAGCTTTTCGCGAGCGTCGCCGTGCTTGATCTTCAAAATGGCGATCCACGGGTTGGTGTACGCCTCGCTCTTGCGGGCGCCGTGGCTGGACCCGCTACCGTTTTCACGCCTGAATTCGGGGCGTTTGTATCTCTCTTGCCTGTCGTCCAACTTGGGCCGCTTGAGGTCTCTCTCCAAATCCTCTCTGTCACGATAGCTGTCACGGAAACCTTCCCGCTCTCTGTCACGGGGCTCTCTATCACGGGGCTCTCTGTCACGAGGCTCCCTGTCTTTGTCACGAGACTCTCTGTAGTCCTTTTCACGAGGCTCTCTGTATGACTCCTTGTCTCTGTAGGACTCTTTGTCTCGTGACTCCCTATACGACGAATGAGACTCGCTGTGTCTGCCGTCTCTGGGCCCACGACTGTCGCCATCGTAGAAGCTGCCCCGGAACAGTTGGCCGTAGCCGTGCTCCCGTTCGGGATGGGGCCCTCTGGTTCTATCTCGCGAGTAGTGGTCGTGGCCGCGGGGGCCCCTGTATCCGCCTCTTCCTCTGTATCCGCGGTTGGTGGCGTCGAACTTGCGGTCGTAGTAAGAGTCTGGAGGCCGCTCGCTTCGCGTGCCATAGCGTGGGTAGTCGTTGGAGCCACTCATGCTGAAGAGGAGTTGGTTGTGTGAGAAAAAATGCGAGTGCGACTTCACCAACTGTTAGCTCTGGTAGCTCTGGGTCACAGTACTGGCAGTGGAACAAAAGTCGGGGCTCTTCATCTGTTTTTGCTTGTGCTAATCAGACCAGCTGAAATGTTCTCCTTTTGGTTTTAGATTCCTTGGTTGCTGCAGTCGTGATGGCAGCATGTCAAAAACGTCAAACACCGATTTTCACGCTTACCGGTGCTATCCCTTGCCTCTTTTGACGTGTCTTTGGCTCCAGTATCTTTTTTTCTCCTTGTTTCATGTGTTTTCCTTGACTTGTAGTCGACCGTTGCTGACCCCAACATTTGGCGTTGTTTGTTTGTCCTGCACATCGGTGCTCATTACAGTTCCGCTTTGGGAACCGCAACAGCATATACTCTCTGCTACCTCTTACTTTCTCCATGTCCGTCCCGGAAGAACGGCAGGCCATCATCGGTGGTTTTCTCCAGGCCACGGACAAGTCGCTCTCTCTGGCGCAACGAATTGTTACGGCTCTCGCCGTCGCGGAGCTGCAACTCCTATTATACCCCGGCAGCATTACAAAGAACATGCACATCCTCCTGAAAGTCAGCTCCGTCGACCTCCAAGAGTTGGAGCTGTACTCCGAAAAGGAGCTCTTGTCCTTCTTGTGCTACGTGCTCTCCTCCATCAAGCTCAACGGCACTAACCGTGCCAGCAACTTCTCCGATCCTCACATCTTCACAAAGAGCCCTGGCCACCGCAAATCCAGCTCCCAGGACCTTCTTTTGGAGAATTCTTTTTCTCAAGACGATACTGCAAGCGTGGAAACTTGTGGCAGAATCAGACATACTGATTTTGAGTCGGATCTTGACGAGTTGGACTCTCTTATGGAGTGTGGCAGCCCTACGCTTGTGGCCTCACCAATAAGTCGTTCTACTCTGGACAAGAAAGACAAATTCAATCTTTTCGATATGCTCGACGATCTCTGTATCTTCCACCAGACTGTCGCCAGAAGTTTCGATGATGTGGACCAGAAACTCGAGAGTCTACGCTCGCAAAACTCTAGGGACTTGGTGTTCTTGAACAAATTGGTTTCCAGCAACGACCGCATGTTTGAAAAAGTCCATGAGATCAAGTCCGAAGTGGCAGAAATCTACCACGAGCTCAATCTCTACAAGAAAAAACACTCCATAAGTACTGGCCGAGATATGGTTCCACCCCCAATACTCGTGCCCCAGATACCCACAGACAATAATCTTGCGCATGGTGCAGCAACAATGAAACCAGACACAATGACAGAAAAAGTGAAAGAGACAATAACAGAAATGAAGGAAACAATAGCAGAAATGATACCAGCAGTATTGGAGAAAGAAACAACGGGAAAAGACGAAGGAACAGAAATAGGGGACACAAAAGAAACCTTAGTCACAGCCAAGGGAGCTACAGGTGCACGGGTTGCACTTGCGTTGGCAATTATGGTAATAGCAGTGGTGCTAAGACTTTGGATACGGTAAACATGACATTCACTGGGAATGAAAAACTTAATGCAAATGAAAAACGCAGACCAATCAGCCCATGTTGACGGATCTCAGGTAGTTGTCGTAGGCTTCATCGTTGTCCTCCTGGAAGTACGGGTGCACGAGCGCCCGCTTGGCACTGATTCTGTTGCTAGGGTCGTACGTCAACATCTGCTCCAATAACTGAACTCCGTCGCTGTCCAAGGTAGGAACACTGTTGGCCAAGTTGCTCTTTTCCCACTTGGGCCAGGTCAGTTTGAAGTCCGGCAAGTACGACACGTCGGGCCACACCTCCTCGTTCGGCGTGCCCAAGACTCTGAAGATTCTGAAGATCTCGTCGATTTCGGAGTCTCCGGGGAACAACGGCTTTCTGTTGCACATCTCGGCAAAAATGCATCCCACAGACCACATGTCCACACCCGTAGAGTACTGCTTGCCTCCCAAAAGAATCTCAGGAGCTCTATACCACAAGGTCACGACCTCGTGAGTGTACGCCCGCAAGGGCACACCAAAGGCGCGTGCCAACCCAAAGTCGGCCAACTTCAAGTTACCCTCCTTGTCGATCAACAAGTTCTGTGGCTTCAAGTCTCGGTGCAAGACTCTGTGAGAGTGGCAGTGCTTGATTCCCTTGACAAGCTGATGCATAAATCTCTTCACCATGGATGGTTCCAAGCCGACACCTTGTGGAATCGACTCCATGTACTTCTTCAAGTCCAAGTCCAAGAACTCAAAGACAAGGTAGAGCTTGTGGGAGTCGGAATGTATAATGTCGTAAAGACGCACGATGTTGTCGTCTCTCATCTCTTTCAAGAGGGAGATCTCCCGGATGGCAGTGGAAGGCACACCTTCATCTTCAGATTCCAATCTGATCTTTTTGAGAGCAACGACACGGTTGTTGTGACGGGTGTCCAATGCTTTATAGACAACACCATATGTTCCTGGTTGTTAGTATATAAGGTCGTTTTTTTGAGCCCAAAATCGGCCTTGTTGATGGAGAGCAGCGCTGTCGTCACGGCAGACATCCAGATCACCGTTTGTACTGAACAAATTTCGATTTTTTGATGGCTGAGGCGACTTGAGCTCTCAAGAATGAATAAGTAAAATATACTGACCTTCTCCGACTTTTTCTTGCCGCTGGAAATCAGAGAGTTCGACCATGGTTGCTGATTGTTCTTCTGTATTTACCACGAAAGCTGTCTTTAACGCGTGCTGATGTCGTGTATACAGATGAGCGAGCCAAGCTTGGACAGAGACGAGAATGGAAAGGACTAGTAGAGGAAAAAAGGGTAAAAAATTATAATAAAAATTATCGTGCAAACATCAAATTAATTATTGAGGTCGACTTCGGGACCAGTGCAACGCTGATGGATTATGCATTGGCGTAATGCTTATGTACGCTCTGTAAACAGTAATTGCATATACATGAGTCTCACGAAGCTTGTTTTTCCTTGCCGTCGTGCAATGCGAGCTTTGCGGCAAAGTCGTCCGGCAATTTCTCTGCGAGCTTTTCCGGAACTTTCTCAAGTAGCTTCTCTGAAACACGGTCTGGAGCAGGCTCCTGTGGGTGTGGATTTTCCGACAAATGGCCCTCTCCAGCGGCACAAACCTGGATTTCCCGACCCCACTCACTGTTAAGGATCTGCTTGCCAGTGATTCTCCTCTCAGGAATTGGATCGAGAATGGAGTAAATGACGTTTCTGCATCTGGCACGCTTCAAAGACTCAATTGGCTCATAGCCGGTGGCATCCTTTCTCTGGACGAGATATTCTTCGAAAAACTCGTCTTTCTTTGGGTCAGCCAATTTCCACAATTGGCGACCTGTTCTCATTGCCATGTAAATAACACCACAAGACCAGATGTCCACACACCGTGGATCGAACTGCTCCTGAGTAAACTCCTCTGGCGCAATGTAAGGACTGGATCCGCAGATACCATCGCTGAAATGAATCTCGTCTTCCCAGGCCATCTTGAAACATTCTCCGTTACCGAAGTCTGTGATTTTCAAGATACCTTGCTGAGTCAACAACAAGTTTTCGGGCTTCAAATCACGATGGGCAACACCCATATCATGCATGTAGTTCACACCACGAATAAGTTGCTTGAAGAAACAATCAGCCTCGGCGTACTCGAGCTTTCCGGCTGTGATAATCAAGGTGTACAAGTCTCCTCCCGAGCAGAATTCCATCACCTCACAGTAGTCGCCCTTGGCGTCTTTCAAAAGGTCGAGCGTATTGATGATGTTGATGTGCTTTAAAGAAGACGAAATGCAGAACTCAGAAGTCAATCTTCTTGAGTACTTCTTCTCGGACTCGTTGGGTCTTCTCTTGAACTCTTTGACCGCATACAACACCTCTTCCTGGCCGCTTGCATTGTGCTCTGCTCTCTTGTGAGAAATACGAACGACACCGAACGATCCACGGCCAATGACTTCTTGACAACGGCCGTATTTCTCCACGAAGTTTCTGCAGTCCGCGTTTGATGCTGCGTCTTCACTGTGTGGGTGGTATGGAGAGGTGTTGTTCTTCACTTGAGACACCAAACCGGCAAAAAGCGTGGGAGGCTTGTTTTCTCCATCCTTCTTGTCATTCTGTGGCTGGAGGATGTTAGGCACTGCTGACTTGGCCTCGTCTCGAAGCTTCTTAGCCCCTAGAAGATCCTTGAGCATATTGCTGAGTTTCTCTTGACGCTTGGCAGCACGCAAGTTGTGCTCGTGGCTGCCGTCCTCGAACATCTTGAATCTAGGTTTGCTCACAGCCACCAGTGCTGCGGATGCTGTTCCTGGAAGGTGTGTGCTAGACACAGAGGGAGACAAGTTTGCGGAAGTGGGCTGGCCATTAACTCTCTTTTCAGATGAGGTTCTGGACACGGGGTTGCTTCTGAGCTTTGCAGCTGCTGCCGCCACAGTTGCGTTCTTGCGGCTGTAGGACGACAGTCTGGAGACCGAGGGGGATTTCGTGGTGTGACCATCGGAGTTGATGGCGGTAGATGTAGAGGATGCAGGGCCGTGAAGCAAGTCGATGGAGGACAGCGACTGGGATGGGGAGAGAGCGCCCCCGAGTTTTGGGGACGCAGTTCGTGAGCGGTCGTTCGGGAGGGGGAAGAGCACGTCGTCTTCCTGGGTAGGCGTATCCCGGGAGCGGACGATGTTTGGCGAGTGCAACACGGGCAGTTTTGCTCGCAGCAGGCCCGGCTTGGCGGCGGTTTTCGAGTCTATGCTGTCAAGGACGGGAGACGTGGGTAGCGAGTCTGAGCTGGCGTTTTTGCCGGCAAGTTTCACGTCCTCATGCTGCTGAGCAAGATTTGTGGAGGAGACGCCAAAGAGACGGCCGATTTTCGATAGCGTTCTCTTGGGTTTTGCTTCAGTCATGACGGGGGTTTGTTTGAGATGTGCTGGTGGTTTGTGGTAAGGCTTTGTAATCTTTGTGCTGTGTAGGTGGCGCTGGTCCGAGGTAATGACCTGACGATGACAGGTAGTGTGGGGAATAGGCGAAAACGGAAAGTTTGGGAGCTGGCGACGGGACAGCGAGTAGCTGGTACCAGGAGAAAGGAAGATGCGAGGGCGCCCGGTGGCTATAACGGGGACGTGGGCGGAGGGCGACGGTGCTATTTAAAGTCTGTGAACAACGAACAAATTTGCCAACTTAGCGGTGAGAAAAATATGCTGAGTACAGTCCGCTCGAGGGGCGACAAATAAGCTCTAAAGACAAATCCGGGGCCCGGAGCGGAATTTTTGCAGAATGACCAGTCTGGCGTCCCACGAGGAAAATTAAGTAAAATTTTACAGAGATTACAGCAGTAATTTTCGGTGGCAGAGACACAATTATTGGCTCCCGGCCCTCTCGCAGCAATTGCGCTTTGGCCCGCTTTTTCTGTCTGCGGCGCAAAGCAGGTCTCCATTTCGCAAGCTATAGCTGGTGGCGCGGCGGTGATCCCAGGGCTGTGCAACTGTAGACGAGAGACAACGGAAAGTAGAGAGGCTGGTGCCAGCCGGCGTATATTCCGTCGTCTGTGACTTTGCAAAGGTCACCGGTCATCACTTTCTGCGGGCCACATGGGAGATGCCCAGACTATTTCTGTCATCGATCACACCGCATGCCAAGGTCGGGATCACGTCTAATTACCTCTTGGCTGTGTCAATGGTGAGTCGTGTCCGTGATCTGGTCTTGGCTTCTTAAATGACGCTGTTTTGGGTAATTTCTATTAATGCTTAATGAGTCACTAGTCAAAGTCTTTGATGAATCTTAATGACTGCTAAATATATCTGGTGACTGCTAATTTTGTTCGGTGTCACTAGTACAGGCTAACTTCTTTAGTGAGGGTTCTAAACCTCCGCTGCCCGACCACCGCTCCCTCATTTGAATCTGTCGCTTCTTTCTGCTTGACTACCGATCTACTTTCGAGTTCTTTTGAATTATTTCTTATTTATCTCTGAATCGTTCTTCGATCCTCTAGGGTCTCCCCTCCTTGTCAGTTGACTCCTTCAGTCAATTGATCTAGTTGCCCTCGGTCAAGATAAACTCCTTGAACTCCTTGTAAGCCTTCTCCAAGTCGTCGTTGACAATGATCTTGTCGTGGGCTCCGGTCTGGGCGTACTCCATCTCGGAAGCAGCAGCAGCGATTCTCTTGGAGATGGACTCCTCAGTCTCGGTGCCTCTGCCGCTCAAACGCTCTCTCAAGGACTCGATCGAGGGAGGGCTCAAGAACAAGTAGCGGGCGTCGAGATCACACTTCTTCACGGACTTGACACCTTGCATGTCGATGTCCAAAATGCAGATCTTGTTGGCCTTCGTCACGTCGTCCACGGCCTTGATCGACGTGCCGTAGTAGTTGCCAGAGAACTGCGCCCACTCAATGAACTTGTTCTCCTCGATCAACTTCTTGAAGTCGTCCACGGTGGTGAAGTGGTAGTCCACACCATCTTGTTCACCTTGTCTGGGTTGTCTGGTGGTGTTGGAAACAGAGAAACCGAATTTGTCAGGGTACTCAGCGAGGAGTTTCTTCAAAAGAGTGGACTTTCCTGTGCCGGAGGGACCGGAAATGACGATGGGTCTGACCATAATTGCGTAGTGTGTTGTGTTACACGTACCTAATTTTTCTGCGTATTGTGTATTGACCGCGATGCCACATCGCGTATGACGGAGTCAGATTTGTGACCGTGTAGAATTCAAGGTAAACGCAGCTGATGGGAGCAGGAAAGTAGAGATTTCTCTTGCTTCGAGAAATTGTGTCATTTGCTGAGTTTTTCGGGTCAATTTCGAGCCCGGTATTTTTTTTTTTTTTGGTTAGCATGGTGCAATTAGATCGGTCTAGACTGCGACTAAAAATGGAAAAGAGCAGAAACGGCCATCTAGCGATTCCAGACGGAAAGTTATTGAAAAAGTCACTGTCACGAGAAAATTGGAGCCTCAAAGTACCTTACCATTGCTACAACTCTTTTCAAAATCAAAAGTTTATATTTTTAATTTTACTTTGAACTTTTTGCAATTTTATCTTTCTGTTCATTATTTCTATTTTCTTACAGTTATGTCTCCATTTTTCAGATATGTCAACACACCTAAGAAATCAAAACATTGAATATCCCTCGAGAGAAGGACTTCCTTAACACTACAACACAAAGACCAAGCACAATTCATCAAAAATGATTTATTTCATTCATTTAATCTCCATCTTCACCTACACTCTTCACGATGCACCGGTGTGCACTCAGTATCGCTAACTGAGAAAAACCGTTTCTCCACCCTCACCTAACGACAAGATGGACCATGTCAAGCAGGCCCTAGAGGCGATGTACTCAGCCACAGTTCTGCAGGAGGCCAAGAAGGAAGCCAACAGCTTTTTGGAGGCTTTTCAAAAATCTCCCGAGGCCTGGGAGATTTCCCACCTGTTACTTGCTGATCCAGCCACTCCATTGGAGTACAGAATGTTTGCATCCCAGACTCTCAGGTCGAAATCTACCTACGACTTGCTGCAGCTTCCGGCCGAATCCTTGGCCTCATTGAAGGATTCAATGCTTGACCTCCTCTCCCTCTATGCCTCCAAGGACAAGGTTGTTCGTACCCAGTTGTCTTTGGCTCTTTGCCAGTTGGCGTTACAATACTTGGAGTGGGCCGATGCCATCAACGACATCACCTCCCGCTTGTCGGCACCGGAAAACATCTCTGCATTACTCGAGTTTCTCAAGTCTCTACCTGAGGAATTGACAGAGTCCAACAAAACGCCTTTGACCGACGAAGAGTTCAGGTCCCGAACCGAGTTACTTATCACTCGGAACGTGGAGCACGTTCTTCTGCTCTTGCAAAACGTCTCCGCTCATGACACCACCAACAACGCTTTGGTTTTGGACTGCTTGAACAGCTGGATTCCCGAGTGTCCCATCGAAGACGTTTTGAGAATCGATTCGCTTGCGTCCTTGATCTTCAAGTCCTTGACACAGGAGGCCACCTTTGAAAAGGCCTCTGATTGCATCTGCTCCATTCTCCGCGAGACAAAGGACATCGACAACTACGAGTTGATCAACGCTTTATACCAACAACTTCTTCAAGTACAGGAATTCTACTCGAGTCATCCAGACAGGTTGGAGGACCCCGAGCTTTACAGTGCTTTAACCAGAATATTTGTCGAGGCAGGAGAATCTTGGCACGTTCTTATCGCAAAGAACCCAGGTCACTTTAAGCCCTTAGTGCAAATCTTGTTGGGGTTCAGTTCCTACGGTGAAGACTTGGACGTGGTCAAGTTCACGTTCTACTTCTGGTACCAGCTCAAGCAGATGTTGACTTTGCCCAAGTTTGAGGAGTCCAAGGCGGAGTATCTGGGCATTTACCTAGAATTGATTCTGGTCATCATCAAGCATCTCTGTTACCCAATCAACAACAACCTGGAGGATCTCTTCGATGGCGACAGAGAGGAGGAAGACAAGTTTAAGGAATTCAGATACGAAATGGGCCAGGTTCTCAAGGACTGCTGTGCAGTTGTCGGCTCACAAAGGGCCTTGAATGTGCCGTTCCAGCAAATACAAGACTTTATCAGTCAGCAAAAGACGCAATGGCAGCTCTTGGAGGCTCCGTTGTTCAGCATGAGAGTCATGGCTAAGGAAGTGTCTTTGAAGGAGAAGAAGATCTTGCCTGTGATCATGGAGTTGTTGGTGCAATTGCCAGAGCACCCTAAAATCAGATACGCCACCACGCTTGTCTTGGGAAGATACTCAGAGTGGACATCCAAAAACCCACAGTTTTTGGAGCCTCAACTCAATTACATTATAAAGGGATTTGAAAACACCCAAGAGGCTAGCAAAGATATCATCAGTGCAACCTCACAAGCACTCATGTATTTCTGCCAAGACTGCTCCTCGCTCCTCGTCAACTACTTGAACCAACTTTTCATGGTATACCAGCAGGTGCATGGTGCATTGGAGGTGAGAGCCACCTACGATCTCGTCAACGGTTTGGCACATGTCATCAAGGAGATTCCGCCCACCGAGCAATCAAGTGCAGCAGAGACTTTCCTCAGCCCCACATTGAGCAAGATCGCCGAGTTGTCCAATTCAAACTCCACTGCTGATGACAGCATTGCTACTGCTTTGGAGGATGAGGCAGAGGTGTTGACCACGTTCTTCAGCATCTTGAGATGCCTGGATTACAACGCGGAGCAGTATCCCATTGCCAACTTTTTCATTGACAAAGTGTGGCCGTTGGTTACTCAGATCATTAGCAAGTTTGGCAAGACTTTGAAGGTGAGTGAGTGCTTCTGCAAGCTCATCAAGAGCGTGATCCACGGGTGTACGTACTACCTCTCCCCAGTGGTGGCAGACATTGCCAATCTTCTCAAGCAGGGCTTCGAAAGCACTTACTTTGGCTGTTACATATGGGTAACTGGAGTGCTTGTGCAATGCAGCGACGAGTTCTCCCCGGAAATTAACCAAAATGTCATCTACTCGCTTGCCATTACCCAAACATCCACCATTTTGCATATGTTCCGCAACAACACCGCTTTGGACATCCGGAGCATCCCCGATGTCATCGAGGATTTCTTCAACATGGCCGGCGAACTACTTATGTTCTTCCCTGCAGAAGTCACCGGCAACGTGGAGCTTGTCGAATCCCTCTTCGAAGTGGGCATCACGTCGCTCAACACAATCGAGGAGTTCAACCCATTGAAGGCATGCGTGAACTTCTTCATCGACTACATCTCGTGGGGCTCCGAGTATCCGCCCGTCTCGTTTTTCGAGGGAGACCACGATGCCATCAAAGCACAAGTTCAAGCATTCATGGCCTCGAGCAGCCATACGGAGAAGTTGATCAAGGTTGTGCTTCATGGGCTCATTTACAAGTTTTACAACGATGTTGACGGAAACGATCTCTTGATGAAGATCCTCACCGTGAGTCCTGACCATGCCCAGCTGGTGCAATGGTTGAACAAAGCCGTATGCGAACTCCCCAATGTGGGTGACAAAGAGGTGAACAAGTTGATCGGCGCCATCAGCGTGGCAATTCCACACAAAGATTCCCGGCGACTTCGAATTTCACTCAAAGACTTTGTCAGCTGGTACACGAGGAAAAACGTTAACGCCAGGGCATCATTTACATAGTTAAGCCAATTACAATAGGGGTTGAACTAATACTGTAGCATCGCGCACAGGCCGCATCAGCCTTGGCGAAGATGAAATCAGGTCGAGGCGCTAAGCAATCGGCGGGAAGCCTCGATCTAGATTTCCGTATCGCGGAACTTTTTGGCGTTTTTATCCATAAATCAAAAAGAAAACGTTCCGAGGCGCCAAGCCAAGACTTGGGCGCTTGTGTATAGTTGCCGTGGTTTCAGTCCTGCGGCCTCGAGCAATGGTGTATCCAAACAATACTAACGCGGAAGGAAGACAAACATTCTCGGAGCGAGCAACCATACACACCACGTCAAATTGGTTAGGAGTCCCGAAGTCTTGGTGACGGGCAGAGCAAAATAACGGGTTTTTTGAGCCCAGATAAACAGGAATAGCAAGCTTAGTCAACTCGGTTAGAAAAAGACCTATCGAAAGTTACGTAAGATGTAAGCTACAACTCTATCAATACGCTTCCAAAAATAGGAATTTCACAATCGGGACAGGATCCGGAAATCACAGTGGCTTGGTAAAGAAGCATTCTGAGAATTACGGCCCTCAGCAAAAAAAGTGCACAGACGATAGCACGCTAACGCCATTCCTTCATACAAGCGTGATAGAATTTGTCCGCTCGTCCCGATGTGGAAGGCAGAATACCAAGATAGGAAGGAAGGGTCGCGCGTACAGGACCACAATAACATGACGGCAATGAAACATCGACCCGCCCATCTCAACCGAAACATATAAAATCCCCTCGACTGCCCCGGTCATTTGTTTTTTTTTCTTCTCATTATCACATCAAACTTCAGTCTTTCGTTCACAATGCAATTCACCACCGTCGCTATCTTCGCCGCTGTCGCCTCTGCTGCCGCTAACGTCACCACCGTCACCGGTGTTTCTTCCACCTTGGTTACCATCACCTCTTGTGACGAGACCGTTACCGACTGCCCATACAAGCCCCACACCAAGGCTAACGTCTCCACCTACGAGGGTGCTGCCGGTAAGCAATACGCTGCTGGTGCCGTTGCCTTGGCTGCCGGTGCTTTGTTGGCTTTGTAAGTTTCTGGATACTCGGATAGGCTTTAATTCTTGGTATACTAGTTAATTCATAATATTGTTTACTATCGCTTGTAGCAAAAATCTTTAAGAATCTAAATCAAGGGGAAAATGGCTTAGACCCTTCTCTGCTTAAGCTGCTGCAAAATTTTGATCCACTAAGTGCAGTGCTGATGCGACTCTGAAACTGCTTCACATAATGCTGGTTAAGTGAAACGCTGGCTCATACGTGCCACACCGGATAAGAATTACACAGTGAAACAATTTTACTGGAGTGGAATTGATGCACCAGCAATTTGCATTAGGGTCGTTTATTATTTTCATGGACACAGCCTCCGGCTAAGCCGAGGAGCTTACCATCTCATACTCGGCTCTCTGAGCTCTATACCTGCCGTTAAATCTCGATAACCATCTCGGAAATCTGCCTTTGAACATTCTCCGTCCAAAGGTTCCTCTCTTAATTGCATTGAAGTCTGCCAACGAGGAGTGACTAAGAGAGAAGTCGCTTCCGTCCGCCAGCTCGTCGTAAATGGCTTCCCTTGCACGTTCGGCAACATTAGGGGGATGCCAGCTCTTGAGCAACAACGAATTGATCACCACACTGACGGAACTGGAGGCCATTGCTGCTGCCGCGGTCACTGGTGACAACATGAGGTTGAACTTGAGGAACAAGCCCATGGCGAAGGGCAACATGAAGAAGTTGTAGATGGTGGCATAGACAAAGTTCCACTTGATTTTTCTGAAACTGGCCTCAGAGATCTCGAGAGCGGTGATCACTCCGAGCAAGTCGTTCGAACGCTCATCCGATCCCATCAAGACCACTTCAGCAGAATCGATCGCGATGTCGGTTCCTGTGCTGATGGCCATGCCAATATCGGCTTGCACGAGGGCTGGGGCATCATTAACACCGTCTCCCACGAACGCGATGCAGACATTGCCTTCTCCGCCAAACATCTCCCTTAACTGCCGCACAATGCTGTCTTTGTCGATTGGCAAAACCTCGCTGAAGATGTTGCCCGCGGGGATTCCAAGCTCACGGCCCACTTTGTCGGCCACAGCCTTGTTATCACCGGTCACCATGCCAACCTGGTAGTGTTGAATATGTTGCAAGTAGTCCAACGTGTCCTTGGCACAGGGCTTGATGGTATCGGCGAGCTCCATGTAACCTCCGTATTGGTCGTTGATCACCACATGAGAAACACTGGAGACAGAGTTGAACAAGTCCTTTTCCATAACCTCGGCCAAACTGGCTCTGGCCTCGGGGAAGTACTTCACCACCATCCGCGAATTGCCCACGGCAATCTTGTGGGACGCACCGTTGACCGTGACCTCAGCACTGACTCCCATTCCAGTCAAGACCTTGAAGTCGACAATCTGCGTTTGAAACTTGTCCTCTTCGAAGTTCAAGCCGAGCATCTTTCTGGAGTGACCAACGATGGCTTTACCAGCAGGGTGCTCAGAGTTGACTTCCACGGATCCAACAAGGTTCCACCAGTCCACTTCCGTCAAGGATGATTGTAGAATTGGCTTAGCCCTGGAAATCAGTAGATCGCCACATGTAAGCGTGCCCGTTTTGTCGAACAAAATGACATTGACTTTGCTCGCCTTTTCGAGAACGTCACCGCCTTTGATCAAAGCACCGTGGGTTGCACCGACACCAGTTCCCACCATCACTGCGGTTGGTGCTGCCAAACCCAATGCGCATGGACATGCAACGACAACAACAGAGATGGCCAACTTCAAGGCCACGAAATATTTCCCGTTCTCGTCCATGCTGAACGCCGAAGGCAAGTATTCTGGAGCGAATTTCAGCACGAGGGACCAAAAAGTCAACGTGAACAAGGAAAGGCACAAAACGCATGCCACAAAGCGGGCGCTAACGTAATCGGCAAATCGTTGAACTGGGGCCTTGTTGACCTGCGACTCCTTCACAATGTCGATAATCTGGTGCAATTGAGAGCTCTTGCCAGCGCCGGTGACCCTGATGTAAATTAAGTAGGGCCCGTTGACAGAGCCGCCAATGACTCGGTCGCCGACTTTCTTGGTGATTGGCAATGCTTCTCCGGTGATGATCGACTCATCAATTTCGGTGCTTCCGTAAATGATCTGGCCATCTGCAGGGACCTTGGAGCCTGGAGAAACCACGGCGACATCATTCTCCTGAATGAGATCGATCGAAATTGTGCGTGTAGGCAAGTCGGCGGTGACTTCGGTCTTTTCGTCGTTCGATCCAGAGAGAAGTTTTTCTAGTTCCTGGTCGTCCGTGATGATGACACAGGTGGTGGGTGTCAAGGACATAAGTCTCGAGAGTGCAGAGGATGTGGCACCCTTGGCTCTGTTCTCGATCCATTTGCCAAACGAGACAAAGCAAATGAGCATGGCGATCGTCTCGAATAATACCTTGGGAGGCTTGTCTGTCTGGCCGTACCAAACACTGAGGAAGATGGAAAACACAGAAAATGCATAGGAGATGACGGTGGAAATGCAAACGAGAACGTCCATGTTGGCGTTCTTGCCCTTGTTGCGGAGGAAAAAGCCCAACTTTTTGAAGAAGATGGATCCCAAGTAGAACAACACGTGGGAGGTTAATGCAAGCTCGAGAACCGAGACCAAGTAGAGGCCGTGGAACAATATGAGCTTGTTCCAGAACTCGGAATCTTCGGTCATGGACAAGATGACGATGGGGATTCCAAAGCACAAGGACTGAATGAAGTTCGAGCGCCAGTACTGA
This sequence comes from Metschnikowia lopburiensis (nom. inval.), assembly GCA_030563105.1. Taxonomy (NCBI): domain Eukaryota; kingdom Fungi; phylum Ascomycota; class Pichiomycetes; order Serinales; family Metschnikowiaceae; genus Metschnikowia; species Metschnikowia lopburiensis (nom. inval.). Next base: position 621,446 of record JAKUBC010000002.1, read on the forward strand.
ATATCCTTGACCTTGGAGAGAAGCTTCAATTGCGAACTGAGCGACTGGTCCACGGAGTTCAGAATGACAAACTGCAAGCTAGAGTCGACCGTATGCAATGAGTCGACGAGCTGGCGGAGCCCGGTGATGTTTGTGTATAGGCTGACATGAAGCTCGTCGACGAGGCTCTCAGGGTCCAAATCGGCGGTGTTGGACGCGAGCTTGTCCTCATCCAACAGCCCCTTGAAGATGAACTGGAACTCGGTGACGCCAGGCAAGCTGTTGAGCACGGCCTCGACGTTGTACTGTAGCTGGGGCAAGTCCAGTTCCTCGGTAATGCCGTAGATCTGGAGCACCACGTCTTCGGGCTGGCGCTCCAAGCCCGGCAGTGTGCTGGAGGTGGACTCGACGGCGGCGTCAAAACCGCAGTCTTCTATTATGCCCTTGATTTCTTCCGCAGTAACGGTGTCCTCGTGTACCACCACGGCGGCGTTGGTGAGCTGCGAGACATTAGCCCTCACCACGCCGGGAGTGTTTTCAAGGGCGCCGGTGATCGACGCCGAGCAAGCCCCGCACGTCATGCCGTGGACCAGAAGCCTCGTTTCAAGCCGGGCGCCGTTGGGCCGGCCGTGGCTGGTGGACTCAAGCACGGCGTCAAAGCCACAGTTCTCGATGGTGGATATGAGCAAATCGGTGGACACGGAAGAGTCGTGCACCACTTTGGCCAGATTGGTGAGGAGCGAAACCGACACCAGTGTCACGCCCAGAAGACCCTCGAGCATCTCGGTGATGCTGGAGGAGCAGGCGCCACAGGTCATACCGGAGACTCCTAGAATAGTAACATCGAGGGCGGCGTCGGGTTCCGAGACGCTGACGAGCGAGGCGTCGAAGCCGGAATCTTCGATGGCGGCTATGAGCTCTTCCGGCGTCGTAGGGGGATCAAAGGTCACTTTGGCCTCGTTCGTTAGGAGCGAAACGGAGGCGGCGGTGACGTTCGGGGAAGCTTCCAAGGCATTAGTGACCGAGCCGGAGCACGCGGCACAGGTCATGCCCAGCACGGCGAAAATCGCTTCCACCATGGCTTCAGATGAGTATTATTGGAAAAAAAATGGCACGGTGGGGTGGAAGCACTGGTTGTGGGAAGGTGGGAAGAGCGGCAGAGATGGTTTTGATAAAATTGGGTGCAGACATGCAGTGCGTCGGCATGCGCAGAGGCAAAGCCGGGCCGGCTTATGGTAAGATGCAGAGCCGAGAAAAAGAAAGACAGGGCTAAAAAAAGGAAGAGCTTAAAAGGACAGCTAAAAAAGGAATAATAGATGAGTGACAGCGTCTATTATAAGGACAGTTAAAAATACAAAACTTCTAGGCCGATAATAGGCGTAATTTGATAAGCTAATGCATGACTCGTTCTCCTGTGCTCTTCTGCACCGGAGCCTCCTTCTTCCGCTTCGGCGCCAGCCCGTGGTACCGGTGCAGAAGCTCTTTCCACGCCTGCTTCTTGTCCAATTCTTTTCCCTGCGAGTCTTTGTACTGGATCTTCACCTGCGGACTGTATTCGGCAAGTGTGTCTGGCTCGTTGTACTTGTCGTAGCGGCCGCGTTTCTGTGGCGCCTCGATGATGCCCTTGCTTGTAAGTCTTTCACTGAGTTCTCGGTCGAAAAGCTGCTCTTGTTCCTCAGGAGCCATCTTCTTGTACCGTGCGTCGTTCTGTAGTTCCTCTCGGAGCACACGCTCCTCGATGCTGATTTGGATCCGGGCAAGCTCGGCCTGTTTCTGCATCTCACGGCTCTTTTTGTCGGTGGTGGGCACAGTTTCGACTTGATTTCTGCGGAGGTATTTGAGCGTCGACGAGAGCGTACCAAACTCGGGTTTGATGGTGCCCTCACTTTCTTCGGAGAGGTCTGTTTTGTGGGCCTTTTCACCGGTCCTGTCTATGTCACTCTCTTCATTTTCAGTTTTTCCGTTTGCTTCGGTCTGTTCAGTCTTCAGATTTGCTTCTGCCGACTCTGGTTTTGACTCTGGTTTCGATTCTGATTTTGACTCTGGTTTCGATTCTGGTTTCGATTCTGCTTTCAGCTCTAGACTCTCCTCGTTGCGGGCAGTGGGTGTGTTTGAGACCTCCGCATCAGCACCGATCGTATCAAGGAAATCCTTCGTGTTGTCAAAAACAAAGCCCTGGTCAATCGTGGTGGCTGCATCCACTCTACGGTGGAGCTTGACCTCATTGGCGATGTCCTCCGCAGACATTGGCTTTCTTGCCTTGAGTTTTTTCCGGCGATTCTCTGCCAAAATATCTTCCAAGTCGTCTGCTTCGTCTTCGAGATCCAACGATGTGGTGACCATGGGCACAGAGTCGATGACAGAGTCGTCTTCTCTCTGCCGTTTTTTCAGCGCCTTGGGCTTCTTGCGCTTCATGGATTTCATGGCAATTTCGGGCTGTGCTGGTTCGAGATCGTCGAAAAGAGACTCCATTTGGAGCTTGTGACCCTTAGGCGGCGTGACCTCTTTCTTTGGCTGTTGTTGCTGGATATTGATGGTGGACCCTTGTAGTTGCACAGCAGTCTCCTCCTCCTCACTGTCGAGGTCCTCATCGATGAACCTAGGCTTGTTGCCGAACTTGAGGAGTTGCTGTCTCTCTCTTTCTTTCAAATCCCGCGAGACTTTGGCACTCCTGGTCAACTTGTCATTTGCCAACACCTCGTCATTGTCTTCGAGAATGCCCTGGTCTTCCAAGGTGAGCACGTCGCCATCAGCAAGCAGAGCCATTTCACGGGCGCTGTGCTTGACTCCCATAACCGGGTCATTTCCGTCGATTTCTCTCTGAGCTTTGGGTTGAGCCAGCTTGCTTGGAGGCTCCTTCTTGCCAATGTTCTCGAGCCACGATGCCGAGTCCACGTCGTCGTAGGCAAACAGCGACTTTGGTTCAGTTACCGGTTCAGAAACTTGGGCCTTCTTTTGGTTTTCCTCGAGACGTCGGAGCCCTAGCGAGGCCCGAAGCTTGTTGGTGTCTGCCACAGACAAGGAGTCCTGTTTCTTGGGCCGGTGCTCCTTGTGCTCACCCTTATTTGGCGTCGGTAGCAACTTGAGCCCAAGCTGGGCCCGTAGCTTATTTGTATCCTCCACAGAGAGCGATATGAGGCCCATGGTGTAGTCTCCTTTGTAAGCTGGTGGTAAGTGCGATGCCTTCGCGGAAATCTGGGGTGCACAGCAGGAAAGGTAAACAATACACCACCATACCTGCGCCATGCCAGACGTCGAGAATTTCTCCTCGGGGGTCGATTTCCAGTTTGTGGACGCAAAAGGCACCGTGGCAAACAACCCGGCGCAATTCTCTGTCGTGGGCAACCAGGTCGCCTACATAGCCGGAAGCGGCGTAGTGGTGACCACTCTAGACGACGATGGACGGGTTCTATCGCAGCGGCTTTTCGTCGCCAACAGCGGAGACGCCTCTTCGGGACACAGCAGCTACCACTTGCCCGAATTGGGCGATTTGGACGTCAGGAGAGACAGTTATGGCTACCCGATCAACAGCCCGATCAAGTACGACGGCTCGTCTACCGACCTTGACGAGCGGCTGGCCGGAGACAAGGACGCCCTCAGCGCTGCAGCGCAGGGGAAACTCAAGGAGCGGGTGAGAGCACTCACCTGCTTGGCAATGGCTCACAACGGCAGGGTGTTGGCTGTGGGAGAGACCGGCTACCAGCCTCGGATCCTCCTCTTTTCGCTTGCCCCAAACTCGTCCAGCCGGCCATTTGCTGCAATCAAAGAGCATAGTTTTGGCGTCAACCACATTGCGTTTGCGCCTGACCTGAAGAGTTTTTGCTCGTTGGGAAGCATCTCCGATGGCTTTCTCCATGTGTGGAGGTTCTCTGCAAGCGCAGTGGCCTTGAAAGCGGGCAACAAATGCTCCTCCTTGATCAACGAGCTTTTATGGGTAGACACAAACCACCCACAAGGGTCCATCGTGACTTTGGGGTTACGCTTTCTCAAGGTGTGGCAGTATGAGCCCTCAGACTCGGCATCAAAGTCCTTGCTCAAGGGCAGAAACATTTTGCTTGGACGATTCTTGGACACCAACTTTCAAAATGCATATGAGCTCGGTGAAGACCAGCTTCTACTCAAAGCAGAGCAAGATTTCTTTGTGTTGAAGTTGAGGCAAGAGGCAAGACTTTGCCCTGCGACGATTGAAGTGCTGGAACTTCGAGGAATCGTGACAGACTGTTCTACAGAAACGCTTTGGCATTTTGATTCCAACAATGAACCCCACACACTTCCATTTGACAATATCATCATTGAGGAACCAGTGCAGCCAAGCTCTGCGCTTTCTTCTCCACTGAAACGCAACTCTTCGCCGCTGAAACCAACGCAAGGTCTTCTCAGTCTCTCACTATCGCCAAGGATTGCGGACGGCAGCATCATCAAAGCTCTCAATTTTAGAGACAACATCATTTACCTCACTGACGACGCCAGATTGGTGTATCACAACAAAATCTCTGGCGAATCCTCACCGATCGTCTCCCCTCCCATCAGCAATTTGTCGGGTGGGAAGAAATGCGGGTCTGAGTTCATTTTGTTCTCCAAAACTGGAGAAGTCAGAGCGCTTGATATCAACGGGCATTCAACGCTCGTCACAAATCATGAGGTGCTTCAGGTGGAAGGCATGGCCAATGAGCTCACCGCAGTCGAGAAATCTGGCCCGTTGTTGATCTTGGGAGACAAGTTTGGTCTGCTCACGATATTGCAGCTAGGTAAAGATTCACAAGAGGTGGAGCTTCAAATGAAAGCTCACTCGTCTTCGGTCAACGACATTGTTCACTTCACTCTCGAAGACGTACCCGTTGTTTGCAGCATTTCGAGAGACAGAATGATCCAACTTTTCTACAAAACCGAGGGTAAGTGGGATCTTTTTGGTACCATCCCAATCCACACAGGCAATCTCCTCTCAGCAAAATACTCCAGCCCTTATCTCTTCGTTTGTTCTGCCGACCGGACCGTTTCCGTCCACGAACTCACAAAATCAGAGCTGGGCAGCTTGGATATCTTCCAGAAGAAAATTATCTCGCTCAAGAACACACCGCTTGCATTGGACATTTCAGATTCAGACCTTGTGATAAGCTGCAATGACCGATCCTTGTTTGTATACGACAAATTGTCCTTACAGCCCAAAAAATTGCTAAAAATCCACGACGATAAGACACATCAAGCTCTATGCCTCGAACGATTGGCATTCATATCGCTGGAAGTCATGGCTGCTTACTCAAGCGACAAGTCCTTACGAGTTTTCAACCTCCTATCTGGGAAACTTTTGGGATGCTCATGGGGACACATGGAAACAGTCATTGGCTTGTACTTTAGCGAGAATAAACTCATGTCTTTGGGCGCCGACGGGTGCCTCTTTACCTGGAAATTGGTCCCAGCGAGTGAAGATCAGGCTGTGTCAGCTCACAATTCCCCTAAAACAATACTTCCTGAGCCCGAAATATCGCCGTTGCTTCTGAAAATCAATAGAAAGATTTTGCCCACGAACGCCATGGGTGTTGCTCAAACTTCGCCCAAGCGAGTCTCTGTTCCACCGCCTGATGTACCTGTCTCAGAACCCGAATCACCCACGCCTCGCTTGACTAATGCCACGCTCAAAAGATTGGAAGCTAAGCGGAACAATGAGCTCAAATCGGCAAACAGCAGGGCAAGCACTCCCACCAAGAATAACGGCTCGCCGTCCCGGCAAACATCTCCTAGTAAGACTTCGTCCTTGATGAGAGACACGTTATCACCTACTAGGTCTATGTCACCCATCAGAAACAGTTCGTTTTCTCGAAAGGCTGTTGGAACTAGAAATGGTGTAAAGCCCGAGACGTTGACTCTTCTCCCGCCTCCGACTACAAATTCGGACGCGATGGAGAGATGCACGGCTTACATTGCCATGATCAAGTCGTTTGTTGAGAAGGGAATGCTTAGCGACGACAATAAAGCTTCACTCAAAACAGACGTTGAGGACTTACAATCTCTTTTGGGGCACAAAAGTCAAAGCTCCGATCTACTTGAGCAGTACAGCGACAAATTGGTCAAGCTTGTGGAAGAGAAATTAGCCATGAAATAGTATGCAAATGCGTTCATTCTGTCGTATCTACTCAAATTCAAAATCGTCACCGCTATCGAAGCCATCATAACCACTGTCGTCATCGCCGTAAGACTCCATCTCCTGCTCAAGATCCTCGCCTTCGCTGTACTGCTCTTCCTCGTCCTCATTATCGCTGACGTCTTCGTTTTCGGAGCTCGAGTCAGCCGATGGACTAGCGTTGGCGGGGGAGGATTCTTCTTTCTCCGCCTCGAACTCATCATCAGAAGGCTCTTCGTAGGATACCATGATTGCGTCTTTATCCACTTCGTCTTCGGAAGTACCATATTCTCTGAATGAGGTCAACTTCATACCGCAACGAGGACAGGCCTCTGCGTTTTCGTTGCCGTTTTCGATCGCGTTGAAACGGGTTGCAAGGCAGGTGTAGCTAAAAATATGGCCGCAATTAGTGATGCAGGGATTAGTGACTTGCGTACTGGCAGTAGTGAGCCCGCTGCTTTCGACAAACTCAACACACATGGCGCATTGAGACTCAGGTAAAGACAGGTACTTTGTGGTAATGGGAGTCTTTGACCAGCCCCCATAGTTGTTCTTGATACCCCTCTTTGTGATCATACTCCTGAAGAGTCTGGTCCACTTTCTCAAGTGAAGCAACGGTAAAATGAAGACGAAGAACTCGGTGACGACGTTCCAAACCAATTGACGATTTTGGAACTCAAAGTTCACATTGTTGCCGTTGAACTTGAGCAAGTCTGCCACAATTGGCGTCACAGTGATTCCCAAAACCCGGTAGATCAAGTTAGGATACTTGCCGTTCACGAGGAAAAGGGTGAAGTTTGCCAACTCGAGAACTTTCAATGAGTCGCCAATAGTCTTGAGAATTTTGCTTTTGTGTTTGATCAAAGCCGCCTTCAAACCACTTGCGGTCCGCTGGACGCCGCCAACGGTATCATCGCCAAGTGTATAAAGATAAGACAGGATCCGGTTGAAAATATATTCTCCGAAGATGGTGGCTAGAAGCGCGTACCGAAGTTTCGATCCAATGATCTTTCCAGAAGATGCATTGGTTAACTTGAGGTTCTGTAATTTGAAGCCGTACGAGGAACCGGATTTGTATGTCGTAAGCTTGAAAATGACCAATTTTAGCACGAGTGACCAAAGCTCAGGATGCTGATTGTAGGTCCAGGACTTGTTGGTCAAGTGCTGGAATGCATCCGAGAGCTGTTGCTTTAACAACGAGAATAGCTCGTTATCTAGAATGTCAGCATCAAGCTGAGACACTCGTGGAGAGGGATATGGTGTCTTGTGTATGGGCATTAAAGTGGATGTTGAGGTTTCTCCACACTTGAGTTTCCTCGGTCATAGACAAAGTGCGCTTATGTGCAGTCTCTCAAGTAGATACCAGTATGATTTTGTTTGCAAGCTCTTGGGCCAACACCGACGAGTTGTCCAGAACAATGGACTGCATACCGTCTTTCACCACAGCCAAGCTACTCAAGGTGGGCCCGTTCACGGCTGCCTTCGATATGATCAAGTGGAGGATACGAAGGAGGGTCAATTTCGCAGCCGCACGTTTGGTGTAGACTGCCAACTTTTGCATGATGCTTTCAATCACCGAATCACGAGTCATGAGCGATAGCGCCTTGGCATTGGAGTTGAGTAACTTGAGATAGTTCTCGAGAGACGGTTCCAAGTTGGAAACTCTCGATAGCATGAACCCACTCACGAGACAGTTTTGGGCTACTGGGGAGTCCAACCATCTGAAGCTTGCGTCTTGCGAGCTCCAATGCAAGATCGAGTCCATGGCGTTATAGTGCCAATAAGGATCAATCAACAAATTGTAGTAGACACTGGTGATGTTGTTTTTGAGCAAGTAGCTGTACACACTGGAATCGCAGTACACCAACTCACACAAAATGGGCAACACAAATTGGCGGAAAGGAAGGTTGATTTTCGACAAGTCACGCAAGAGAGGAACCGCTCCCAACTTCACAATTTCAAACTCTCTGTTGTGGTTCAATATGCAGCAATTGTAAAGAGAAGGACACACAGTGTTCAAGACTTCCTTGTAGTGCGCCGCTGAGGGAGTGTATTCTCTCAAGAGACGAACGTAGAACTCCAAGATTTCAGCAGCACACAATTGTTTCAAGAGTCCCAGAACTCCAGTCATGGACCTGAAGAATTTCAAGAGCACGAGCTGACGGCTGAAAGAGAGCGACGAGTACACCTTGATGATCATCTTGAAAAGGTCAGGTGTGGCTATGTTCATGCAAACCCTTGATTCGGAAAGCCCGAATATTCTGATGACTTCGAGAATTTTGTCGATACTTTCCTCGACCTCAGCAGCTGGGACTGAACATTCTTTTCCTTTATGGCATTTCGTCAAATGCTTGAGCAATGTCACGAACCAAAAAACGATACCGTACTTGGAGAGAATTCGGCACATGTCCGACTTGAAGCGAGTGATGTCTTTCGAGAGAATTTCGTGTATGCAATGAACAGCCACAAGAGGAAATTCTGGTGTCACCTCGAAATCTTCCTCGAGAAATCTCGAAAGGATACGTAAACCACCCGAAGAGACAAAGACAAGCAACGATTTCTCAGAGAGCCTCAAACATTTCACAAACCTTGCAACCTCCATACGTGCCTTGAGCTTGAAGGATGGCTTAGAGAAGTCTGTGATCATGGGGATTCCTCCCAAAAGAGAAAAGTTGTCCAACTGAGCCACGTTTGACTCAAAGATCGTGTTGAAGATGCTGAGAATGCGCTGGCATAGCCTCTGCTCGGCATCAAACTCTTGTGCGTTTTCCAAAAGTTCCATGAGCACTAAGATTCCGTGCTCTTTCATGAACACGTCGTGAGCCACGGTAGACTTCTTCATGGCGTGCAAAATGCTTCCGGTGATTTTAATGAGTGGACCAACTTGGCTTTGGTCAAAGTTGGAGACTTTCGATGCAAGTTTGGACAGCAAAGTTTCCATTTTGATTTGCACGTCGAGCTCCTTCGAGTCGAAACTGTTGACGTCAAGTTCGAAAAACGGATCTTGCTCCTCTTCTTTCGCCAAACTTTCTGGATGTGGTAGCTGCAAGCCTCGTTTGAGGTCCTTAGCTGAGATGCTGTTGATGGTATCCTGAAAATGCGGCATTTCGTCGTCTTTGTCTTCCGTGAATTGGGCGAGAAGCTCCAATCGTGACTGCGGACGCCTGGGTTGTAACTTCCGGGTTTGACTCAGCTCCATGGGCGTGATGGGTGTATCCGACTGTATCTTGCTCGTTTTCATGGAGTCAATGTACTTGGAAGAGTCCTTCTTGCCGAATGCGTTCTCGATGGATTCTACTGCATCGACGTTCCTTTCACTTGGAAAAGAAGCAGCGGCATGCATGCTGAGCCATCGATGTTTGAGAAGGAGGTTCGCTCCAACTCGAAGATTCGCCTGTTTCTGGAAACACTCTAGAAGAAAGTCTTTGGCCACAGGCGAAAGCCCCGTGGGAAGTGGCGGATGCTCGTTCGTTCCAATTGCATGGAGTGCAGCCATCGGATTCAAGTCATGGTAGGGAGGGTTGGTGGTGAACAACTCAATGATAGTTGCACCCAAAGACCAGATGTCCGAAGCAGTACAGATACCATCACCTCCAAGGATGGTTTCCGGGGCCATCCAGTTCGGGGTGCCGACAACGGTGTTGTGCAGAGTGGCCACCGTGGTCGCTATACCAAAATCGGCCAACTTGACCTCGTTTGCTTCCGTGATGAGCACATTGGCAGCCTTGACATCTCGGTGCACCACACCCTGCTCGTGGAGATAATGTAGACCCTTGAGAATAGGCACCACGTATTCTGTGATTTCAGATTCGGCAAAACCACGGCCCCGTCTCTTGTAAATTTGCCGCAACGAGCCGCCGGCACAGAACTCGAGGAGCACGTTCAACGAGTCCAGGGTCTTCACAAACCCGTGGTATTTGACTATGTTTGGATGCTTGAGGATTTTGAGGAGATCTATTTCTCCCATGAATGCAGTGAGATCGTAGTCCCGGTCGAGACTGATCTGCTTGATGGCCACCACCTGGTTGGTTTTGATGTTCAAGCCTCTGTACACTTGTGCAAATGCACCACGGCCAACTTTCTCAAAGAGCATGTAGTCGTTCAATGCATTGCTTGCCTTCATTCCGGGCCGCTTCTCCACTCTCTGGGCGGGCGTGAGCGAGAGCTTGACGGATGGGGCCCTAATATTACTTCTTCGATCGGGTTTCAGCAGTGAAAGCTTGGGTAGACGAGACTTTGCCTCGTGCAGCCCGTGGCGGGAGGAGGGTAGACTTCGGGGCTTGGAATAAAATGCAGAGTTCTCTGGAGGCAGGCTGTTCGGTAGTTTATCTGGGGTCATCATGGAGAAGCTCTCGACCTTGACATTGGCCATTTCCAGCTGGATTTTTTCGAGAAACATGGCGGAGCCAGGCTGCTGGGCACGCACTGGGCCATCGGTTCCGCTGTTGGGGTTCAAGATGGACAAGCCAGGCCTGCTGGTGAACTTGGAATAGGAGAAGTCGATGTTTTCAGACGAGTCGAAGTCGTACACCTCGTCTTGCTCGGTCTCGCGATAGATTGAGAGCCGCTTGCCCTTTGAGCTGTCACCGTCAGCCGGTAGAGTTGCGGACATTGGCCCTGGTTGTATGGAGAATCCAAAATTGGCGTGATACCGACAGTGTACGAGATGTGGGTCTTTGGATCACTGTTTACCTTGATGCGCACAAATCGCGTGGGTGCAAAGTGTAGCACAAATAGATGCACTAACTAAAACAAACATCGACACCAAAATGGCCGCCTTACAAAAATCACACAATATCTATATTTCTTCCAAATTCATTTATTTTCCATCGACTATTGCAGGTCCTTTGCGTAGGCTTCCCGCTTCCAACTCAACAAGTTGACGTCGCCAGCCCGTCTGGGGAAGATCATGTTCACAATCAACAAGATCAAGCCCAAGGCAAGGCACACAGCGCCCGATGCAATCCACGAGAAGCCCAAAAACACGTTCTTGCCGCCCAACGGTGATCTTTGCGAGAGGAACACGTACTTCTGGCCGTGGTACTCCACAACGGGGAAGTTCAAGCCGATCTCGATCTCGTAGGTGCCCTCTTCAAGCGCGTCGTTGTCGTTTCTCAAAGCGAGCTTATGGAAATCGGGGAACGCCGAGGTAAACATCCAGTTCTGGAACTCTTCCCACTGCAGGATGTCGGGCACGTTGGTAGAATTGTAGCCGTTGGGGAACTTCTTGGCCCAGTTGGGTGGCGGCACAATGTCTCTGTAGTCGTACTTTGTCTTCTTGAATCTGTTGCTGTTCGACGCCCACGCAATACCCTCGTTCGTCATCACGTAGTCACTACTGCCGTTGACTCCACGGAGGGTAGGCGAGAAGGTGTCGTTGAACATGGAGTTGGCGATCAAGCCACAAGGATAAATCCGCTTGCCGTCGTCGTCGGTGGAAAGGGGCTCACAGTTGAGACCCACCGTATCCTTGATCGTGCTGAGCGAGGCGGCGTCTCCGTTCAACTGCTCCTCGGAGAAGGACTGCACGTATCTTCTATGGTTCTGGTGGAACTTCTTCAATCTGTAGAAAAAGTAGAGGGGGCCCTTGATCCGGTGGGGCACGCCGACCTGGATGTGGCACACTCCGGCGTCGGTAATTTCGCCGTTGTGGGACGTGGCGTTCTCCATCCTCCACACCACATTCGTAAGTTCAGCGTCATCCTTGAGATTGTACAGCAAATATTTTTCGGGGACAGCCTCCCAGTGCAGCGTGGGTGCCTCGTACTGACACTGAGTGTACTCGATCGTCATATCCTCGATTCTGTGTGAAGCCAACCACATGGCGGCGCCGAGGGGCACGAGGAAAATGCCCAAACCAAGGAGAATCGGGATCACGGTCTTGGCGGTGAACACCGGGTTCACGGCTTTCAAGCGTTGTTGGGAGAAGTTGTTGTCTGGAGGGCGCTTACTTTTGTCCTTCTTTTCCGAATGTGCCGAATCTAGGTCGGAATCGGAGTCGGACTCGTAGTCCCGCTCCGAATTGTGTTGAACGTCGTCAAAGGGCGACTCTGCCTCTCTGGCGGTATTGCCGTTGGTGGGATTTTCGGGTTGTGCTGACATGAGGAGGGAAAAGTCCACTAACGCAGTTCTTTTGGCTTTTGTTATACGCGTCACGTGGATGGAGCTTGCAGATGCCGATCTCCAGGGCCGATCCAGCCGATCAAAAGTCTGCGTCGGTGCCGATCTACAAAAAAAAATAAATTCTATCCTTATAATCCCCGCTAACTAATTATTTGAATGTCTTTAACTTGCGAGAGCATTGTTCCTGAAAATGCCTTATCTAAGACGGAGGCCTTGAAGTCGCGGTCACCGCCGTCTCGAAGTAAACGAGCCCTCACAGTTATGCAATTGGCAAAATCCAAGATCTTGCTCATATCAAGGCTGACGACAAGCTCGGCCTTCGCCTTCGAGCTGAAGTTGAAGTAGTGCACAGTGAACTTGAGAGTGTTCACATCAGTGAGATCGATCAGAACAGGGTGCAAAAGCGAGATTCTGTAGATCTCCTCGTCGATGGCAACAAGCTTCATCCACTTTTCTCTGTACTTTCTGAGTGTGTCAAACACATTCACGAATGACGTGGTCTCGGCTAAATACTGACCATACGTCTGCAGCAATTCGTTGTTGTGTAGAACGCTGGCCGAGCTCAACGGATGGAACTTGATGCCATCGGCACTCTCGGGCTTGCTGCTGTCTATGGTGATGCCCATTTGAGAAGTGAACTGAAACTCATATATGCTAGGGCTTGGGTTGCCCACATACTTGAGCCCAGCGCACACTTGCAAAACCTGCGAAATGTACTCGAGGGCATTGATCTCGTTCGTGTCGAAATGTCTCGTTCTGTTCAACTTCTCTTCCACTTCCAAAATTTCTTTCTTCAACAAGCCCAATGCATCTGACCTCTCCCGTGCAATCGTCTCGATAGCCTTCACTTCTTCCTCCTTTTTGGAGATCAAGTCCTTATGCTTGAGAAGCTCCTGGTTAAGTTCAGTCAATCTCGACTTTATCACACGGATCTGCTCAACATCATGGCCCTCGAAGTTAGATTTGATTTCCTTGAAAGAGCTGATGTCCTGCCGTAAAGTAGTCAATTTCTTCTTCAAAAGGCTAAACGTGCGATGAAGCTGCTGGAGGTTGCCCTCTAACACAGCTTTATCATCGTTCAAGATCTCCAAGTTGCTTTGAAACACGTCGTATATGTTCCCAATGAGCTTGATCCGCCACTCGTACCACACTTGCTTCGCTTGCCGTCTTGTGTACTCCTTCATCAAATGAAACTTAGACTTCATAGCCATTTTCTCATAGAATGGAGCCATGAAGTATTGCTTAAAAGACGAGGGATTGTCTTGAAGCGTCTTCTCTTTCAATTCATCAAAGAGAATTTTGCCCTGTTGAATCTTGCCAGAGAGCTCTTTGCAACTAAGCTCATAAACCTCAAGCAAGGGGAGATGAATGTTTGCTCTATAATAGTCTTCCTTTGAATAGTTGACGTCGCCGTCACTCTCCGAAGGTCTGAAGCGGTTGGGCAAGTCTGTTGCAATCTCCAAGTCGTCGTAGAACTTGATGCCAATCTCGGATAAAAAGTCTGTTAAGGAAACGTTTGGACCATCCCATTCGCTGTCTTTATCATCAATCGAAGTCATTGAAACGTCTGCGAGAGGGACGGTCAGGGTGCTCACCTGAGTGACAAATGCGTGGTGTCTCTTTGGAGGTGAGAAGTCGATAGCTGGTCCAAGCTCGCGCTTCCTGCTCTCGGTATCTGACTCAGTCGAGCCAGAATCAGTGATCTGCTCGTCTTGATTTTCAGCCGAGCGAGAGTTTTGCTTATCGGACTCGTGGTCAACCGGACGGACTTCTTCCTCACTGGCATCCGGTTCTTTGTGTTCTGCTGGTTCAGTTTGTGTCTTGTCCAAGGTCTCTTCAGGTGTTCCGCTCGAAGGTGAAGATACCTGTACCTCAGGAACCTGAATTCTATCGTAGGTATCATCGGCCACAGCCTCCAGGAGTTCGGGTGTAGCAGGATCCTTGCTTTCGCTGCCAACATTGGCAACGATGGGTTGCGTGAGCTCCATGGGGGTTTCGTCGAGAAAAAGATCTCTGTAGGTTGAATCATCTGGCTCGTCATCATCGGACTGATTAGATTGTTCTTTGGCTTGATCCGTTGCAGCCTCAAAGGGCTTGGTGAAGTCCATAGTGGCTTCTTCGGAGACATGCAGGGTATCATTCGAAGGCTTGATTTGCTCAGTCAAGTCCATGGCTTCTTCCGCCTCAGGCTGCGACTGTGTAAATTGAGCTTCCTGTTCTTGTTGCAGCTCGCTTGTTTGTTGTTCTGGTTGGAGAGATTCCAGTAATTGTTCATTATCATTAGTGTCACCAGCTTCATGATCCTCGTCAGACTGGCTAGGCTCGGAGTTCTCAGGCTGCTCTTGCGGCTTTAATTGTTCGTGTGTGTTTGCTGGCTGGATTGCCGTCAAGTCCATGGTGAGTTCCTCCCTGTCCCGGGATATCTGGCCCGTAAACTCCATCTCCTGCTCTTCGTCACTGCTTGGCTGTTCGGATATATGAGAGAATGCAACATCAGCAGCAGAGGCTTGATCAGTGACCAATGGAGCAGGTTCGGGGCTCTCCAGTCCTGTGGGAGACTCAGAGATCTGAAGCTGGAAGGAGCCCGTGGGCTGCCGTGGCAGACTGCCGGCCAGGTCTGGGTTGCCGGCACCCAGAAGCCTTAGCTGTTGACTTGCGAGAGCAATTTGCCCCGTGAGCTCCATTGTTTTCTCGTCGGCGTCTGCATACTCGTCGTCGTCCAGATCCAGGAGCTGTGGCACTGTCTCCTGATCCCCATTATTGTCATTTGCAGTTTCGTTAGAATGAGGTGTGGTCTCAGACACTTCTTCAATAAGGCCTTCGCTTCCAGAAGCGGAGATGTCCTTTGAAGTGTCGGGATCGACCTTTGAATCAACACTCACACTCCCTTCCACAACCCCGTTCGCTGACTCCTGACTGTTCTCCGGTTCTCTGTTTTCCACATCCGAGCTCTCAGGCTCGGAAACGTCCAGACTCTCCGAAACCGACCGCCCGGTAACAGGGACAAAGTCGATCTTGTGGAGCTTCACCTTGTCCGCAAACGAAACCCTGCGGTCGTAGCGAACCAGCGACTCCTGGGTGCTGGTGGCCAACGGAACAGTGGCATTCTCACGAAACTTGAGAATGCTTTTCCGTGGCTGCTTGAAATCGAGCGTGTCCTCGGTGTTGAGGTCCATCGACTTGAGGGCCACTTTGTCCATAGTCTAGTGGTGTTTATGTTTTCGCGTTTGTGCGGGGGATCGCGATGGACGAAAGGAAGTGATGAGATGGGTGGCTAATTGCAGAGAAAATATTAGATGTTTTGATCGGTCAAACGGAGCCGAATCGCGTGTTGATTAGATTGCCAGCGATTTGCCAATTACCTGGTCGTTCGGTCAATCCTCTGACTCGATGTTCTCAAGTCCATCTTTCTAATATTTCATCATTTTTTTTTTACATTTTTCTTTTCTGTTCCGAGGAGATCTCTTCATCTTGATATAGCGTTGATTCCGTAGAGCTCTACTTCATTTGCTTACATATTTTACCTTTTTTTTTGCAAGTCTTTTCATGAATCATTGAGACCCTTCCCCTCGCTTCAATATCTCGCAGTTAAGTGCGGTATTCACCTGCCTGTTCCGGCCCCGCGTCCCTCGGCCCAGCCAAAGTCATAAGCAGGACTTTACCCCATATTCGATAGGTCCTACCACTTTGCTTCTATACCCTCATCTGACCTAAGCAAAACCAGACTCCAATCATGGTTGCCGACTCAATTATCTACCACCCTACTTTGACCAAGTTCATCACTTTCATAGATAGTGCCCCCAAGAGGGAGAAGTGCTTCCGGTTGGTTGCCTACCTCTCCCGCTTCTTGTCCTACTACTTGAAGAGACAGGGCTACTCCGCAGAAACCGTGCAAAAAGTGCTCGACTTGAAGCAACATGCCACTTTCATCAGAAAGGGCTTGCGTTTCTTGAAACCCTTGAACCACTTGCAAGCTGCCAGCAAGGCTTACGACAACAAGGTCATGGACTCCGTCTTGCTGTCCACTACCACCATCCGTAACTTGGGCTACGCCGGTTACTTGGCCTTGGACTCCATCACCTGGTTCAAGATGATGGGCTTGATCAGCAACAAGAGATTCACCACGGTGCCCACCTGGTGTTTCCGTTTCTGGCTCGTGGGCTTGATCGCTGGCGTCATCAACTCGCTCAGAACGCTCAAGATCAACTCGGCCAAGTTGGCTGCTGTTGGCGACAAGAGCGAGAAGGACGGCGCCGAGGCCAAGGCACAGGCAGAGGCTCTTGGAGCCAAGATCTACGGTGCCAAGAGAAAGTTGGTGTGGGACTTCTTGGACATGTTCGTGTGTCTTAACGGCTTGAACTACTTGCACTTCACCGAGGGTGACATTGGTTTCGCCGGTACCATCACCTCCATCATGGGCTTGAGAGACTTGTGGGCCGCCACCTAGTTAATTGAATTGAGTATCAGATACAATGTAGGAAAGCTTTTAAGTGAATTGAGCGAAGTTTAGTGATCTCGTTGGGGAGAAAGATTTAAAGAGTTGGTGTTAGTGAAAGTGACTGAGGTGTGGGTGCTAGTGACGAGGTATGGGTGCAAACTCACTGGGTGAGCTCAGTCAGCACAACAAGGAACACAGAATAAAGGTTTACCGGCAAGACGAAGTAAAGCAAACGGCATCAAGCAAAATGACATAGGATTGCTCCAATAATCAAATTTTGGAATGAAAATGGATTACACCTAACGCTACAGTGCTACATTTTCACTCATCGCACGAAAAAATACAGCACCAACTCATCTCACATCATCATGGCCGAGGATCCCAAAACCCGCCATCGAATCCACATCGGCAACATCTCGCCGAAATTGAAGGAGAGTGCTTCGGTGTTTCAAGACCGTCTAAGCAGATTTGGCAATGTCGTCTCCCCGCTAGACTTCCACACCAAGCCAGTGGGCGACTTCCACTTTGCCTATGTTGAAATGGAACTCACACAGGCCCAGTACAAAAAACTCAAAGCCGCATTCAACGGAATGCTTTATATGGGACGGAAGCTTACGTTAGACGTGGCCAAGAAACCATTTGAGCAAGCATGGGCCCAAGATCATGGCCGGCCCAACACCAACTCCAAGGATATCGCCAAGCAAAGCGGCGTAGCGGCTGCCAGGGATCGCCGTATCGCCGAATCACAAGCATCCACCACCAGAAACAGCATCAGCGGCTCGCCGATTGTCAAGACGAGCATCGCATCTCACAGCTCATCCATGGGCTACATGAAATCAGCACACACATTCAATGACATGAGCGGAAACACCAAGCACAAAAGCCCGTCGCATTCGTTGGTTGGAGCCAAGTCCTATGGAAGCACTTTGGTGCCCAAGGGTCCATTCTCACAGCAGTACTCCAGAACCTCTGGTGGAGGTGAGGTTGTGAAGGGCAGAGAGAGAAAGACTCCACGCCCACAGGCCCACTTCATCCGGAGAGAACAAACCATGCGCATTTTGATCAACGGAGAGCTCAAGCAAATCAAATGCTACAAGACAAAGCTTTGGGGTTTCGAAAAGAACAAGACCGTCAAGGACTTGACATTCCAGTACCAGAACGGAGCATGGACCTCTGGCGATGGCCACGTTGTGGAAAGAATGACGAGAAAAGTGCCTGTCGTGGCCTGCGGAATCAACGGTGACCAGGCGGCTGAGTACGGTCAAATGTCTAGAGAAGACGAGAAAGTGCCTGCCGAAGATGCTACTTTCGAGGAGGAGAAGGACAAGAACGCTGCCGTCTTGGCCAAACTTTTCCAGGGCCACGATTTCGAGAAGAAGATTGACCTTGAGGATGAGGATGCCTCGGACGAAGACAAAGTCACTTACGACAGCAAGGGCAGAAAGAGAGTTGAACGATTCGACTACGAGGCCAACGGAGGACTCGAAAAGGAAGATTCCGACGATGATCAGGCAGTTACATTTGACGTTGTTGAGCAGTACCGCAGCACGGCCGAAAGACCACAGGAGGAAGTCTACTACTCCGAGAGTGATTCCGGCAACGAGCTAGATATGGACGCATTGCAGCAGCAGTACACCACGGAAGCCATCAAGAGCAAGTACGACGAGGAGCACGACCAAGAGTCTAGTGGTGAGTTTGTTTCTGCCGAGGGGTCTCCGGAAGTGAACGAAGAACAGGCCAAGAAGGATGAGGAGGAAGAGGTGGAAGAGAAAGAAGCTGAAGAAGAGGATGAAGAAGAGGAAGAAGAGGAAGATGAAGAAGACGAAGATGAAGATGAAGATGAAGAAGAGGAGGAGGAAGAGGAAGAAGAGGAAAAGGAAGTGGAAGAGGCCGAAGAAGAAGAGGCTGAAAAAACAGGCACCACAGAGTCTCTCCGGTCGCTCTTCAACCAGGAAGCCCCCCTGGGGTTCGGCTTTGCAATTGACGAGGACGACATCGACCAAGACGCAGAAGAACAACAAGAAAAGGAGAGACAGGAGTTGCTCAAACAGATCAAGGAAAAGCAAGAGAAGGAGGGTCAAACCGTCTACGCATCCAAACTTCCAGGCAAGAAGTTCGGCTTGTTCTGGAGCCACTTCGAGTCGCCCTTCTTGCAAACGCAGACCCAGCTCAGTAAGATCGGCTATGTGGGCGAAGCGGTACGGTTGCCAGGAGAAGAAGAGGAGGAGGCGATCAGGGAGCGGGAAGAAGGACAAGAGGACGCCTACGAACGGTGGTTCTGGTCGGTGAGGGGAGATTACGGCCGGGAGTGCAAGAGAAGACGGCGTGACGTGATCAGACTGATGAGGAAGAAGAAGACGTCGCGTGCTGCCGTCTAACATAGCATTTAAAGCATAGATCATTTACATAGGCCATCTAGCATTGATATATCACTAAAAGTTTAACTGGACCTTAGACCTTTGCACCCACCGCGGCATGCCGATCGCGAAATTGCACCTACACCAAGAAAGCATGAGCGAAGCAGTGAAGGAGACCAGCCAGCAACCGGACCAGGGTTCTGGCCAGAAAGAGCTTCCAGAGTTCACCGTCAAGAATGTTTGTTTGGACATTGTCAATGGCGTCTGTGCCCTCTTCACCCTGCCCTCTGCCAACAGAGTGATGGTCCCCATTGTGGTCAGCGTTGCCTCTATGGCATGCAAGTTCATCATCTCCCGTGTCAAGTACACGGAGATCGACTTCAGCACGTACATGCAGCAGGTGGAGTTGGCCAACGCCGGTGCCCTCGACTACTCGTCCATTGTGGGTGACACAGGCCCCATCGTGTACCCCGCAGGCTTTCTCCAGGTCTACCAAGCCTTGTACTGGCTCACCGAGGGCGGCGTTTACTTGCAGCGGGCCCAGCGGGCATTCGGATATCTCTACACGCTCACGGTGATGCTCACGTGTGTGGTGTACACCGCCGTGGACGGGCTCCAACCCTGGCCCTTGTACTTGCTCTTGTGCAGCAAGCGCTTATACTCTATCTACGTGTTGCGCATGTTCAACGACTGCTTCACGGCCTTGGGAATGGTCACCGTGGTGCTCTTGCTCCAACAGGCCGCCAACTGGTCTCTGCACTTGTCGGACACCATGATGTTCCTCTTGTGCGCCGTAGCCGCGGACGTCTACAGCATGGCCTTGAGCGTGAAGATGAACGTGCTCCTCTTTTTGCCTGCTTTTATTTTTGTGGTTTACTTCCTCGTGGGGGAGCGCTTGCACGCCTTGGTGGGTGTGCTTGCAGTGATTCCTCTCGTGCAAGTGATGATTGGCTGGAGATTCCTCTTGCCCTTGTTCTGGGACGAGGAGGCCAGCTACTTGAGAAAGACTTATCTCACGAGAGCCTTTGACTTCTCCAGAAAGTTTTTGTATAAATGGACCGTCAACTGGAGGTTTGTGCCAGAGGATGTGTTCTTGTCTGACAACTTTGCCCATGCATTGCTTGCCCTCCACGTCTCTGTGCTCCTTTTCTTTTTGTTCACGAGATTTGCATCGCCAAGGTTGACCGGTAAGCCGATTTCAACTCTCGTCAAGGACGCATTATACAAACCCTTGACCAAGACTACCGCCCCTACAAACCTCTTATTGAAGTCGCAAACGGGGCCAAAATTGGTTGTGCTCATTTTCGCCGTGACAAACTTGATCGGCGTGTTGTTTGCCAGATCGTTGCACTACCAGTTCCTTGCCTGGTATGCCTGGCTGTTGCCCTTCTTGTTTGTGGCTGCCGGCTTCAACGTCTTTACCGGTGCAATTGTGTTTGCAGCCCACGAGTGGTGTTGGAACATGTACCCTTCCACCAACGAGAGTTCTCAATTGCTCGTGGCGATTTTGACCGTCACCTTAGCTGCTGTGTGGATGAACACGGACTATTGGTTTGGTACACCAGAGAAGGAGAAGACGCAATGATAGTTCTTCTGAACCAGTTAATTACAATACATTTAAATAAGATTGGAAGTTTCCTCATAGTTCGTTAAATTACTTTTGTTTGAGCTAAGATACCAATGAACTCGCTTCAGGTCCTCGGTACTAGTCGCCTTCGATCGGGTTGCCCCAGTTGAAATTCGAAAGTCCTTCGCCCAAGCTACCGCCCAATCCTCCGTCAGCTCCATCAAGGAACAGGTTGAAGTCAAAGTCCATGTCGTCGATGTTGGAGTTGCCGGCTTGCCCGAAAAATGCGTCTCCTGACCCGTTATTATCTATGAGGTCGACCGACATCATCTTATCTTCACCATTGCCGTGGTTGAAGTACGGGTTCATACCTGTGTTGTCCTTGTGTGCGTCCTCGTTGGGCATGACATGGGGATCGTCGGCTCTCTTGAGTCCCGGTGTAGTTTTGTCTTTTCCAGCAGCGGCCGGTTTGGCAGCCTTTTTGGGAGAGTCGCCGCCTGGAGCTTTCCGCTTCTTGCTAGCGTCTCCATTGGAAGGCGATGAAGGGGTGGCGGCTTCCTTCTTGACCTGGGCCATGCCTTTGCCATTCGCAAATCCGTTACTCTCTGATCCAGCAGATTGTGGCACATTGGTGCCGCTTGGCTTGCGCGGTTTCTTCGCAGCAGCTTCCTTCTTCAACTTGCCGTTTGCGCCTCCAGGAGGACTCTTGTTTTTCAGCATGGGCGACGATGAAGAAGACGATCTCCGTTGTGGAGCTCCGCTCACAGGGGGCATGGGCTGCATGGGGAGACCTGCATCGCTCCCGTTGGAACGGGCAATGTCGAGCCGCTTCTTGTTCTGTTTCTCCAAAAGCATGAGCTGCATCTGGTAATCCTGGAGTGCGTTGGAGTTGCGCCCCTGGTTTGTGTTTTGGTTCATGTGCTGTGCTGCCATCGAATTGCCAGGAGGTTGCTGGATGTAGTTGGGAGACATTGCCGGTCCGTTGGGCATGATGTGCTGATGCTGTTGCCCCGCGTACGGCATGCCGGCCATGTTTTGAGGCGGACCTTGTCTGTCGGGTCTTGCCTGATTCATACGAGGCCCATTCATTCCAGGACTGTTGGCATCGTTCATGTCGTTGCCGGCTCCGGGGCCCACCATGACACCAGAACCGCCCATTTGGTTGGGCCCTTGGGGAGGGTGCTGCACGTGGGCCTGTCCTGGCTGCTGGTGTTGCAGAGCCACGGCGGCCTGCTGTCGCAAGTTGTTCATCTGGGTCTGTGCCTGCTGTTGAATGCGGTTCTGCGCCAGCGGGTTGCCCTGGTGCTGCATGAACAACGGCTGCTGGATGTTCATGTTGAGCGACATGTTGTTGGGTGCCTGGTCGAGGTGCTGTGGTCTCTGGGAAGGCATTTGAGGCGTGGCCTGCGGCGTGGGCTGCGGGGTCCGCTGCTGTTGTTGGGGTAGAGACTGCTGAGGAGCAATGGGCTGGCCCAGGGGCGTCTGGCCCTGCTGTGGGTGCTGCATGTTCTGCGGCATCTGCTGCTGCTTCATCATCATTTGCATCATGTATCGCTGCTGCCTGGGGTCCATCAGTCCCTGTTGTCTCTGCATCGACTGCATGGGCATGTTCCCCTGGGGGCCACCTTCGGGTATCTGCATCTGCATCCCGGCCTGGTTCACAGGTGGATTGGGGCCACCCATGACCATGGGTCCCTGCTGCGGATGCATCTGAGGCATGTACATGCCCTGAAGGTCCTGCTGCTGCTTCTGGCGCATGACCTGGATCTGATGGTACTGGCTGGCCAACGGCGAGGCGTAGCGGTCGTTCTTTGCCTGGAACACGTCCCAGAAAATCTGCCACCACTCGTACAAGAAGCTCTGTGGGGCCTCCATGCTGAGCGCCAAGTTGGGGATGTTGTGTTCTTCCAGAAACTGGGCCACGGTCATGGCAGGCGTCTGTGGCGTGGTGTTGGCCGAGCCGGAACTTTCCTTGTCGCCGTCGTGGTTGACCAACATGGGAGACGTTTTGGTGGAGCCGTGCAGCAGGTCGTACGCCACGGACGGGATGTCGGCCTCGGCGACAAACGACTTAGCCGTCTCCGCCAATGTGTTTTTCACCAAGAACTCGTAGATGTAGGCGTTGAGGAGCTGCTTTGGGTTGGCCACCGTGCTGTCGCTGACGCATCGGGATGCGTTCAACACTGTGTGGCCCGCCGGCGAGCTACCGCCCACCAGGCCCATTTGGCCGAGCGGGTCCGTGACCATTTGGCCCGGCGTCTTTTTGTGATTGAGGTTCGGGGTGCCCTGGCGACTCATCCGGTTATGAGATTGGGTACCGATTGGGTGAAGATGAGATGGCACCGGCTGTCGAGTCACGGGGGAATTTGGGGCACTCTCGGGGGATTTGGTGGGAAATGTGAAAAATGGGGGTTTCCAAAAGCCAACTTACTCGAGCTTTGGCGGATTTGTTGGAGTAGTATCGAGGGCTGATGCCTGTAGTCTGGGCGTCGGGAGCGGAGGTCGGCTGGGAGGACCGGGTGTTTTCACCTTCCTTTTTTTGGATCCAGCGAGATGGAACAGAGCACGAGAAAAACGAGAGAAAAAAATAAATTTTCGAGATTCGGGGTCTTTGACAATCGGACACTCGGATTTCGATTCGATTTTTAGTTTTTTATCTCGACGTAGGTCTCCACTTAACCATTCCTCTCACGAAATAGGGCGCCCGCACGTGACCACCCCCACCGATCCTCTAATCTTCCATTGATGATTTTATTCAACCTGTACATATTCCCAAGCCAAGACGGCCAAGCCACAGACAGCAGATGTAAATAAATAGACGGTTCCTTGCGCCAAAGACTTGTCTTTCACCTTTTCCTTCTCTAATCCTTGTGCCGACCTCGACACTTAACCACCCCCGGCTCTCGGCCGGGCCGATATAATAACAATAGATGCCCTAGCCCAGCCACCTAGAAAAGTTGCAGAAAACCCACCTTGAAATAAATCAAAATCGTGATTTTCCCAGGTTCAAGTTCCTGAACGTTTTCGTCGGTGGACTGCTGGCTAGCCTGGCATTTCCTTCCCATATCCGTATCTGTCCAACTAAAAATGATCTTCTCTCCAATCAAACGTCACAACGTCAAATCAAACTAAACTTTTGTTTTAGCCCCATACGGCGGCGTCGCCGGCCATGCCCTTGTTGGTGTTGCCCCAGATGTTGGTCGATGTGGAAAACTTGGTACCCAACATGTTATTAGAAGAACTGAAGAGGGGCAGGGCGAAAAGTGGGTCCTGGCCAAACGACGACGACGCGGTGCTGCCAAAGGGGTCGAATGTGGACAAGCCGTCCTGTTTTTTCTCCCCGAACGAAGGCGAGTTGACAGGGTACACCTTCTCGTCAAACACCTGCGGGATGTGGCCCACGTTGGGCATGGCCAAAGGCTCGGGCCCCAAACCAAGCACGTCCGGTCCGGTAGAGGCAGCAGGAACAGCGCCAGTAGCAGCAACCGGGCCAGAAGCGGCACCAGGAGCAGCGACGGAAACCGGCACCGCAGGGCCAGAGCCAACTGCGGGGTCTTTGCTTCTGCGGAACTGGTCGTAGTCCAACCCAGACTGGTAGTAGCCGTACTTGGAGTAGTAGCTGGAGTTGTAGTTGCCCAGGCCCATACTCTGGTGGGCAGCCTTGTGGGATGCACCGGGCGCCGGGCTGTTGGCGCCGGGAGAGGTGGAGGCTCTGTTGCTGCGACGGCCGTAGTAGGAGGACGGGTGGTTTTGCACCTCGATCAAGGCTTTTTCGATGGATTCTGTTTGGCTGACAAACGGCTCGGAGACGAGCGTGCGTTTCACGAAACTCATGGCAGTTGTGGATGTTTCGTGAGGTGCTGGCAGCGGGTGTCGCAAAGGGTGGATGCAGTTATGTGGTTCGCGATGAAAATTTGAACCAGTGGTTCCTCGAATAGTAAACGGGTATTTGCGAATCAGGATGCCGGCCGTAAGATGCAACCAGACTTTCTCTTGCCGGCACATGGCGCGGCCAAATGCACGACACTGCTTTACTTTCTTTTCACCCTTTCCGTCCATTGTTCTCTGTTCTCTTTCCTTTCCTTTTTTTTTTTTAAGAATTTTTTTTTCTGATTCATTACATGCTTACTCCTGCCCTACTTTTTTCTTAGTTCATCTTTTTCTGTCCCGACTCCCTTACCCTCATTGCAGTCTTCACCTTATGTAATTCTATCACTTTTGCCTACACCACTATTGCTTAACACCCCCGTTGCCTAATCTACACCATCGTACTATTGCCTTTATTGACTATCCCCTATCGCGTCTTTTTCTTCTGCTTGATCTCCTCGTCCTTCAGTGGGTGCAACTTGACGTCCGTGGGGAAGTCCGGACGGTTGCCCTGGTAGCCCTGGGCCCAGTCGTAGCCACGAGCATAGGCGAGAATGCTGCCGTTTCTGTTGAAAGTGGCGGCGGTCACGGGAGCGCCCACGTTGGGGAAGTTCTTCAACCGCTGTCTGGCGTCCTTGTCCCAGAAGCAGAACGTTCCGTCAGAGCCTGCGGTACAGAACGTTCCGTAGATGGGGTGGAAGCAAAGCGCGTTCACAGTGTAGATTTGGGTGTCGGAGTTGCCCACCAGCGTGGTGCGGCCGGCACTGGTGCCGTTGGGCGTTTTACGGTGGCACCGGAACGAGAACCCACTCTTCTGCTGCTCGGCATCGTCGATGTATTGCATAGCGCATCTGCCCTCGATCGACACTATGCCGTAGCCGTTGCCCGACGGGTAGCACGACACGGCCCTCGTCTGGTACTTCAACGGCGACATGATGGACTTGAAGATCTGCTGTGGGTTGGTCAAGTCGATGATGGCCAAGTGCCTCTCGGCGCAGCCCACCACCAAAAGCTTCTGTGCCGAATCCATGCAATAAACTTTCTCCGGGAGGTTGATCACGGAGATCGGCTGCGGCGTTCTCATGTCCCAGTACTTCAACGTCTTGTCCCACAGACCACTCACAACCACCTCGGTGTTGGTGGGCCCACACTGGACCGACCGCACACACCGCACGGGCGCATCGTGCACTCCGATCTGCTGTGATTGTTGCGAGGCCAAGTCAAAGAGCTTCACGGCCTTGTCGGCGCCTCCACTGCACACTCTGGCTCCATCGGACGACCAGCGGGCACTGAACACGGGGCCATCGTGCTCGTAAAGAGCTCTACCTTGGTTGTTGCCCGAGTTAGGGTCGATCTCGTAGATCCGCACCTTCTTGTCCCAACTGGCCACGGCCAAAAGATCTTGCTGGGGCGAAAACGCTAAGTCGGTGATGGTGTCTTCGGGGCCGTTGTTCACGGTGATGTCGTTGACCAACTCCTGCCCTGTGGCAGCACTGGTTTGTGTCGTGTTGGTGTTGAGAAACGACATTGTACTTGGGTTTGGTCCGGCGAGGTTGTTGCTGCCAGGCGTAGTATCTGATGCCTAGTTGTGGTCTAGTGTTTTTTCTCGCGGCGGAGTGCACCCACCACCAGACCGAAGATGGGGGAATAATCGATAGAAAATATAGAATTAATTTTAAAGGAGGAAAGCGTACTTTACGTCGTATTTGTAATATCTTATCTCCGTTATTTACATTCGGGTATTTTTTTTGTGTTCGGTAGTATCTACATCTCTCTATCGTTTACGCGAACTACACCACCTCATGCTGTCTCCGAAGCCCATACCCACAGTGCGGTACACCGGGCCAATTGACGGCTCGGGATCAGGTGCAGTGCAATGGGGTCTGGACGACGATTACGAGAACTTTACTTTCATCGACTGGGGCAAGGAGTCGCACATCAAGCCCACCACCCACTCTGGATCCAAGAAATGGACCGTCTTGGCAGGCATGTCCTTGGC
Organism: Metschnikowia lopburiensis (nom. inval.); assembly: GCA_030563105.1. Classification (NCBI taxonomy): domain Eukaryota; kingdom Fungi; phylum Ascomycota; class Pichiomycetes; order Serinales; family Metschnikowiaceae; genus Metschnikowia; species Metschnikowia lopburiensis (nom. inval.). The sequence continues at coordinate 647,894 of JAKUBC010000002.1, forward strand.
CGTGGGCTACACCGCCATCTTCATCGACTTGGCTTCTGTGTGGCTCAATGACTTGAAAAAAGGCTTATGTCTATCGAAATTGGACCGCTGGTCGCTTCTCAATCCGTACCTGACGTGTCCGGCTGAAGATTGGTACGATTGGCTGAAATTGCTAGCAGGCACCGACTCCACCGTGGCCAAGGTCCTTGTCAATTTCCCCATCTACACGATATTCATCCTTCTTTTTGTTCTTGTGGCATCGTGGATCACCATCAAGAAAGCACCTTTACTCAAGCAGAGTGGAATCCCAGAAATGAAACTCATCATCGCCGGCTTCAACTACTACATGGACACCTACCTCGGCCCCAAGGTGCTCGTGTACAAAATAGCTGGTCTCATTTTGGTCGTCAGCTCTGGTTTGTGGCTCGGAAAAGAGGGCCCTCTTGTACATGTGGCCTGCTGTCTCTTAACAATCTTCTACCTGCGAGTCTACGGCACGGATTCCACCGAGGGACTACGAAGAGAACTCCTCAGTGCTGCAGTGGCTACGGGTATAGCTGTCGCCTTCAATTCGCCCATCGGAGGAGTCTTGTTTGTGGTGGAGTTGCTACCATCCTACTTCACACCTACCAAAATAATGTGGAACTCGTTTGTCTCGGCCACAATCGCCTTGGTCGTTTTGTACGGTTTCAAGGTTTTCACCGAGGGAAAGGACTATCATGACGAAGTGTTGTTTGAGGTTCTGTTTGGCAACTTCAGCTGGCTCTTCATGGAAACCATTCCTTTCATGTTCTTGGGCTTGATGGGAGGGTTGTACGGCTTCACCTACACGAGATTGTACCTCAGATTTGCCGACAAGGGCAGAAAAAAACGGCTATGGGCCAAAATAGCTCATTTGCTACACATCACGGAATTCAAGGCTCAGTTCGTCGAAGTCGCTGTCATTGCCTTGTTCTCAGCTGCAGTGACTTTCCCGCTTCTGATGACTAAGATGCCTTTGAGTGCCTTCCTCAAGCTCTTGTTCACTGACTGCCAAAGTGAAACCTCCTCAGCCTTGAAAAACTCATCGAACTTTTTGTGCGGTTCATCCTCGGTGTCGACGTCTTTTGAACTTCTATACATATTTGTCCAAGGGTTCATCCTCTCGGCTTACAGCTACGGGCTTCTGTTGCCTGGTGGTGTCTTAATGCCATCGTTGGTGTTGGGTGGTACCATGGGGAGATTTGTTGGTATCGTGTCTCTCGCAATCCAGTCAAGATTGGATGCTTCTTACCTCGCCACTTGTACTGCAAAGTCGTGCATTGTTTCGCCGTCATCGTACGCTGTTGTTGGTGCAGCAGCGTTCATGACCGGTTTAACAAGGCTCACACTTTCTGTGGTGGTCATCATTTTCGAATTGACGGGCGCTGTCACGTACGTGTTACCGATCATGGTTGCAGTGATGACGGCAAGATTTTTCAGTGATTGGATTTGCAGAGAGAACATCTACGATGCCTGGTTGAACCTTGAGTTCAATGGACAGTCCACCAACACATCCGAACTCAACCTGGGCAAGGGACACGGACTTTGTAACTTCTCCAGTATTCCTGGCAGGTTCACCTCCAAATTGCCTGATCTTCCCATCAGCTCGGTTATGATTCCGTTTTCAAAGATGAGACACTTGGAGTTGTTCCCCAAACAGCCATACTATTTGGCTGAGCTCTACGCCTTTCTTCTGGACGACAATCACGAGGGCTATCCTCTAGTTGCGAGCGACTCCAACCCCATCACCATTGGGTACTTGCCCAAACAGGTCATTTTCAAGACCATGCTCCAGACCATTGGAAACACTCAAGACAGATCACTTCCCGTTTGCTTTCAGGCGAAAGTTCCGACTTTTCTCGAGCAAGAAAGATCAAAATTTGAAGCTTCGTTTGCTCAGAACTACCCTCGGTTGCAGTTTGTTCCCATCACTGTGGAAGGCTCACCAATCATTGTCAAGAGCACTGCGCCTTTGAAGCAGGTCATTGAAATGTTTGAACGCTTGCACTTGAACTTTTTGCTTGTGACAGACAAGAACAGCAATATTCGTATGGGCGGATTCATCGATCGGTTTACATTGTCACGGATCATTCATCTGGGGTTCGATGAGTTGCAGCAGCATATCCGTGAAATCAGCATTGCAAGCGAGTTTGAAATCGCCGACGAAGATGAGGACGACTCTTTCACTGTCCATAATCCAGAGAGCTTTGAACTTTTAACGTAAAAAATAAATGGTACATATTTTGTGAGCTGCAACACTTTGTATATTGCACTATCGGTGAGGTCGCGGAATACGACATGAGCCGACCCCACTTAGCGACTCTACGATTGACACAAGCGGACAAATTGCCCAGTAATGCCGTCATTGGGATCGACACGCAGTTTTTCACGGTCACAAATTTCCTTAAGGGTATAAAAGAGATCCCGTCCGGCCTTCATTTGCTACATTACTCCAATTCAGTGGAGGACGGCTCATCGGTGCGCTACGGGTGGTGGCTCCTTTTCAAAGAGGGCGATGTCTTTGATGTTTCTTGGCAAGACGAGGATCTCCATTTGAAATCCTGCGTCCAGCTCGACTTTGCATTCGGCGATGACTACCAGTATATGGTGACTTACCCAGAGGACGTGAAAGTATGGAGTGCTCTCACCACTTACACAGACATGGAGGCCGTAGAGGAATACGTGCCATCGCAGACGAAAGCGGTCACTACTTCCACACCCCTGGTGGAAGAAAATATGGTGCTCATGGAGATTTTGCGCCTGAAGGGATCCAAAATGCAATTTTCGGAGGTGGAGGAGGCCCTCAGATACACCGTCATTGAGGTGAAGAAAGCACCTCCGAATACAGTGGGTCAAGAGCTCACGCAAAGCAGTCTTGACAAGTCTTGGTACCTATCTGAGCTTTTTGGCCACGATCCAGAGCTTTTGCTCGGCGAGCTTCAGATCAGCTACCTCCACTTCATTGTGCTTGGAAACCTATGTTCATACACACAGTGGATGCAATTGCTACGACTCTTGCTGCGGTGCAAAAGCTTCATGGACTCCAACGAGAAATTTGCAAAAGCGTTTACTTCTGCTCTAGCTGCCCAGCTACTGAAATTACCGCTCGATTACATCTCTGGAAACGGCAACCAGATCGTGGAGTTGCACGACTATGTGGAGATCATGGATTCATTGGGGCTGATTTTCGAGCAAAATCACGGCTGGTCCTCGATACAAAAGATAAATAGCGAGAGGTTTGGCCTCCAGATCGAGTCTCAAGCCAAACACGACGAGAACTCGTTCGAGGTCTACAATCTCTCGGACCACGACGAGAACGACGAGGATGCGCCTGCCCTTGTCTATTAATACTACTTCAACTCCCGTGATTCCTGCAACTTCTGCAACCGGCGCTGTTGGCCTCTCTCCTTGGACTGCCGAAGCTTTTCGGTAATGGCCAATTTCTTCTCTCGGTCGACAATCTCTCCACGTAGAATGTCTTTCCCCAGCTGCAACAAGCGGGAGTACTCTTCCCGATAAACATCTTTTTCATCCATGCTCATCTGTCGCCAAAGAACGCCAATCTTTCTCCGAGCCTCTTTTTCTGGCATGTGCTTGAATTTCTTGTACGTGATCGTCATGAAGTAGTTCCAGGCATTGGTGAACGTGACCTCGGTGCTTCCGGGTGCCTTCCGTTTTCTGGGCTTTTTCGCCGTGGTATCTTCCGCAATCACCACCTCATCTCCCCTCAGCTGCTTCATGAAAAGACGGAGCTCTTCCTCCTTCCGCTTCTCTGCCGCAGTTCTCTTGCGAGACTTGGGCTTTTCAGCCAAATCCGCCGTCTCCATCCACTCGTCCACCAATTGCTGTAAGGCAGACCATTCCGGTTTTTTGGTCGTGTCGCCAAATGCAGAGTCGAAAATGCTGTTGAGCCGAGTCTGGGTCCAGCCCCGGGCCACATGGGTTTTTTTCACCAAGACCCAGCCATACCTGGTCCATACCCCATTGAACGCCTCGGGGTTCAAAGCCAGGGCAGTAACCGAGGAGCTGGCATATCTTCGTAGAATCAGCGAATATCTCGGTAGTAAACTCAGTCTGCTTAGACTGAGTCTGGGTATCATTGTGGATCACTTGTAACACTTACGGAAACACTTACACTTCACGTGATGCTCTGCTCGCCGTTGCAGTTCCGGTATGAGGGCCGGGCTTGTCGATGGGACAGCACTTGCCGCAGATCTCCCGTAAGTGATAGAAAACCATGTAACGAAAAATTACTAATATCTCTTGCTAGATCAAGAAAAACCTATTGTTGGTTCATTCTTGGCCCAAGAGATTCCGCACTGGCGAATGACGTGCTTCGCCCGTCGGCTGTCACATGACTGATAAGCGGAATCTACAACTTGACGGATTTTTGACCGTCTACAAATCACCGATCTACTCTTATAGCAATCCGAATTTCTTTATCGATATTGGAGATCCCGTCTTTTTTCCGAATTCTTATCTCGGCTCGTGCCCACTTCGTACCGAGATATGCCTATCAGTACTTGATCTCCGGCATATCGCACGCACTCTCTCGAGGTTAAGCCTCTGGCCAAATTCTCGCAACACGACATTATAGGGCAGTACCGCCGGATCGGTTCCGCCAGCTTTTCTACTTTACTTTTTAGTTTTTGAATTGTCCCAAGTGAAAAACTGAAAGCCAAATTAATTATTCATGCAAGCAGTCCGGTCTCCGCTATTCCCGGATGCCTCGTTAGCGCTATCGCCAGGCCGAGATGAAGAACCCACTTCCCTTATCCCACAGCTACCCAGCCAGCCGCTTCTTCTGACATCATCGCTACAAATCTTCCTAGTGACCCCGGAGAAAAACTTATATGTTCAGGGCTTCAAGCCCGTGGAGTTCGAGAACCGTCCGCCAACCTTGCTCCGAGGTGCATTGGTGCTCCGGATCTTGAAAACTACTCGAATCAAGTCGCTAAGCTTGACGTTTCATGGAACACAGAGGACAGAATGGCCCGAGGGCATCCCCCCGAAGAGAAATAGTTACTTCGAGACTAACGACATTGTGACTCACTCATGGCCTTTTTATCACGCAGATTCCCTCCTTCCGAACGGAGGCGCCGATATGTTCGTGCCTGCCAAAAAAGGCGCTGGCGCAGAGGAAATCACCCATTTGTCTCTCGATCTGCAAATCTCGCCTACCGGGCAACCTGCGGCAGAAAGTTCGCTGTTCGCTGCTTCTTTGATCAAAAGAGCAGCATCTCCTTTACTTCCGTCGGTAAGTGCCAACTTGTCACCGGTCAATTCCGTCCCTGACTTGCATGCGGTTTTATCGTCGCTGTCTCTCAATACTATGGACTCGGCAAAGCCCGGCTCCTTCATCCCTGGTGATTACATCTACAACTTCGAGCATCCCATTCCTGCTCTGACACCTGAAACCATTCAAGCGAACTTCGGCTCGGTGAACTACTATCTCGAGGCAAACTTGGTGCGCCAAACAACTTTCAAATCGAATCTCGCAGCCAGAAAGCCTATCAACATTGTCAGAGTTCCCTCGGATAACAGTTTCGAGGAAAACGAACCAATTGCGATTGAAAGAACATGGGATGATCAGTTAAGGTACGAGATTGTGGTTGCAAGCAAGAGTGTCGTTCTTGACACATATTTGCCATTGTTCTTCAAGTTCACTCCATTGTATGACAAGCTCGCGTTGCACAGAATTAGGGTTTACATCACGGAAGACTTCAACTACTTTTGTCACAATAAGTCGGTTCACCGAGCAGAACCATCGAGAAAATACCTTTTGTTGGAGCACAAGGCGAAGAAGAATATGTCTCTTCTCGGAAAGAATGGGGGTCAGGTCCAGGAGACTGACCCATACGACGAGGTCCTCCCTCGCGAGATGGAGTTCCAATTATTTGTCCCCTCCACAGTCAACAAGAAGTACAACTACACAATTCATGCCGACACAGCCATTGAAAACATTCAATGCGATCATTGGATTAAGGTGTCCTTGAGAATATCGAAGCCAGACCCAGAAAACCCAGGGAAAAGAAAGCATTTCGAGATCTCGATTGACTCGCCAATCCATTTGTGCTCGCCTCTTGCCGCTCACCAACATACCCTCTTGCCAGTTTACTCCACGGAGCCAGAGTATCTTCCTCGCTATACCGAAGACGCAATGTCCCCCGGTGTTATTGCGGTCGAGGAAACTCATCACAACTCAAGCAACCTGTTGAGAAACATGCTCAATGCCAGGCAAGACGGGAACGGAGGCTCCAGAACCCCTCCCCCATTGGAATTCCAGCATATTACAAGCCCAACAAACTCCGTCAACCCACCAGACCCAAATCGTGACTTCCACTTGTCCTCGAATCTATTTGTGCCTGAAAGCGACGAGGTCTTATCTGCTTTGGGATCGCCTCAAGCGCAGCCTTACTCTCCAAGTCCAACCCCTCTTATGAGCCCTGTAAGGAGCCCACCTGCGCCATCGACTGAACCTCCTTCCTTCAACACAGCTGGTATCAGACAGGACACACTCCCCCCAGCATACAATGCGGCATCAAGTGTCAGCAGGTCTCCAGTACGCTTGAGTGTGGGAGGAGACAGTCTCGACACGTCATCTCTGGGCCTGAGTATCAAGATGCGCTTGAGTCGGCTGTTGGATAACAGAGGGGCAGATACATTGACAAGCGACTCAAGCTCGTTGAAAGCGAAGTCTATTGACAGCTCCATGTTGAACATGCAGCCACTTGGTGAGGAAGAGCCTCAACCAGTGAAGAAAACAGTTCATGATACTTTGAAGTTACAAAATGAGCAAGTTCCTTCTAGCACTGACATCACTGACTTGGCCGTGCCTAATAGTCATCTGGATGAAGTGTCGAGAAAGTCGTCGATCGTGCTGTCATTGTCTGTACAACGGATGCAAGACGACAACATCATCCTGACGATCCCATTATTGGGAGGGTCTAGCAGCAGTATAAACGAGCAGCAAAGTCTTTTTGACCCAGATCAACCTGCCGATCTCATGGACTCCTTCACTGATTTGTCGGCCCAAGCGATCGGAATTGAAGAGTTTCAACACACCAATAAGCTCAGCAGCCTTTTCAACTCTCGATTGAACAAGCACTACCAGACAGATAACCAAAATGAGGAACACCGAGATGCATCGCATTCGAAGCCTCGACAGAAAAGTTTTGGAGTGATGTCTGATCTTCAAACCTACACCTCACCTCAGGAGACGTTGTCAGGTGACGAGACCATCATAGACGGATTCAACCCAAGAAGTGTGTCCCGGGGCTAAATTACAATGAAGTGTCATCTAGATTGACGAAAATTGTACCATTATTTCAATAGACATCAAAAAAGCTTATTGTATCTTGAACTTTTCGGAGGTCTTCTTATCGTGAACACTACCCTCTACCTCTTCAAGGTCTCCCAACCACTCATACAACACAGCCAAGTCACGGCTTGCAATGTCATCTCTTTCACAGGCCTTGAGGTACCACTTGCGGGAGATATCGCCCAAATACAAAGAACGGTTGGCGGATTGAGCACAGTCCGTGGCCAACACCAAATCCTTCTTGGTCAACTTCGTAATAAAACCTCCCTCGTAGCCAACATCAGCTGGAAGGCTGTTCTCTGGGTAGACTCCGGGAATAGGACAGTTGTCGACGGAAGCCCACGATTTACCGGTGGACACTGCGACAAGCTTAGCGTATTGCTGCAAATCCAAGTTGAAGGCCTTGGCCAATTGGAAGGAGTCAGCAACGGCCAAGTTGGTCACTGCAAGCAAGTAGTTGTTGGACAATTTTGCGGCAAGACCAGAACCGTGGTTCTCTCCGCAGGGAAAAATGTTCTTACCCATCATGTTCAACAATTGGGTCAACGCAGGGGAGATGTCGTCGTGCGACTTGCGAGACAACATGAACGACAAGGTTGCCTTTCTGGCACCGGCAACACCGCCAGAGACTGGGGTGTCAATAAAGTCGAAGTTGGGTAACTCTTGCTTGACAAACTTGTGGACTTCTGCAGACGTGGGAATGTCAATGGTGGAAGAGTCCAAAAACGTCGTGGCAGTATCCTGAGGCTTCAGCTTGTAAGCCTTGATCAATTCCTCCACAACGCCTTTGACGTGCTTGCCCTCAGGCACCATGGTGACGATGAAGTCCAATTGCTTGTCGACATCGGTAGCGAACTGAGACACCGACGAGAGAGCCCGCAACGAGTCCTTGGACTTTGGGTTTTCCAGCGTGACGGTGCTGACAAACTGGTCCACAGCGGCAGGCACCGTGTCGTACACGTAGAGCTTGTCCAGCTCACCGAGCGAGTTGTAAATGTGTCTGGCCATGTGCTGGCCCATCTGGCCCAAGCCTATGAAGCCGTAGTCTGCAAACACTGGGGTGGAGGTGGAGAAGGCTCTCGCACAGCGGGGGATTCTGAGCATTTTAGATGGGTTGGTTGAAAGTGAACGACGTGTTTGTTTGTTGTCTCCGGGAACTGAATGTTTTCGCTGATCGCCGGTACCGCAGAGCTTAAATAGCATGCGTCTCTGCTCTCCCCACATTTTTGCGGCAGGGCACCTGCACCAGTGCTGCGTATCCACGGAGCGCATCTGAGGGGTGCGACGGTGGAGAAGCCGAAAAGACATGACAAGTCTGGAGACGCTGAGCGGCGGTTCGCGGGCACTTGGCCAATTCCGTGGAAACGGATGCTTATTCTCGATTGGCACTACTTACTTTAATTAGGACTGTGTGATTTATGTGGGGACGATTTTCACAATTGCGGGTTTCGGCCCTGGGGAAACGAATTTCTCACTGAAAATTCCGACCCGGAAGGATGTGAAAAATGACTGGCGGGAATCCTGTGCAGATGCACAACGGCTTCTGAAGTGAAAAATACCGGTTATCAAAATTAATTCTCGTTGCCTACGGAAAGACAATGCAAACTCCAACTGATGGATTTGGCCGCTAACTACCGCTTCGGTCTACAAACGCCTTTTGGCGGCCACGGAATTAATTCCGCGCCGACTCTGGTTCAGCAGACCACTTACAATGACATATCGGTGAGGTTATGCACATTGGAGCAGATAATGTTCACCAAAACTGCCAACACCAACTCAATCATTGTTGAAAAATGGTGGGCGGAATCGGCAGCGGAATCTTGGTGCCGGTGCCGTATCATCGCCATCACTTACCTCGCGGCGTTCTGCATCCGTACATAAAGCGAACGGGATCCCCATCTTGAAAATCAACGATAATGACGCCTGTTTCTGAAAGCAGCCAAGTTGCCGAAAAAACCTCGTACGGTACCCGCAAGCCGGGCCCAGCCTACTTCCCGCAAAAGGGCTCTAAGATCTATGCCGACAAAGAGCTTTACACCAAGATCGCCAATGCTCCTAAGACCAAGGTCGAGAGCCACCTCTGTGCTCCAAGAAGCGGCATTGCTGTCAAGGTCCCCGCCAAGTCGATCGTGAGATTGACCACGCCCGAGGGTCCTCAGGTTTGTGACCTCAACATTTGGAATCAACACAACCACAGAGAGAGATTCTGGGCAGCCAGAACTCGCCAATTGCACTCTGCTCACGTCTCTACTTTCGACCGCTTGTGGTCGATCTTGCCCTTCTTGCGTCCCTTGGTGACCATCACGGCAGATACCTTGGGCGGTCGTCACACCGAGTGGGGTGGAAGAATTAACGACACTTTGGGTACTCGTTGTGATCCCTACGTGGACAAGCTCATCTCGGGTGAGGATAACGACTTCCACTGTCACTCGAATCTTGTGCGTGCTGTTTTGCCATTCGGTTTGACTGAATTCGACGTTCACGATGTGTTGAACGTGTTTCAAGTCACTGGTCTCAACGAGTACGACCAGTACTTCATGGAGGCATCTCCAGCCACCGAGAAGGACTACTTCGAGATGTTTTGTGAGCAAGACTTGATCATCGCAATCAGCTCTTGTCCTGGTGGTGACTTGTCCGAGTGGGACTGGGGTGAAACGGAGGGTGGAGACACCAAGATGATTGACAAGTGCAAGCCATTGGGTCTCGAGGTGTACACCTTGGACGACGAATCCGTTTTGGAAGGCTGGACTGCTCCTGAGTATGCTCCATACAAGGGCAGACATGGTTTGAAAGACCCAACTCCCCAATAGATTTTATTATATGTTAATAGACAGTTCCTACTAGGTTGTGCCATCGATGGCGTTCCCCAACCACTCACTGAGCTCGTCGTCGAGAACGAAACCGGCGACTTTTTCGCCAGTGTATTGCACCTCGTCCCCACGCCCGATGACGTGGTTCAAGTATGTGAAAGCCTCTTCTTCCTCTTTAGTCGAGCGCAACAATTTCACGCTGTTCACAAGTCCCTTCTTTTCAATCGAGATTTCCACGGACAAGTCCCGCGTAGGATGCTTGAGTTTATGTGTGAATCTGGGAGTCAGGCCATAGCGCCATTCCCAGGTCTTCAACTCCGCTCTTGTCTGCTCAATCTCCTCCGGAAGCTCAGTACTCTCATCGACGGTGAAAATCTTGGCTTTGCGCACAGAGAATGCTTCCACAAAGCCATCCAAGCCCAAAAGCTCGTCCTGGTCGTATTCGTCCTCCACTGGAGCCTCTTGGCGCACAGGTCTTCCGTACTGGCTTTCAAACTCAGACGTGACAGCTTCGATGAACACTTTCCGTGGAACAAGAACATTGTCAACTGGCGACTTCACAGAAGCAACAGCTGAGGTAGTCTCCACGACTCCCAATTCAGACTCGTCACGGTGGAGTAGTTTCCGTAGGACTTCAAGCTTCAGGTTTAGAAGCATGGTTCCATGATGATATGACTTGCCTTTGGAGAGCTTGTAGGCCGAGCCAGACACTTTGAAATTTCCTTCCTTTATGACAATGTCGCCGCGCTCATTGACCTGGATCTGTTTTTCTGGTTGAGCGACGGAATTGACTGCTTTCGTGACGAGATTGGCAAATGTGAATCGGTCAAACTTCTCTTTTGTTGTCATGAAAGAGTAGTTCACGTTTCCAAGGTCGTGAACAACAGTACCCCCGCCAGATCTGCGCCTGACCAACGGGATGTGTAGGTTGTTGAGCAATGGCAAGTTGACCTCTTTCCATGGGTTCTGGTTCTTCCCTATTACCACACAGGGCGAGTTGACATAGAACATGAGCCTATTGCAATTATGCGATTCGGGCAAAGGCATCTTCTGATATATGTAGTCTTCTACAGCCAAATTCATGTATGGGTCTGAAAGCTTGGAAACGACGACCACCGGCTCTTGGGCCAGACAAACATCTGCGAATGAATGGAATGCTGAGACTTCAGAGAATTGCGTTGTTTGACTTTCAAGGTTGGCCGCTTTGGAAGAGTCTCTTTGAGCTTTGACTTTGTCCAAGTATTCGGCCTTCTCTGCAAAGCCCAACATCTCTCGTCTGCGCTGAACATCAGGTGCTTCCTGGTAATGCTGGAAATCTTCCAAATTGAATAGCTCATCATTGGCGGGAGTCAAGTCATCTTGAAAAGGCACATTATGCAATCTACGGCTCGTTAACCGGCACCGCGTTCGTAGTAAGCTTCGAAGCATGTAGTTCGTGATGTGAGAATAATGCGACGTTGATGCTCATCTACAAAAGATACCACTGACATCTCCCGCTGACCCAAATTGACTACACCTATTTCCCGGGACGTCTAAAACCGAAGAGATATGAATAGAGATCTCACATTCGAAAAACACATCTTGAGCAGGTGCTTTGACACCGGCTCAGAGGTCCATGAGATTCTTGCAACAAGGTATTTACAGTCGAATGAGGCTGTTGAACCATACATTCCCATTACAGCGCTTGAACCAGAGGAGGACACCGAGAAAGAGCCTACCGCCGCCTCAACTGGACTCACCAAGAACATCAGCATGAAGCCCACCGCCACGAGGAAAGCGAACACACGGAAGGAAATGAAGAGGTTCATCAAAGTCACTCTAGCCAACCAAAAGAAAATCGTGGCCAAGGTGAAAGAGGCGAGAAGCAAAGGCACGAAATTAGACTTGGCCAGGTACTTGAGCCGATACAACATTCCTCGCTTCGATGTTTACCTTGAGTTGAATGGCTTGTGGAAGAAGTACATCCTGGACCTTCTTTTTGGAGATCAGAAAAACCCAAATCTAAACATGATTCTTCCGAAGCTCTCCACCGCAGACTACAACGGCTGTCTTTTGCAAGTGTTGGAGTCCCGAGATCGCAACTTGGTCGGTGTGGAGGGAATTGTTCTCTACGACTCGCAGCATTCTTTCATTATGGTGGTGCCACAAACGAAGCAGTCAAAGCATGTCATCTCGCCAGCACAAGAGGTCGGCGGTCTTCGCGTGATCACCAAACGAGGAACTCTTTTCGGATTCACAGTCGAGGTCAGCGAGTCGGAGGAAGTCGGGTTTACAATTTTGGGATCTAGGTTCGAGCTACGGGCAGTGGACAGATCCTCAAAGAAGTTTAAGAGTCATAAGGTGGAGGACATCTATTAAAGGTAATATAGAATGCATGCATGGTAATGATTCGAGCACTATTGTCTTGCCCAGGAATCCAAGTACACAATGTCCTCTGGGTTAACCTCTTCGTTTATCATGGAATAGTAGTCAAAAATGTCGTACTGGCGAGTGGCCTCCAAGTTCCCAACGAAGCTCTTTTCGTTCTCGGTCAACAAGGCAGCATCAGAATACTGGCGGCCGTAGCCTGCCTCGAGAACACTCTGCCACGTTGCTTTGTAGATGTCGGAGGTGCCGTTCACCAACTCGATTTTATCATCGAAGATGAGCACTTCGCACAACGATCTGATGTCGTTGATGGCCAAGTCGATGTTGGTGATTTTGTGGGATGTGATGAACTCCATGATAGAGTCGAGAGTAGCAAAGCCGGTGTGGTTCGATGGGAAAACGCTCAGCAAAATATTTGTGTTCTTTGCCGAGTCCTGGAAGGCAGAGGGGTAAGACTTCAGAGAGATGAATCTCCACACCACAGTCAATAGGGAGTCGATAAACTCCGTATCAAGCTCGCTGTCAGTAAACCATGGGCCACCAGTAACATCTATGGAGGGCTGGAGGTTGTAAAGCATGTAGATTTTCCTTGTAGGGTGTTTCACCGATTTGATCAGCTTGATGAAGCGCTGGCTCTCCAACAGCTTCAAACATCTCATGACAATATGTTGGTGCATGTTGGTTTTGGCCTTCAAGGTCTTGGTCCAGATACCCTCTCTGCCCGAGGCCTCGATGTAGGAGTAGATCATCTGCTCATCATCGTTCATGGAGGTGAGCTTCTTGGTTTCCGAAAGCGAGATGATCTGGAACCGCAAGTCGTCGCCAACCTTGACCAACTTCATCATCTTGCGGTCGATGAGGCTCTGGGCGATTTTTATGAGCTTTTCCAAATCATTTTCGTTCATCAACTGCTGAAGCTCGGTTTGACTGAAGAGCTTAGAGCTTGGCAGCTCAGACATGCGCTGATATAGCACATCCGACCTGGATGTGTCTGCCATTGTGGTCTCTTGTTATGCACGTGCTTTGTATTTATAAAATGGGTAGCCTTGCTTACGGCTTGAATGTGCCAGGATCTGACTTGATTCGAAGAGTGGGTGTATTTTTTCCTGGTGCGATGTGCACCGCATCACCACCCCATGTTAAGCGACTCAGATCAGGAACTGGCCCCAGTACAGCTCACGTTTAAGAAAAAAACTGCGAAGGGGAAAGGGAGAGTTCGCCGAAAAGATGAGATTGATGAAGATTTAAACAGCACATCGACCTTTGGTCGTGTCGAGAAGAGCGCTACACCAGAACCACCAAAGCAGAACAAGTGGGCCAAATATGCATCGCTAGCGACGGCCCAAACCGAGCCTGACGCCCCTGAACCAAAGAATGTTGTGAATTCGGCACAACCCTCTCTAGAAATTGACGACGAGGCAGTGGTGGTCGATCTTGTGGACACGCAGCCCATAGACAACCAAGCATACACCACCATGGAGCTACGAACGCCTGCAAAAACATTTCTGCTTCGAGAGTCACATTTTAGGGATGCGCCAGCAGTGGGTGTCTCTTTGGAAAAAGAATACGCCGACGCTTACGGAAATGTCCTGGATGAAGATCTACAGAGGGCCACAGAGCAGGTGGATATGGAGTCCGACGACGAGTTCGTGCAAATGTCGCCTAGACATACACACTCCTTGGATGAGATGTACGATCTGGAGGTTTCCATTGAGGAGGAACTCGGGAGCACCAAAACTGCAAAGATCCGCAAACCACAGGAGTTGGTGGACGTTTTGGTGCAGAGAGTTGCAGAGTTGGACTTGAGCATAAGAAACAGGGAAGAGCGGGTGGTGCAATTAAAAAGTCAGCTAGAGGCTGCGCAGCAAGAAAGAGCACAGGTGCTTGACAAGCTATGAATATACGAATACTTAGGAAGTTGTAGTAAGACTGATGGTCCACAAGAGCTCGAAACTAAGGAGAAACTGGATACGGTCAAATGATTCAATGAAGCACTTATGGGGAAATGTTCCAAATCGAACTGAGATGCTAGAAGTCGTTGAAGAATTCTCTGAAAGTCAACTGCTTTTGGAGACTGTTGCAATTAGTAGGACAAATAGCAGTGTTACAGACTAAAGTGAGGGCCACGTAAGAACACGCACAGCTTACATAATTCACGCAGACCAAAAAATGAACGTCACATTTCACAGACTGTCCAGTGTGCGTCACTAGCTAACGTCTCTGTCTTCCAATCATATTGCAGTCGTGCGGAGATCTGGTACCGCGCTTACCGTCCAATTACCAAATTGGGAATGAGTCAGAGCCTACACCTATAAAGTTCTCTTCGCCTGGACCGTCCCTCTGCAACATGTTCAAACGGTTCTTTTCTCAGTCTATGACCAAGCCAGCTGCTAGCACATACAAGCCTCGCCATCTTGTCAACATTGCCAAGCTCTCCAATGAGGAGTTCAATGCGTTGGTGAACAAGGCGCAACACTTCAAGTCGGTGGTGAAAAATCACGACGTCACGACCATCAAGGAGAACCACGACAAATTACTTGGTAAACTCGTGGCCCTTCTTTTCTCCAAGAGATCTACCAGAACTAGAATCTCCAGTGAAGGTGCTGCTGCCCATTTTGGTGCGCAGCCGATGTTCTTGGGCAAGGATGACATCCAGTTGGGTGTCAACGAATCCGTCTACGATACTACCAAAGTAATTTCGTCCATGACCTCGTGCATCTTTGCACGGGTCAACTCGCATCAAGAAATTGTGGACTTGTGTGAACATTCCACCGTGCCCATCATCAACTCCTTGTGCGACATGTACCACCCTCTACAGGCCATCACGGATATTTTGAGCATCAAGGAAGCGTTCGGCAAAACCGAGGGCCTCAAGTTGGCCTGGGTCGGCGACGCCAACAATGTCATCAACGATCTCGCCATTGCAGCACTCAAGTCGGGTATCTCCGTTTCGGTGCTGATTCCGGAAAGTGTCCAGTTCGATGCCTCTGTGGCCCAGGATGCACAGGAGCTCGTTGCCACCAGCAAAACGCCAATCAGCTTCGAGGTTGTGCACAGTCCGCTCGATGCGGTCAAAGATGCCAATGTTGTCGTGACCGACACATGGATCTCCATGGGCCAAGAGTCGGAGAAGGCGGAGAAATTGAAGCAGTTTGCAGGTTACCAGATCACCCAAGAAATGCTTCTGCAGGGTGCAGTCGCCAAAGAGTGGAGATTCATGCACTGCTTACCTCGCCATGCTGAAGAGGTGTCTGATGATGTTTTTTACAGTGACAACTCGATCGTCTTCGAGGAAGCCGAGAACCGGTTGTATGCCGCTATGGCCGTTATCGAAGCTTTCGTGGTGAACAAGGGAGATCTTCTCAAGTGAGCGGCGCTAACCTCCTATACGAAAAATTACGTCATTCAACGATTTGTGAGATCCCAGGAAGATTTCGGAAAAACTCTCACTTAGGTGCAGTCCGCACCGCAGGCTTGCTACATATAACCATTAATGTGCAGTTGTTAAAACATTGGCTGGGCCGAAGGCGCCGGTCCCGGTTTGGGGGCCGTTGACTAATTTTAAAAAACCTCACTTCAAGTATTATATGCCTGTAGCTTAAAGTGGGACTTCGTTGCTTTTAGTGGTGGCCATGGTATGCATCTGCACTCAAGTCCGACCACGTGAGATGGAATCGATTGCTTGTATTTCTTTTCTCGCACGTCGGTCGCAAGCCCGATTGGGAAGTACTTACCTCTGGCGCATACCGTGAGCTCCGTAAAATCAACAACCCACCCCTAATCCTCGCCGGAGTAGGTAGACACCCGTAGCAAGCAAAAGCGCAAACTTCATGTACGAAGCACATGTCTCAGGCCCGCCACCAAGTTTTCCCGAGACATTTGTTTTTTAGGACGGCTGTGTAGCGGAAAAAGTCCGATATGGCTTGGCTGCAGGACATTCGCTCATCATGCCATGTCTACAAGCGTTGCTGCTGGATGCCCAGACGTCGCTTTGGATGCAGCATTCGCTATGGATGCAGCTTGATTTCCTTTAAATATTTCGCATTCCCTTACAGACCTTTTCTGTTTTTTCGTAAATTACCTTTTGGGCAATCACCACACACAAGATGGCTACCCCAGAAGACATGGCTTCGAACTCCGCTACTGCTAGCGTCACGGATGCTTCCAACACATATCAACAAGAAAAGGCTCCTGAAACTCACGAGGATGGCATGCCTGCATTGCCCAAGAAGCCAGCTTCGGCTTACTTCTTCATTTCGATGCTTTGTGTCTTGGTTTCCTTCGGTGGTTTCGTTTTCGGCTTCGACACCGGTACCATTTCCGGTTTCGTGAACATGGAGGACTTCCTCCAAAGATTTGGCCAGGTCAACGGTGCTGGTGAGCACTACTTGTCCAACGTGAGAATGGGTCTTATGATCTCCATTTTCAACGTCGGTTGTGCCGTTGGTGGTATCTTCCTCTCCAAGGTTGGTGACGTTTACGGAAGAAGAGTCGGAATCATGTTTGCCATGGCCGTTTACGTCGTCGGCATTATTATTCAAATTTCATCGCAAGACAAGTGGTACCAATATTTCATCGGAAGATTGATTACGGGTTTGGCCGTTGGTACCGTCACGGTGATTTCTCCTCTTTTCATCGGTGAGTCTGCTCCTAAGCACTTGAGAGGTACCTTGGTGTGCTGTTTCCAATTGATGGTCACTTTCGGTATCTTCTTGGGATACTGCACCAACTACGGTACCAGAAACTACAACGACTCTAGACAATGGAGAATTCCTTTGGGTTTGTGTTTCGCCTGGGCCCTCTTGTTGATTGGTGGTATGCTTTTCATGCCCGAGTCTCCTCGTTTCTTGATCGAGAACCAAAAGCTCGACGAGGCCAAGGCTTCTATTGCCAAGTCCAACAAGGTTTCTCCAGAGGACCCTGGTGTGTACGCCGAAGTGCAACTCATCCAGGCTGGTATCGACAGAGAGGCTTTGGCTGGTACTGCTGGCTGGATGGAACTTATCAAGGGTAAGCCCAAGATGTTCCAGAGAGTTCTCGTTGGTGTTATCCTCCAATCCATCCAACAATTGACCGGTAACAACTACTTCTTCTACTACGGTACTACCATTTTCAAGGCCGTCGGTTTGGAGGACTCTTTCCAAACCTCCATTGTTTTGGGTGTTGTCAACTTGGCCTCCACCTTCGTTGGTATCTACGCCATCGAGCGCATGGGCAGAAGATTGTGTTTGTTGGTTGGTTCCGCATGTATGAGTGTGTGCTTCTTGATCTACTCGATTCTTGGTTCGGTCAACTTGTACATCGACGGTTACGCCAACGATATCTCCAACACCCGCAGACCTACCGGTAACGCCATGATTTTCATCACCTGTCTTTTCATTTTCTTCTTCGCCTCCACCTGGGCCGGAGGTGTCTACACCATTGTTTCCGAGACTTACCCATTGAGAATCCGTTCCAAGGGTATGTCTGTGGCCACCGCTGCTAACTGGATGTGGGGTTTCTTGATCTCGTTCTTCACTCCGTTCATCACCAGCGCCATCCACTTCTACTATGGTTTCGTTTTCACTGGCTGCTTGATTTTCTCCTTCTTCTACGTCTTCTTCTGTCTCAGAGAGACGAAGGGTCTTTCCTTGGAGGAGGTCGACGAGTTGTACGCCACCGACCTCAAGCCATGGCAGACTGTCGGCTGGGTGCCTCCAAACGAAGATGACATGGCCAACACCACGGGCTACGCTTCGCAAGCCAAGCCCACCCAAAGCCACCACGTCTAAGCAATTAGACAACGCCGTGCATTTGCATCGTTATAGACCTTCAAGGACCCATCCATCTCAAAAAGGGAATTATAGTTTGGACATTTAAATACAGTTACACTCATTTAGCAATGCGTAGAAGAGCTAGTTTCACCTACTCCACGAGCCCGAATTACCTGAGTCTAGGTTAAATCTGCGAGGGTATCGCGCACTGGTTACTACTCTAAGCTCACCACCCACTTTCACTATTTGTGCTTTCAGTGCACACCCACGATGTCTGAAAAGCAAGCGACGCTATATGTTCGAAACCTCAACGAGAGAATCACAATCACGAGGCTCAAGTATGTGTTGACCAAGTTGTTCAGCAGATACGGAACTGTACTTAGCATCACCGCCCACAAGAACCTCAAGATGAAGGGCCAGGCGTTCGTCACATACAAGGATGTTGAGTCATGTGAGAAAGCGTTGCTGAAATTACAGGGGCGACCCGTTTTCAAGAGCCCGATACAAATAAGCTACGCAAAGAGCTCTTCCGATGCATACAAACTACAGATAGGAGATCTTGAAGGAGTGGAAAAGAGAAAAGAAGCCAAGAAAGAACGGGTTCAAAAGGAGCAAAAGGAGAAGCCACGGTCGGCAACGCCGTTGGTTTCCAGACCACAAGTCCAGCAGTGGAAACTGCTACCACCACACCACGTCCTACTCCTACAGAACTTGGAAGAATCGAAACTCGACGAAGACTTCCTCACCGCATCATTCCAGAAATTCGCCGGCTTCGAAAGAGTACGGCTCATCAAATTCAGAAAATTGGCATTTATCGATTTCGACAAGCAGGAATCTGCCACTGCTTGCTTGGCCGCAGTGGACCATCTGCTGTTTGGCGAGTCTTCACTCTTGTCCTATGCGAAAAGGTAAGATGGAACACACTTGCGGTCAAATCAAAATAATCATTACATTACAATTTGTACTTAGTTAAATTTTATTAAATAAACTGGCAAACTATCAATCAAAAGGAAATGTTGTTGGCAACCAAGATTGCTCTCAACCGGTCGACCTCGTCTTGCAACTCCTTTTTGGAGTCGATCAAGTCCTCGACCTTGGCCTCCAACTGACTCATTCTCTCCATCTTACGTGCTCTGGAACGACGAGCTGCCTCAGTGTTCCGTGCACGCTTCATGGCGACAGGGTCTTCGTTGTCGACGGCAACTGGCTTCAAAGGCTGAGCTCTTTGCTTCTTGCTGTACGAGACGCAGCCCAAGTGGTCGACGCTTCTCTTGGAGCCTCTTGGTTCCAAAGGAGCAGCATCTCTCATCACGGGTGTGGCAAGCAGAGGAGTCACGGGGGTCTCAAGCTGCTTGGGCTGCGTTCTCACAGGCACGAAGTTGAAGGCGGCCTTGTACTCATCTCCAACCAAATCGTCCAAGACTTCGTCTTGCTCGGCGACGCCAGCAGGGGCTGCAGGCTCGTCCTTGAACAAAGACACCCAGTCTTCCTTCGAGTTTACTTTGGTTCCGTCAATCATGAAGTCCAACTCGTCGAACATAGGAGTGGCAGTCAAGCCATCGTACTGGTCGTCGAGGTTGGTGGAGAAGACCGAGTCCAACACATCCGAGTGGATGAGGATTGGAGAGTGGTCCATGTCGGCGGAAGGAGGGGCCCCAGAGGCTGGCAATTGGCAGGACAACTCGTCGATGTTCTCCAACTTGGCGTCCATCTGGGGAGCCGCGAGGCGGAATTCTGATTCACACGAATCGGATTGCATAACTTGGATCTGAGCAGACATGTTAAGTTCGTTCAATGTTAATGAGGGTATTTCTAACAGTAAAAAATGAGCAGATAAACTTTCTTCGTAATCGGTAATATAATTCAACTTTCAAATAGATGGAAAAATATTAGAATTGGGGGGAAACCGGTAGGTGGGACACCATAATGTAAAACGGATTATAGTAGCATATTGGGACAAACTTGGGAATGAGTTATCAAATTCTTGATTAATAACTGATTTTTTTTCTTCTTAATAGACGTGAAAAAAATTAAAACTTTTTAAACCTTAAAAATGGATTTAAGCACACATTGTAACTGATAAATATTGGGATATGGGGTAAATGTGTAAAAAGTTCAAGTTTGTATGAGGAAAAAAGAAAAGAAAAGAATTTTGGGGAAGGTGCGGATGTACTGAATATATACGTATTGCGCTAATGAAAATTTTTCCCTGTCTCCTCACCGCGATCTGCATAAGGTAATCTATGCGCGGTCTAGCTCTCCGCCTGTAGCGTAACCCTCATACTAGATGCCTTATCTGGAATGGTGACTCATGTAAGCTTGAGAATTCCTACGCCTGCCAAAGATAACAGTTGCCCGCAGCAATACAGATCTCGGAGAGGCGGAGCTTATAAAACATCTTCAAAAGTTGACATGGTCTTTCGAAAGATATTCCAGCAATTGGGGCACGTGAAATGTGGGAATTGTCATCCGGGCCCGTTTGTGTATACAGGCGCAATCTGCCCGGTACCGGCGAGGATTCCGCTTCTGGCGCTGAAATATTACGAGACCGCCTCGTGCGGACTTAGGCCCGAGTGCGCTCTCGTAAATGCTTGCCCTCAGCTTGAATATTGGTGCCTCCACTTATACACCTAACGTCTTCCCTTCGATGAAAAAGATTCTTCTTATTTGTGATCAACAACTTGAATCTGCTCAATTGAGTCACCTCGAGTAATTTACCGCTTGAACCATTTGGGGAAACCTTTGGACTTGCTTTCTCCGGATCGTTTCGACTCCGGCTTCGACACCAGCTTTTTCGTAGTCTCCTCCTCTAGGTGCTCCCGGTTGCTTTCCAAGACGACTGTGGGCAACTCGCTGACGTCGCGAGTGTGAATTCCGGGCTTCAAATAGGTGGCAGGGGCCTGCTTGTTCGTAGACTCCCAGATCAACAAGATCTTTTCTTGCTGAAAGTCGAGATGCTCGGTGAGTGGCATCGAATTTGCCAGAAAGCCGACCTTGATCTCCTTGAATGGCGGGAGACCGTTTTTGAGGACGTAGCTGTTGATGTGCTCCGGGTGAAGATACGAGTCTAACTTCTTGAGGAACTGGCCCAAGTTGGCACTCGCTTCCAATTGCAAATCCAAGAGAGCTCTGTCGGGGAACCGGACACGGATGACGTATTTTGTTGGCTTTCGTGGAGTTTTGGCTTGTGGCCTTTTTTGCATAGTCTTGAGCATGTTGTAGTACTTCTCAGCCTGAGAGGTAGTCATCTCATAGTCCTGGTCTGGATTCTCGTAGATTCTGGTGGACGTGCTAGGGACATATAGCGTATCCTCCGTTGGTTCCTTCATTTCCACATCTGGAATTTCAGTAGTGGTAGTTGGACCAGCTGATTCAACGGCAGGTCTGCTTGTCACTGGTGTTGGGACAGGTTCCAGATCCTCCTTTTTTGGAGTCACAGACGATTGTGACACCTCATGTTCTTGGTTAACTTCTTTCAAATCTTCCTTGACTCCAGTGCTGATCTGAGTTTCGTCGTCTGGCTTAGATTCCTGCGGTTTGGCCTTATCTGGAGTGAACACCAGTAGCTGTGCTTGCGGAGATGCCTCTTCTGTCTTCCTTTGCCTTTGTGCTTCCTCATAGTTCTTCCTGGCCTGGGTATGTTCCTGCAAAACAGCCTCTCTCTTGAGCATATCTGCCTTATCTTCAATGTAAAGTCTCACTGCAGCACTGGAAACAGATCCGACCAAGTTGCCCACCGTCATGGAGCTAAAGCCTGGCATTGCGCTATCGGCGGAACTCTGCATCATTGTGAGTTTCACGAACTTTGAGTCTAAGGGCAATTGTGTTCCGTTGAGCTGGAGAAAGCCCGATACTAGACTTGGGAGCTCCAAGTCCGACTTGACCTTCATGACGTGCGATGCTGACTGGCCCTCCACCACCCCAATCACCTTGAGTGTGATTTCTGAGTTTGCCGAAGCCACTTCAAGAGTCAACTTCGAGTTATTGATCAAATTGGTGAAGCGAATGGGAGCAGTGCCATCAAGACGTTTGCCACCATGGGAGAGCACGGCGGCGGTGGACAGTGGTAGTTTGAATTTTTCAAGCGCTGCAGCAGCCAATTGGCCCACTGATGATGTTCGCTGACAGCTGACTTTTTTGACGTTGTTCTGGTATGTGATGGAGAAGGTTAAAGACATGGTAGCTGTAAGACCAGTGTGCGGTGCGCATCTATGCCACCCTGGACCAAGAAATAAGAGCACAAAAAACAAGAAACAATTGACAAAGAAACAAACAAAAAAAAAAAAAATAGGCAGACTAAACAGGAAATCTTTGACAAATTCAGATTAAAAAACCACAAAAAAGGTTCTTAAAAGTCTTTCATTCCGGGTCATCACTAACCTACTATGTCTTTCATCGAAGGAGGCCGAAGTGTGAACTACATCAGTGCCATCCTTCAAGAACTTCGATTCTGAAAAAATGCTTGGAAGATTATTTTGACAGAACCGCTTGACCGATGCTTACCGTTACGGACCGTTTCGCCATGCATGATCATGAAAATTTCATCTTGCACCCACAGCTCACGCAGGTGCCGGACCGGTCCGCCGGAGTCACAGAATATATGTGCATCAAGCACCACCAAAGAATCCAACTACAAGAGCTAGAAAACTCGAACCAAAACGGCAACATTTATAGAGCCGGAAGCAAATTTGTCAATACAATAAAGACACTGGATTTTCATAGAACCGATCCACCGCCCTCCTTTATCAACTACTCCACTCCCTCGCACGTGACCCGTCACTCCTATCAAGCTCGCCCCCATCTCGAAATACAACACTCATCCTACCACCATGTGCTGCTGCTGCTGTGAATGTCTTGGCGACATCATCTTGATCATAGTCTCGGTGTTGTTCCCTCCTCTTCCCGTGTGGATTAGAAGAGGTGTCTGCTCCATGGACTCCTTGATCAACATCCTTTTGTGTATTCTTGGGTACTTCCCGGGCCTCATCCATTCTTGGTACATCATCGCCAAGTACCCTCCTTACTCCACCAGCCACGAGTCGAAGATCTATTACATCCAGCAGAATTCCCACGACCTCGAAAGACAGGCTCCTCACGTGCACCACCACCAACATCACCACTCCCACAACTACGGACCCGTGGTGAACGAGCCTCAGGCGCCCGCCTCGCCCAACTACGGTGCTACGAGCGAATCTGAATTTGGTGCTTCTTCCAACACGGTGGCACCTCCGGCCTACTCTGAGTTGCCAGCCAAGAAGTGATAGATATGGGATAATAAATCAATACGAAAACAATGTAGAAACAATAAGATATGAAATTTCTTGCCTTTTTCAGTTCATTCAATAATTGACGTCAACAATCCTCTTCTTTCCATCTCTTTTCTTTTTAGATTCCTTAGCCCCGTTCCACTCGGTGCATATCGCCATGTTCTGCCTATAGCCTTATCGCGGTGGCTGTCTCAGTAATAAACCTAAATCCACTTGACAACAACCACCACCTGGATCTCGGAAGTTCCTCACATCCACCACAGTTCCTCCATGTCTTTGATTTCCGATGGCATTCAAACTATGGGCGCTCCCGCCCAAGCCGAGACCAAGGACCCCAATGCCCAGACTTCCATTGGTCTTTGGCACTCCATCAAAGATTGGTGGTCCGTGGCATCGGTGCTCCAAAAACCAACCGAAAAGGTGTTCGGCTCGCCCCGTTTCGACGCTGCCCACAAGCAATGTGTTCAGATAGAGTACAATCTCTTCCTGGCCATCTTGTCTCCGGACGTGTACATCACTCCGGTTTACGAAGAGGAAAATACGACCGAGCTGAAGGGCGATCAGAAAATCGTCGCTACGTTCAAGGACACTCTTCTCCCTGAAGAACATGGAACGACGTTTATCCACGAACTTGAGGTCACCAACACCACCGACCCCTCTGTGCCCAAGAAGCACATAGTCTTGATGCATGGCTACATGGCTGCCATGGGCTACTTTGTCAAGAATGTCGAGGAGTTGGCCAAATCGTACCCCAATTCCGTGCTTCACGTGATAGACATGCCGGGTTTCGGCAACTCTGCTCGGCCGCTTTTCCCCAAACGGCTTTTGAAGCTCCCCGCTGGAGCATCCAAAGTCGAACAGATCCAGCAAATCATTGCGGTGGAAAACTGGTTCATCGACAAATTGGAGGCGTGGCGTATCGAAAAGAAAATCGACCACTTCGATCTTGTTGCCCACTCTATGGGTGCTTACATCTCCAGTTGCTATCTTTTGAAGTACAACAAAACACCCACAGGTAACATCGTGGACAAGTTCGTGCTCGTGAGTCCACTTGGCACGGAGTCGAGTGACATTAGTCTTCTCAACGACAAGAAACTCCAATACAATCACCATGATGTGGCCAGTGACCCATTGCAGGAGATTTTCGCCAGCCAGGACTTCGACCACGAAGCTGGCCCTCCAGAGGAACTTGTGAAGCTTTGGGAAAAGCTCGGAAAGCCCAAGTTCCCCAGAAACATTGTTTTGCGCAAGTTGTGGGAGAACAGCGTCTCCCCATTCCAATTGCTCCAGCTCTTCGGTCCGTTTTACTCCAAGTTGTTGTCCTTGTGGTCTTTCCAAAGATTCCAAAACCTCTCCGCCAACGACTCAGCCGAGCAAGGTGCCAGTGACGGAGTCAGGAACAACGATTTGATCCTCAAGCTCCACGACTATTCTTTCTGCATCTTCAATCAGTACCAAGCTTCTGGCGAGTTGGCTATCACAAAGATCATCAACCACGAGATCGTTCCCAGATTGCCTTTGTGTGACCGTGGCTTCATGGAGTTCCTCAACGACAACAAAATCTCCACTCTCTGGATGTACGGTGACAAAGACTGGATGAACACGAAGGGAGGTGAATACTGTGTCTCTAAACTTCAGTCAATGGACGACAATAGAGCTGAGCTCGTCGTTGTCAAGAGTGCTGGCCACCATCTTTACTTGGACAACCCTGGGTCTTTCAACAAAGATGTGATCGACTTCTTGGGCTTGTCGCAGAAGTAGATTAACGGAACTTTGTTCACGAATTACTATGTACATTTATAAATCCATGGCTATACCACGAATGGTCTCCAATGAGTTCGAGACAGAGATGTTCGAAAGATGGCCCAAGATAGTTTGCTGTTCGATCAGCTTCTTCATGCTTTCCGATACCTCGTAGGCCAGGTCAATCACTGCAGTATCGACAGCGGCCAATTTCGCAACATTTAAGCCATACAGATTTGACACCACGCCCTGAACAACTTTGTAGAGAAACACGACCTCGGGCCATTCGTGCTCATTAGCCTCTGTTTTGAGCTTTTCCACAAATGCCATGTGGAAGTTGTTCACGACCTTGTATTGTCGAGACAAGACATGCAAAGATGGATAGTGGGTGATGAAAAGAGTGGTGGGACTGGCTTCATCCTCAGTAATGTATTTGAGGATTGAGTAAGCAAGAGCTATTCCGTCACTAGTCCCCGTACCTCTACCGATCTCATCGAGTATAATCAACGATTTAGCGGTATAGTTTTTGATAATGCTTGCACACTCCAGCATCTCGACCATGAAGGTTGATTTGCCTTTCAAGATATTGTCTGAGGCACCCATCCGGATAAAGATGGAGTCGAATACACCCATCTTTGCACTGTTACACGGCAAAAAACAGCCAATCTGGGTCATCATGACAAACAATGCAATCTGCTTCACGTATGAAGACTTTCCACCCATGTTGGGGCCCGTAATGATCAACACACGGTTTTTGTCGTAGCTGATGTTGATGTCGTTTGGCACATAACTTCCAACTCCATCGAATAGTTTCATTAGCACGGGATGACTACCAGAGTCAACCTCAATAGTTTGTTCGTCCACAAGCGAGGGCTTCAGGTATGAAGAAGAAGCATCTCCCAGCGCCAATGTCGACAAGGAGAGAAGACAGTCAAAAACGGCCATGTGATGTACAATCTCGCAAAGATAGGTATAATGCGAGTCGACCTCTCTGAGGAAGTTGTTGAAACACTCGTTGCATCTTCTCATAAGCATATCAGAATGGTATTGTAGCTTCTTGTGAAGACTGGATATGGTTGGGGTTCTGAACCGCGAGACACTTTTCGTAGCACTGATTTTGAGCCAGTCCAGAGGCAAGGAGTTTACCGAAGGCCCGTTTCTGACCTCGATCAAATGAGTTTCCTTCAACACGGTCACGTACTGAAGTTGAGGCCGTTTGAGCAATTTTCTGATATCATCAAGCTCGTCTTGCAACAAAAGCTCCGTGGCTGCTATGGCGTCCTTTTCCTCCATAATCTTCTCAAATTTGTCGCTACTGTTGACATTGAAGAAGTTCATCGCTTGCTCAGCCTCGCCTTTATCACTGAGAGCTGCGCCAGAATTGATCTGGGCCAAGATCTCGTCCACAATCTGCAGCTCACTGGAAGCAAACATCGACTCGAGTATTCGAACTAGCAAAGTTGAGCGACCGTGTTTGGCTTTGAAGTCAGCGATTCCTTTGGCCCCGAAGTTTCGGAAAACTTGCAAGATGTCACTAAAGGACTTGAGAAGCAAGAAGAGCTCTTTCCTGGAGATTTTGTCCGATTCGTAAGTGGCAGAGTAGTGAATCTTTATGAGCAGTCGCTCGAGGTCAATGCCACTTTTCCCAACTTTTGTCAAGACATTCTTGAATGCGTCTAAGATGTGAGAGAATTCGCCTGACGCTAACTGCTCCACCGCATCCAAGCGTTCTTGCACCTTTTCCTTCACCACGAGCGGCCTGCTGATCCATTTCCGCAACAATCTAGCACCTTTATGCGTGCGTGTATGGTTTAACAACCAGAACAAGGTGCCTTTTGAAGAAGATGGGTCATCCGTGGTGTCAAAAACGTCCAATGCCCGAAGAGTGCTGGCTGGCAAAAGCATGTAGCTCTTAGAATCCGTAAATGTGTTCACGTTCGTTGGGATTGTGAACACGTTGCTAAGTTTGAACTCTGAGAGATACAGAATCAATGCACCGATGCAACGCTGTACACATGCTGGGTAGTTGAGGATGTAATGGTCTGCTAGATGCACAGAGCTGCCATTGGCATCGACTTGGGCAAAAAAATCAGTGAGGTCTGCCTGAACCACTTCTTCGCTCTTCTTGGGTGCAACAGTGATGCCTATATTCGGGCTTTGAAGTTTCAACAAAGTTTTGATCTCGCGTGGAACTTCGTCCAGAGTGCTGATGACGATCACCTCCGCCGGATTGAGGTACGCACAGCGAGTTTCCAACTCTTCATGGGTCACTTTGTCTGAGAACACGTCGAAAATTATGTCTCCAGTGACAGGTTGGACAGCCATGACCGCCGTTTCCCGGGGAAACGAGGTTTCGTCGATGCACAAAATATAACCCTCATTTCCCGGAGTGACTTCCAGCACAGAGGTCTGATTCGATGCCTCTGTGACAGCTTCGTCCCGCATGTAGGTGGCTTTTGTGTAGACCCCGGTGATCTGGCGCTGGAAGAGCCCTGATTTGTTGGAGCTCTCCACAGATTTGATCGCAGCTGTTTCGGTCTGTTTCACAACACCAACTTTGAGTCCATGGTTTAACAATCTTTGGAGGTGAATGTCCAATCGGTTGTCAGGAATAGAGCAGTATGCGTACCGGTCATGGGTGCGTTCTTCAAGGCTGATGTTCCCCGGGATGAGCATGATGTTGAGGAGATGGGATGCCACTACAGCATCTTCGCCCATGAATTTGAACTTGTAGCCGACTTGGATCGCCAAAAGTTTGTCCGAATGGGCGCTTTTCAAGTCCTTGAACTGCTGCTCTAGTGGCGTTAGCTTGACACTCACCTTCTTTCGAGACGACGCAGCGGTGCGAGATTTTTTGGTTGGCACAGCATTGCTTCGTTCTGGAGTAATTTCGTCGGGCACAGCTGAAGATTCAGGTTCCTGGTCGCTGGGTGGAGTGGTGGATTTCACCACTTCTGGGACCGCGTCTGCCACTGACTTTCGTTTCTTCGCAGATAACGCCTCTTCTATTTTCCGCTTTGCAGGTGAGGGCTGTGGCGGCAGCGGGGGCTGCAGTTGCTGGCTGGCCTGAAAAAATCGACTAATTGACGGTTGGGATTTGGTTTTGTTGGAGGTCATGGCATCTGGTCAGATCAGTTCGCACCACTAATACTGCGACTTGGCCATACGGTGATGCTCTATGTAGATGCTCAACCATAGAATATTTTACCAACAACGTTCTACCTCTTGAAAAAAGGTACTTACCTACCATAGTATTGATGCTACTTTTTGATGCTAATTTGATGCTAGGACTCCTCTCTCACCCGATTGAAGCTGATACTGCTGATGTTGCGCTTGTTCAGAAGCGACTCCGGCTCGAAACTTTCTTGGATCGGATCCACCTTGAACGACGAGATGTTGCGGAAAGTAGGGGTCAGAACCCACGTGGGGGTCGGCAAGCTGGCGTCCACATCGTGCTTCGCCAACAAGGGGCTCTCGTGGGCTTGCGTCCATGAGCTTCGCTCGTCGATCGTGCCCGAGTCGTGATCTCCCAAGCTCACCTGTGAACCACCCATTCTGGGCAAGTCGGCGTTGCTGCTGCGTCCCGAGAGCCGCTTGGAGTTGGACGCCAAAGACTCTTGGCTGGCGTACAGCGAGCTGGGGATGGTTGACGTCGGCGAGGAGCGGTGAATGTTGTTCAGACTGCTTTGCTTCTGTAAGCCTCCCGAAGCCCTGCTCAACGACGCCCTCGCCTTCGGAAGGATATCTTCCACGCGGGTCCGCTCTTCCGACGGCGGGGCGGATATTGACGTGGAGGCACTCCTGCTCCGCACAAGTCTGAGCGGCGAGAAATGGAACCGGTGACTGGACTTGGCCGAGGACGGCGTATTTGTGACTGAGCTTTTGCGCGCGAGCCCAACATCGATCTTGAGCTTCGGGTGGTCCGTCTGCTGCTCCTCGGGTGTGCTGAGCCGCTCCGACTTCTGCGTCTTGGAAGACGGCGACGGGGCGCCGGACTTGCGGGTCTGTGTTCGCGTGAACTCCACCAGGAGCGGGCTGGTGGGGTACCCAACGGACTGCGGTATGATGGCAGGCCGGCTCTGTAATGGGGAGATTCTGCTGGGCCCCACGAGCGAGTTGGAGTGTGGTCTTGTGAGGGTTGCATCTGTGTTGGTCAAGTCTGCCGCAGGCGGCAACGAACGCAGGTGTTTTCTGCCCGTTGGGAGTACTGAGACGTTGTCTTCCGTGATGGTGCTGCCTTCTTCAGTAAGCGTCTGGCGGGATATCAGCTCGCTCAGCTCGGTGGCCATGCTGGATAATGCGTTGAGATCGGAATCTACCGACGCCCGCATTGAGGCAGGGGCATTTGTGTATGTAGCCAAAGATGACGTAGCTGATGCCGGTGGGAAGGCTTGCTTGCGGGAGCTTTGTTCCAGATTGGAGTAGCTCCAGAATGAGCTGTCCCAGGGAGCCTTGTTGAGGAGGGCCAACTCTTCGGTGATGGAAGTCTCGATCCACGAGTCTTTTGACGAGAGGTACTTGTTTTCGAGATCGAACGTGGAAGCGTATGCAATAGCCGTGCTATTCTTCTCGTTCACGATTGCCTCGAAGCTGTCGATTTCTTGCACAATGGCCTGTTTCAATCTGGCCCTGGACTCATTGGTTAACCCTGTCTTCAGCTCGGACTCCATAAATGACGAGACTTTCTGGGCAACAATGTGCCTGATCAACTCCTGAACACACGCTAGATCGCTGTAGGCAAAACACAAGTGCAAGCAGGTGTCTCCGTTGAGATCTTGGCAAGTCCAATCGGCACCGTACTCCAAGAGCAATTTGAAGCCGTCGGCAAAGTTGCACGCGCAGCAGTACTGCAAGGGTGTTCTCTGCAAGGGCCCGCCCTTGAAGTCGATCCAGTGGTTGCCAGCGAACTCCTGGAGTAGAAAGTGCAAAGTCTGGAAGTGCTGGTGGAAGATTGGCATGTGGAGCACGGTCAAGTTGTCGAACGTGAGCAAATCGAGGTCACACAACGGCCTGCCGTCGGGGCGGATGACTTTGTCTCGGCCCATGACGGACACGAGGTGGAAACACACGAGGTAGTTGCCGTGGTACGATGCATAGTGGAGGTTGGACCAGCCATTGTTCTCGGGATCGGTGTTGAGCCAAAGGTCGGGAAATCGCGATAGGAGCCGCTTGGTGATGGGCAAGTTGCCGCTGATGATGGCCTTCCGGATCCGCTCCGACTGGGTCAACATCGGGGCGTGGCGATTGGTGTTGGTCGGTCGATTTAGCCCTGGAGAGCGTTGCGCGCATGATATGTAATGCCAGGTATGGCAACACCCGAGGTGGTCAGGAAGGCAAAGATAAATATTTGATTGAAGAATAGAATAATTGACTTTAAGGAAGCGAGAGGAATGGAAAAGAGGCGAAAATGAGGGTTATTACCGATTGCCATGAGCAGGTTGAGAGACAGAGTGTGAGGCAGTTGAGCGAGCTCAGAAAGCAAGCCAGAGACTTTTGAGCTTAATTGGAACGATCGAAGAAAATCAATTGTCAAAGGTCTTGAAGAAGTGTCGAAAAGTGGTCAACAGGTCAGAGTCCGTTGGTGTCATTTGAATGAAGCTGACTCCCTGCTCTCAGTTCAAACCCACAGTTTTTCCGATTAGCTTAACAGTCATTTGAAAGTTCGACTCGACTCAGAGTTCATTTTGGAACTTCAAATCCGATGAATTCACAGGGGACTTTCATAGAAAACTGAGCTGAAGCGACCCTTTGAGCTTTCATTTGAGGTTTCATTCCCGTAGACTCTCATAATAAGCTGTTTCACGCCTACAATTCCCGGCAACTCGTTGGTCAGGCCGGCGGTTCGGATCTATGTTTATTCGTTATGGTACACATGCGGTGCTGATATGCTGTTTAGTGGTGGCCCTCGATGAAGTCGTTCTTGACTCTGTACATGATGTAGAACCACATGGTGGCGCCGAGGAACTTGGCACCCCACCGGACCTTAGGGTCAACATGGGGCTTGGCCACAGGTGCGTGACGGATGTACTTGGCGAGATGTTGGGCAGCCATGATGGAGAAGGTGGAGTTGGTGGGTGGTTTTTTTACTGGCGATCTGGTTGGTCGGCCGCCTGCAGGAACTAGGAGCCCGGTGCAGCATGTTTTCGCAGTCGCAATGTCTACCTCGCTTGGTTACAGACTTTTATTGGATCGGGTATTGTTTAATTACTTGTGATTCATCAGCCAAAGAACCTTGTTGACTGCTCTTTGCTGATTGTTTTTGGTTAATTGCAGAGGGACTTCTTCTGGGGCGCCTTCATGTGCAACTTCTCGTGCCGGGTCAAATTGGACTTGACGTTGAAGCACTTGCCGCACTTTTCGTGTCTGCACTTATACTGCTTGTCCCCCGTGTGGATCGAGAAATGAATCTTGAACGACAGCGGCCGCTTGAACACCTTGTGACAAACGGGACACTTGTGCTTCTTATGAGGCAATTTCTTGGCCGTGGCCCGCGGCGCCTTCGCTTCCCGAACATACGACTTGTAGCTGACTGGCACCGGGCCAGGCGTGGACGGTTCCTCACACACTGCTTCCGAGAGAGAAAGCTCCGTGAGCTCGTCGGTGTTGTACAAATTGCCGAGCGAGCTGAAGGGCTTCCGGTCCATGGCGACGTCTTCAAGTCCCAAGCCCCATTCTGCCAAAGAGGAGTTCCAGCCACCACTTTGGCCATTAAGCTGAAGGGCCTGCGACATTTCACCGCTCATCGACACTTCACTACCAGCGCACCCTGCTGTCGACAAGTCGGTCAACGTACCGTCGGGCAACGGCATTTCCGGGACCGGACCCAAATCGTAGTCGGTGCCGCAATGGCTGAGGGTGCTGAAGAACAACCCGGCACTGTCCATGGTCGGTGGCTCCACAGGACTGGTGAAGGTGTCTATGGAACCAAAGGAGTTGGCCT
Source organism: Metschnikowia lopburiensis (nom. inval.) (assembly GCA_030563105.1). Lineage (NCBI taxonomy): Eukaryota > Fungi > Ascomycota > Pichiomycetes > Serinales > Metschnikowiaceae > Metschnikowia > Metschnikowia lopburiensis (nom. inval.). The sequence goes on from JAKUBC010000002.1 coordinate 680,095, forward strand.
TGCGGCCGGGGAAATTCGTGTTGGGCGAAACGTCCTTGATCTTAGCATGGGAGTTGCGGGCAAGGTTGTAGTTGTAAAAGTTGTACACGTAGTTGGAGTTGTTGACGAGGGACGACGCCGGGTCGCCCACGAGCGGCACCTCCACGTCCGATGCCCTGTCCCAAAAGTGGCTTCTGGCCTTGGAAAGGTCTGTGGTGGGATCATGGGGGTTTTGAGGGGATATCAGGGCCGAGTGCTGCCGGGAGGCGTCTTCCAACGATAACACGGAGGAGTCCGAGTTTGTTTCGAGGGTGGAAATCGAGTTGGTGTCAGAGGCCAGCCCGCCATCGACCATCTCCATTTCTCTGTTCGGAAATTTCTGCTGTGTAGAGTAAGCCCGTCGGGTGTAGGCGGCGAAGGAAAACATTTGTTGGGACATACAACCATTTAACAGACTCATGTTCGGTGGCCAAGGGGTTAAAGAGAACTATAACACAGAAAACCAAATACTTTAGCGGTGAGGGCTTATTTAAAAAGGGACCAGAATCTCACCAAGACATTGCTTTTTGCGCTGGTGCAACTTCGATTCTAGAATACGCCTAGGAGGCTTGGCAAATAAATATCCTGGCGGGAGGATGCTACGGAAGGCGGCCAAAAAGTTAATGTGATAGGGGTCTACGCAGTTCTGCCTCCCACTGGGGTAAGTGGGAAGAGGCGTTCGCCGCACGGGTGCTTTGTGTGCAAAAGTGCAAAGTATTCCGAGGCAAGTATAGGGTCTGCTTTTTGGGGGGCGTCTGGCGGCCGAGGCAACTCCAAAGCTTTTTGCCCGGCCACATATGAGGCGGGTTGTGGAATCAAAACAAACGGCGGCCTATAAGAAGTCCCTACATGTTTGAGAAATTTGGACCATGCTCAAGGTGCGAGGAGTAGTGGGCCTCGCTTGGCCCGGAATATCAGCGCAAACTTCGCCAATTTTTAGTAGCGGTAATAACGAGAAGCTAAACCATCGTCGGCTGAAACAGCAATTGGTGGACGGTTTTCCATCAGCGGTCAGGCGGGGGCGGATGCCCAAGCGTAAGCTCACGTGGGTAGAAGATGTAGGTACGGTGCACGAGTAACTGCAAATGGACAGTAGGTTTTAGTGGTCTAAGCTCCCCCACACGAGCAAATGAAGCAGCAGCGATTGCCGAAAGCGGACGGTCGGGGGCGCTATACCTACGCTTTCCGGCCGTCGGCCCCTCGGATACCTAAGTGGGCCTTCTGCGAGGTGAATTTCAAGATTAGGTTTGGTGAGGCGATAAACGGTGGTCACCGCAATCGATGCTCCGGCGTCATCGTGCCGGCGTCACGTGGAGCAAGTTTGTGGGGAGAATGTACGGAGGGTCGAGAACAGGCAGCGGCGATGCTGGGACTACAAAGTGCTGGGCCCAACTGACAATAAGCAGTACCCTGGAAAACAGTGCGCTGAACAGACGCAAGTGCGTGCGAAAATGTGCAGTGCAAAACAACGACGAAAAACAGTGCGCTGGCGATGTCGCAGCCAGCGAGGCTCAGTATCGCCAACAGTGCGGTATTTACTCCGGCTTCTGGTCATGGGGGTTACAGCCCCGGTGGCCGCAAGGGCTTCACAGCGGCTAAGAACGGCCAGAACGACGGCTGAACCGCAAGCACAAGCAGAACAGCGAAGAGGCAAAGAAACATCAGAAAAGAAAGTTGGAAGGTGACCAAGCGTAAACGAGAGAGGTCCATGTAAATAATAGAACGACAGAGAATCGACACAAGATGAAAACAAATGACAGACCGTAAGTTTTGACAGAGTTGACATGATTGACAAGAAAATTGACAAGAGATTTGACAAGAGAATTGACACTTGATGGAATAGCACGGACTACAGTGCAGTGTCAGAAGTGCCCCTGCCAAGGTTTGGTGTTAGGTCTGACTATGGATCGAGTGCGACTGCAGACGGGCACGGTTCAGACGGAGGTGAGCGGATGATCGGGTACCCGGCAACCATTGACCTTCGGTGGGGTTATGGAGGGGTCAATGACGTAGTGGGCCATAAGCTTTTTTTAGTATATTACTTGCGTTATGGAATGGACTTGGCATCGTCGTATACCGAAGCTTCCACAGTTTCAGGCGTGAATTCCATCCGTTGCGAATTTGGGCGCAGTTCGTATGCCAAATTTCGCTCCACGGGCGTATGAAAGGCGCGCGAGGGTCACGTGAACGGCAATTTACCCCGATTCGGAACCTTAATTGGGTGCATAGGCACCTCCACCTCAGTATGTGCTTATATTACTTGCGTCCTTACGACACTGCTGCGGAAATGTATTTTTATCCTCACGAGTTTCCCGAGCTTCGAAACGGAAAACTTCGTCGAGTTTCGGATTTCCAGGGCCGTTCAATTGCTCCGCTGGCCCGTTCATTCTGCCTCCGACCCCACCGATGACATCTTCCAAGAAATACCATTGAGGGGCTTCGAAGCAAGCACTGTATTTATCTGCAAGGGACGTCGACTTGGTCATTTGGCATAAGACATTTCCTCTGCCGAAGGCCGCAGTTTCTAAAAAAAACCGCCTGCTGCGACTTTTGTACCTAGTTTTCGGCCCGTGTGCAGTGCGCCAGCCAACTATCCCACCCATCGTCGGATGACGACGTCTGCGGAGCGCACGCGTGTGCAGAACGCGCTTACCTGATCCAACCCGCGGCCAGCATTTTGCTTCAATTTCATGCACCAGTGGGTGTCTTTTTGCGTTAATTACAGGCAGAAAATGTCGTGATCCAAGGGGCACTGATCTGTGCCCACAGGACTCCGGAAAACTATAAAGGTGCCCTCAATTCCCCCTCCCTGTCATTTTTTCTCCAATATCTTCATTACATTCTTCCACACATCACAATGAAGCTTTCTCTCGCTGTCTTAGGTATGATTGCCGCTGCTCAAGCAGCCACCGTGCCTTCTGAACCTTGGTCTACTTTGACCCCAACCGCCACTTACAAGGATGCCACCACTGACTACGCAAGCAGTTTTGGTATTCAAATTGAGACCTTCTCTGCCGAGTCCAGCGCCAGCGCTAAGAAGAGAGACGTTGTCAACCAAATTGGCGATGGTCAAATCCAGAAGCAAACTTCCCAGACTTTGTCTACCCCAGCACCAAAGACCACTGCTTCTGTGGTTAACCAAATTGGTGATGGTCAAATCCAACACCAAACCACCGCCAAGGTTGTCAACCAAATTGGCGATGGCCAGATCCAGCACCAAACTGCTTCCGTGGTGAACCAGATTGGTGACGGACAAATCCAACACCAAACTGCATCGGTTGTGAACCAAATTGGTGACGGTCAGATCCAACACCAAACTGCATCTGTCATCAACCAAATCGGTGACGGCCAAATCCAACACCAAACTGCATCTGCCGTCAACCAAATCTCTGACGGTCAAATTCAACACCAATCCGCCACCCCAACCAAGACTGGTGCCTCCCAGATTGCTGACGGCCAAGTGCAAGCCACTGGCTCTGCTGAGGAGTCTTCTGGCCACCCAGTTGCTTGCAAGGGTGAGAACGCTTTGTCCATGACTTTGAAGGCTTCCATGTTGACCGACTCTCTTGGCAGAGTTGGTGCCATTGTTGCCAACAGACAATTCCAATTTGACGGCCCACCACCACAAGCCGGCTCCATCTACGCTGCCGGCTGGTCCATCACCAAGGACGGCTTCTTGGCCTTGGGAGACTCTGACGTCTTCTACCAATGTAAGTCTGGTGACTTCTACAACTTGTACGACGAGAACGTTGCTGAGCAATGTGAGTCTGTCAAGCTTGCCATCATCGACTTTGTCGACTGTTAGGAAAATCTGAAAAGTTTATGTATTTAATGTCCAAGAATTGTTTTCGAATATTCTAAAAACAGCTTGTAAAGTCTCGTAGCAGGGGAAAATGCTCGCACTGACAATGCACATGACGCGCGTCCAGATGGAGGAAATGTCTGATGGGTGCAATGTCGAATATGTGCGTCTTTGCCGTGTGCGGCAAAAACCGTATCCATAAATAGTAGTCGTCAAAACGTGCATTCGTAATTCTATCTTGCAAAGCTCTATCAGGCTTTCGAAAAGCCTTTTTCGGAAATGTCCTATTTTTTGAAAAAGCCCTTTTGCTTTCTTTGCGAGCTCTCGGGTCTATTGGTCATCGTGTATGCCACACTGGAGTAAAGTGAGGAGTCGTTGCCCATAATTAAGCTATCGTCTCCATCTCCTTCGTCGTAATGTAATGTGACGGAACTGAACAGCGCAAACGGGTCTTCTCCGTCAGGTTTCAGTGGCGCACTAGGTTTTTCTTCCTGGCTCAATTGCAGCTCGGTTTTCTGCTCTGCCTTCTTGTTGCGGGTCAACACGGGGATCATGGGTGGTTTCTGGTGCCGAAGCAAAGCCCACTGGGTGTCCTTGAAAAATGCATGGGTTTTGATGTCGGAGGCACCAGTCTTCGACCCGAGTCTTTTCGTTTCGTCCTTGATCAAAAGCTTCTTGATGAGACTCTTGCACAGCGAGGAAACAGACTTGGAGTCATTGAACCGCACCTCGCGCTTCAAAATGCTGCTGAAAGTTGCTTTTCGATCTTTGCCCTTGAACGGCGTCGTGCCGTAAAGCATCTCGTAGATGAAAATGCCTAGTGTCCACCAATCAACAGCACTGGTATGGCCCTTACCTCTGATCACTTCTGGGGCAATGTACTCCTCTGTTCCCACGAACGAATTCGTCCGGAATCCGTCAATACAGGCCTTCGTGTCGATGGTGGGGTTCGAGTTGTGGGCCTTACCAAACTGGATCTCGGGTTTCTTCAAGCTGGCTGATTGTTTGGAAAGATCAAAGTCACTCAACATGATATGACCCAGCTGGTGCAAGAGAATGTTCTCTGGCTTGAGGTCTCGGTAGATGAATCCCAGCATGTGCAAGTACTCCAAGGCTGCGGTGACTTCGGCCGCGTAAAACTTTGCATCTTCTTCATCTATGGTTTTCGTTTCTCTCGTTTGCAAAGCCCGGAAGAACTCTCCGCCCATGCAATACTCCATACAGAGGTACAAAGAGTCCTCCAGCTGGAAAGAGTGGTAGAGGGTCACAATGAACGGGTGGTTGCTCGTGGCAAGGATTTCTTGTTCGGCCAACGCCCTCTTGATTTTGTTTCTTTCTATCATTTCTTGCTTGTTGAGGATTTTCATCGCATAGAGCCTCGACGAAGCTTTTTCCTTCACGAGGTAGACCTTGCCCACATCACCTTTCCCGAGCAAACGGATTTTCTCAAAGCAGTTGGGGTTCACCTGGACATCCATGATCTTGGTGGACAGGTGCGAGTACATTCTGCCCTGGGTGTATGTGCGGGGCCTCACCTTCGTGATGTTCAACTCGCCAATGTGATCGTTGACATCGAACTCTTTGGGTGGACTAGGTGTTGGCTTTTCGTTGAGAAGCCGCACCAACGGTGCCGAGGCCACCCTACGCAAAGTCTTCCGTAGTGGAGTTTGCGGAGATGGGAACTCGGCCTGCAGAGATGATGGGTGGTTGTTTCTCGTGGCTTCCCCCAAATCAAAGGGCGAAAGCCGGTTGGGGTCCTGTACTCGTGGCACAGCCTCGGGCATCTTTGGGGTTCTGGGCTGAGCGACGGAGAGTTCCGAGTCGTTGTGGCGCAAGGACACATGCAACTGTGATTTGGAGGCCAAGTTGGAGGCCATGCTCTTTTCGTTCTTGCGGTTTTCAATATGTGGAGGTAAGCCCTGGTGGGCGAAGTATGGGTTGGACTCCACTACCGGGCTAGTGTTGGGCTCGTCGTCAGTCGTTCCAGTCAGGTACTTGTAGTCGAAGGGAGTAGACTCCAGCTGTTTCCTGGACGCGGAGAAGAACTTGAACATGCCCGACAGGTGGCCGTCTGTAGATTCTGGTCCAGTGCCATTCTCTTCTTTCTCGTTCTTGACCAGCGGAGTCTCTGATCCGGTTTTCTCCTCCAGAATGTCTGGCACTGCTTTCTCGGGCGTTTCAGCCTTCACCTCTGGCAGCGCCGAAAAACGGAATATGGATCGAAGCCTGGTCATGCTGCGCTGATTCTTGAGATCATGGTCGCCCTCTGCGTTCAAATCTTGTGATGCGAACGTCTGCTCGGTGTCTTTGCCGAAAAAGCGGGGCATGGAGATGGATCGGGCTCTGTTGGTCGGTTTGGCCTTGCGGTCGTCCAAATTGGGCGGCACTTTCCAGATGTCGTCGTCGGGGTCAGCCACTTTCGGCGACGTGTGGAAAATTGTTTGATAGAGGTTCACCATCCGACTTATAGGCTTGTTGTGGAGGTTTTAGAAGGAAGACTTTGAGAAAAGGTTGGGGCCGTATGGGTGAGCGGTTGAGAACCCGGTCAACGTGCCTTGCTTGTCGCAGTAGTGTGGGGTTGTTCTCCTAGTGATGTGACGAAGCCGTTCCGAGACAATATGCACAGGTAGATTTCCTGGGGCTTTTCCAAAGAACGTCGGCGGAATTCAAGACGTGGCAGGCGGAAAGGCAGATCTGCAAAACAACGGTTGAACTGGAGGTGGAGATCCGGTGCCTGAGTGAGCAGTATGCTGGTGCAGGACTGTTGTTGAGTTGGTACTGTGTGGGGAGGTGAGAACACACTGGACCATGGATTGGCTGTGGAGGCTCTATACAGTGAAAAAGAGGGCTCTCGTTCTGGGCCCGAATTACGGGTTCGAGCCAAGAGGACAAGAGAAAGGAGTAACTTGAATGCATGTCGCATGTGTTGGTGTCAGGTCGGCGAAGGTCGCTTGAAAACACCCCAAATTCAAAAATCAAGTTGCCATTAAGTTTAAAGAAATACTTTCGAAAGTTGCCAAAAATGTAGTGAATTGCAGCTTAGAGTGTGGCAGCCTCTGTCCTCTGCTACATCACTTACAGCGGAAATACACCGCGCATCGCATCTACCAACATGAGTCTCGACTCGCTCATCACAGATAATCTGTTGCGATTCGAAGAAGCGCTCTTGAAAAATAAGGATAATGAGACGCTATGGCTCGACTACTTCGAAGCCTGTGGCGACAATTTCGAGCGGGCCGCCTTCATTTTGGACCGGGCAGTCACTGAACTACCTGGCTCCACTCTACTATGGAACGCATATCTCCTCCTTCCTTGGGGCGCCGAACGTCGCCCTGAACTCATAGACCTCTACAGAAGAGCTCTCAGCATATTAAGATCGACGCCTTCCTATTGGCTCGAGTACATCAAGCTTTTACAATCAGACAAAGACCGAGTTTCTCCAGAGATGGTAGCTAGTGCACTTGACATGGCCCTTTTCAATCTCGACAATTCCTACCATGGCACAGTATGGAAGGCATACATCGACCTTGTTCCTCGTCTCAAAGACGCAGATGCGGCCCGTGTTCTCATCCGTTATTTCGAATGTGGGGAAATGCCGGATGGTCCCACCTTTCTGCGAGACACTTGTGTGCTCAGAGTTGCCGAAGCTGGACTTTTCAAAGAACTGATTGCAATGTTCTATAAACTCTACAACACGCGGCCACTGACGTCTGAGCTGAATTCAAGGTTGGTGATCGATCTCATCGGGCTTTTGCTGTCGCTCCTGTTTTCTGATGCGGCAACAGTTGAAGGAATTGCCTCGATGGCGTCCAGGGATCAACCTTCTCAAACAAGCCGAGTCTATATGAAAGTTGCGACATACTATTCGCTTCGCAACGAGACTGAGAAAGCCAGGCATTGTCATTCTGTGGCTTTGAAGTCTGCTACCTCTGCGCTCGATTTTGCCCGTGTGTTCGAGTCAGTCACCAACTGGGAAGAGAGACAGCTAGAGAAGCTATACCGTGAGTCTAAGTTTGAGGAGCTAGATTTCCGGTTGGATCAATATGATGAATTGCTCCAAAGTCACGCAGTTCTACTCTATGACATCTTGATCAAAGCACATCCACATTGCGTCGACCTCTGGCTCGATCGTTGCAAGATCCTCAACAGCCAGAACAAACAGAATGAAGCCATTGCGACATATGTGACTGCAATTCGTTCAGTGAACCCATTCACTTCATATTCCTACCGAAAGTTGTCGTTGGCTAACATTTGGTCAACTTACGCGTACGTGTACGTTGATCACGGTGATCTACAAACGGCCAGCGTGATCTTCTCTCGTGCTGTGAAGTCACAGTTCAAGAGTCCTGATCACCTCGCTGAAATTTACATTGCATGGGCAGACTCTTTGCTCGAAAGTTCTGATGAGACAGCACTCAACATAATAGAAGACGTTCTTTTGGTGAACGCAGCTGATTTCGAGCACATTGCTTTTGACGACAAGAGGAAGTCAGCACAGGAACGTGTTTGCAAGTCTTGGATTTTATGGGAGTTTTATGTCGACTTCCTCTTCCACATGGCCAAAGTGGAGCCCAGCAAGGAGAAAATTAACTCGAAAATTTGGAATGCCTTCAAGCAAATGCTGGCTCTTCAAGTTCTCACCGTGCGGTGGGTCAAGATGCTTGCCGCTCATATCAGGGAAACTGAAGGTTACGAAAAGGAGACCGCAGTTTATGTCTGGGGATTGCAACTGTTCAAGTCGCCGGAAGCTCAATATTACATTTGGAAGGAGTATTTGGCCCGAGCATTCGAGAATGAAAAAGATTACGACACACTACTGGAACTCATCGATCGGTGTCTTGCCTCCGAGATTCCAGGGTTCTTGGCTCCTCAAATATTCAGCCTCAAGATCGAGTTGGAGTTGGGCAATGGCAAAACATACAAGGCCATCAAATTCATGGAAAAAGCGATCGAGTATCTTTCCAACAGTTATAATAACAAGTCCTACGTCAAAGCAGAGCTTGACCAAATTGCTGACTCCAAATTCAGCTTATACAACCAGCTTGGCAAAGACATTGGCCGGTACCTTGGAGACGTGGAGTTGTTGAGAAGCAATTACTCTAAGGCTATTCAAGATCCTCATTTGACAATTCCCAATATCACTGATTTGGGCCTTCAGTTTGTGGAGATCGAGACCAAACAGGGAGAGTTCGGCAGAGTGAGAGATTTGTTCAAATATCTTACACGGCAAGCTCACCCCGACGCTGGATTCATGAAAAAGGTTTGGGACTCTTGGGAAGAATTTGAAGTGCAAAATGGAACCGAAAAAGATGTCAAGGCTCTCATGCGGAGCAAGAAGCAAGCTTACACAGAGTTCCAGAATGTGGAGGAGATCAAATCTGGTATTAATCCCATGGGCTTCTTGAAGAGTGAGTCGAACGTGAACCCTGTGGAAGAGTCCGCTACAACAGCGCCACTGAACCCAGACGCAATCGAACTAGATATGGACCTTTAATTATTTATACACAAATCCCAATTACATCTTTTTGAAGACCGATCTCCACTTGCCAATGAACGAATTGAAATTGACCATTTGGTCATGAGTGTTGTTCAATCTGATAGATTTGTTTTCCTTGCACAATTCTTCGCAGCTGTTCCAGTTAATGTGGTAGTAGTTGAAAATTGTGAGGAGGAAACTTTGGTAAATGTTCACGTAGTTGTAGCGTTTGTTTTTGGAGCGCGAGTAGATCATCAAGAGTTGGAGGAAAGTTCCAATCACGCTGAGCGAAGAGGAATCCAAGCACAAGGACTTTTGTTTCATTTCAAGGGGGTGTTCATTTCCGTGAGTGTTGTCTGCATCGGGATGCAATTTAGACAAACTGGGGAAATAACTTTCACCAACAGTCGGTGTCGATGGAGCGCTCAAACTCAAAGGAAGCCTTTCGTCCAACTGAATGATGAGCTCGAAAATCGTGAAAGCATTAAGGTATTCGAACTCTTTCAAGTCGTTGAACTTGCTCAAAATTTTGTAAGCCACGCTCGAAGAGGACATCAAAGAAGTGCTCTTCCAAGTGGACAACTTCTTGCTTAATGAAGCAAACGTGGAGGATTCAAAGATGTCCTTGTCGAACATCTCGATCAAAACACAGATGTCCGTGAATGATTGGGTGTTCTGGAAGAAAATCAAGAACGCAGGAATGACAAAGATCTCGTGATGCTTTTTCAATCCTCCGGTCGAAAGAGTTTTCAAGAACAACAAGTGCTTGAAGTTCTCCTTGAACAATGCCACATCAAATTTGACGGCCGGATGCTCGTTGAAGCTTTCCAAGGCATTCTTGTACATTGGCCGCAGCAAAACGGTGTCAACGATCTTCTCAAACTCAGCATCCTTCGTCTTTTTCATTTGTGGAGAAAGCTTCTCATAAGTAGCTTCGAGTTCTTGCAAAGAGTCACGAATTTGTTGTGGAACGGTTTCACCAAGGTTGAGGGTGAGAACCTTCATGAAGTACTCAAAACGCAAAGAGTCAGGAGCTGGAGACTCCCAGTTGAGGTTTCTGAGCTTTTCTCTTTCGCTATTCAACTTGCGTTGGAAATCCTTGCCATCTTGAGGCGTCATTAGTTTGAGCCATGCCTGCTGGTTCAACAACATCAGCTTGCTCAAGTTCGTTCTCATTGTGTTTTGTTGCTTGTTCGATGACTCAAAATCAGTGAATACTCTGCTCAATTCTTTCGAGTGTCTAGCTTTGTCGTCCGATGCCTTTGGAGGTAGGTTGATGGGCCGAGTGTGGTCCATAGCCTCAAGCTTTTCGGGCGATATAAGACTCAAGTCATCGAGCGATAATTGCGCCTTGACGTAGTTTGGAAGCTTCGTCAACAGGTGTTCACGCGAAGCTCTGGCAAGCTTGGAGTATGAGACGGAACGTTGAGAGTAGAAATCGGAGATATTGTGACAGATTTCCTCGTCTTGATCAAAATTGAGCACAGAGGAATGATTGGAGTAGTCCGCTTCTTCGTCCTCTTCCAAAATGCTGTTTTCATGTCCAAGAGTTGTGTTTTCGAGTGAAGCGTTCCCAATCACATTGACACTGAGATCGGATTTGGTCAAGCGACCAGGAAGCGGGCATGGACGGATTTGATTGGAGGATCGGAGAGCATACTTGTCATCGTCACGTTCGACAATGTCTCGACGCGAAAGAAGTCTCGGGGTGGATTTGCTGACGGGTGTTCTATAAATCTCCCCGTGATTCTTGATGACTGGGACATTGAAGACGAAATCCAAGTCATTGGAGTAGAGTTCGTCGTCTTTTTCAAAATCCTCATACTGCTTTTTGCGTAACTGCTTCCGTTCCTTTGTCTCTTGAGCATTATAGTATCTGGTCTTGGAGCGAGTGAGCAAGAAGGGAGAAGAGTCCGAGGCCTGCCTCGTGAGCTTCGGTGACGGTTTGCTGGACATCTTGCGCATATCAAGCACATTGGACGTGGATGCAGCTCTGAGTTGGGGTTTCTGACGCGGGGAAAACTCGGCCAAATCGCTGATGGAGGCGGTGGACATGTCGTCGTGTCTCAACGTGATGGTGGAGATGGAAGAGGACAATGGCCCGAGATCGTCATCGGAAGCCTTCTCGTCAATCAGGCCGATTGTGCTGTTGGCGACCACGTCGAGCTGCTGGTCCAGGTGTCTGTTGGAGTACACGGAGTTGGAGGTCATGGAGCTGAGTCGGGAGTCGACCATGTCGAAGGGATTGGAGCTCACCAGCGACGCATCGTCAGAGTCCTTCGATGCCTCGCCGGACGACACCGACACGTCGGAGTTGGGCCGTTTGGACGTTTGTTTGGGCAAGTTGACCGCGCTCTTGCTGAGCTTGGAGAGGTAGTACTCACCCGGTCTCTTCTGGTCGCCCAAGCTGGCTAAACTGGAGTGCAGGCTGGCCCTGTTGGACATGTAGTTGTTGTACTTCTTTCTGGCGGCTAGCTTGTCGCCGGAAATGGCGATGTCGTATAGGTTCTCGTCAAAGGAAGGCAGGGTGGTGTTCTGCAGCATGGTGGAGCGAATGTGGTAAGCGAATGGCGGGGGTTGTAAAGGGAAGTGGGGTCGAGCGTTGTATAGGGTGTTTCGCCGTCAAGGGGCTGTGGGTCACGACCAGAGATCGACGATGGTGTTGTGGTATGGCCGGGCTGAGTCAAACTAAAAAGCGGCCTGAGGTGGCGTGTGGGGCCTAAAGTGGAGGCGTAGACGGGCGGGGCGTAATTGCGAGGAAAAGTCCGAGATCAGTGGACTGGTTTTACTTGGGAACGGAGGCGTGTGGAGTGGGCTGGGTGTTGTTTTCTGCCCGAGACATACACTATAGTTTATTTTTTCTCCCTCTGTATATTTAGCGGTGGCCAGCCCGGTGCGCACTGCACCTAGTGGCATCAAGGAACCAGGCCCGTCCGCGCCGGATATTTGCCCCATGCGGAAACGATAAACAGTGGAGCAAGCGACTTTGGTGAGTTCTTTTTACAAGACATTTGGGCGTTCAATTACTCATTTTACTGGATTTTTTTTTTCTTCTTGTTGGTGAAATAGTGTGGCATTCTCGCTCAGCCGGACTGTGTAAGTTGCAGGAACCATGCAGAGATTGCTGCTGCTCGAATCGCGTCGGAGCATGCGGAGAGGTGCCTGACTCGTTAAAAGTGGGTGGTTTCGGGATTATGGAAAATACGGAAAAGGGCCAGCTTATCCGAGACTTCGATCCTGTTGCCAACACCCAAAAATCCCGCTCTTGGCCTTCGCCTGGCCCATTTTGTGTTTGTTGCTGGTGCACATTGCTGGACTTCTGCGCATAGAATATTTAGTCGCACTTGCAGATACCCGAACGAACCACATTGATCCTTAAAGCGTGTTTTCTCAACGCCTCCTGCAAATACCCCAGTATTAACGGGTTTAGCACCGACTAAAGGGTCTAGTATCAACTAAGACGCCCCATATCGAATAATTTGCGGGTTTCAGTTGTAATCTCGTATGCGCCAGGAATCATTGTATATCCGTCTAGTCTCATTATTCTTCATTATGCTATGTAGTGGTACACGTTTGGCGAGTCCGGGTCTCGCTTAAGGTACTCCTTTTCGATCAAGTCCTCGATCCGCTGCTTGATGTGGATCATCAGAGGCAAAAACCGGTTCTGGAGCTGCTTGATGGTCTCCTCGATCAACTGGTTGTGCACGATTGTTTGCCGGGACTTCATCACCCTCACAATCGTAGCGTTGATGAGCTGCTTGCGGCCCTCGTCTATAATATTCCGCACCTCCTCGGCCTCTTCCTGCTTGGCCTGGCCGCCCTTGGGTCCCTCGCTCTTCACTGTAAGCACCTTGACTTTCGTCGTGGGCGACTTGAACTTGGCGTTCAACATGAACCGGTCGTTTGGGTTGATGTCCTTCGACATGGGCGTCTTGGTCAAGAGCCTCAGTCTGGGAGCAACGGCAATGGACCGCAATTGCCGACGAAGATCAGCCTCGGGTATTTTCGTGAGCTCCGAAATCTCCTCGTACGTCAACACTACCGGCTCGTCGAATGCCAGCACGGGGTCGCCGTTATTGTCCGTGGATCGCGGACCAAAAAGCATCATGATAATACCCGCATATGTGGAAAGATTGATGTCGTAAGTCTTGGTTGGATAGGTGATGCGGAGGTCCATCAGGCCGAACTTGGGGCTCCAGTACAACGCCTTGTTGTCGTTTTTCTTGCCTGTAAGCCAGAACTCTTCGAATGTCCTCATTGTTTCACGAAGCTGTGTGGGCCAAATGAAGCCCACATTGCCGTCGATGTTGGCGAAGTCTTTGTGATCTTTGGTCATCGACTTTGGCCACTCGGCCAAGTTGCAGACCTTGAGCTCCATGTCCGCCACGGGTAAGTTTTGTTCGGTAACGAAGCGCTTCCATTCGAGGGTGAGCTCTTCTGACAGCTTGACATCCTTTCTCATCTTCACGATCCGCTCAAGATGCTGGCTGCCCATAAACACTTCGTCCCACAACCGGGAGATCACAAGCTCTTCCAAGTCGCCTCCGCTATACGCCGAGTTGAAGGTCGAACCCTTCGAGTTTAAAAACCGTCTGGCGAAATGGGCGGCGTAGTGAGCCTCGAACGCAACCTTGTCATCGATGAGCTTCAAGAATGACACGGATTTGCTGAAGAAATCTTCGGTATCGTCAACGGCAGAGCTGTCAGTTGTGAGTGCCTTTTTTGTCGAAGAAGCTTTGGAGAACTGCTTGATGTAGTGGTCCATGTAGACAGATAGTAGCTCGGGGGCATTGAGCACTGGCTTGTCAGCGTTTTTGTTCTTTGGAGAATTGGACGGCTGATTGATGAACTGTTTCATCGAGGCAAAGATGGTGAACTCGATGGTGGTATCGGAGCTGAATGCAGTTTTGACTAGCAGAAGTAGCTGGTTTTGGTACTCCAACACCATGTTGACCCACTTGACAACAAAAGGAATGGAGCTGTATGTAATAGTGGGCGCCTTCGATGAGCCGGTAGAGGCTGCAAGCGATGCTTGTTGCTCGAGAAGCCCCAAGATGGTTTTAGGTAGTTGCATGCCTTGAGCGACAATGACGTCTCTAAGCCTCGTTTTGAGCCGTTTGTGATCGGAATCGATTCTCCCGTCAAGCTCGTACAAGATCTGAAGTTCTTTGGAGTTGTCCCGCAATTGCAGCGAGACACTCTCGGAGCTTTGCACCGCTTTGAGGAATGCTGGTTCTATCCAGTACAGAAGCCCTTGCATCTCGATTGGGTATACCAAAATATGGTCCAACCTGTCTTTGATGAGGATGCTGTTCATAAGACTGACCATCTTTGGGTAAGTCTCCTTGTTGAGTAATGACACCGAACCCGTGGCGCTGAGAGAGAAGGACTGGATGCGGGTTTCTTCGTCCTGGATCATATAGTAAATGTCGTGTAGATACTTGGTTCCCTCGAGGCTGCTCATAGCATCGTCAGCAAACTTGGAGTAGAATGTCTCGGACAGTTCGAGTAGTCTCTTCTCAAATTCGTCACGATATAAGTTGTGCAAGCCGGCTGAAGAAGGGACTGATATGGCTGCGCCGGCCCTTTCCTCCGAGATGGTTTCGAGCATCGAGATCATTTGAATAATATACAGCCGGGTGGAAATAGCTTCCGTGCGGGACTTGGAGATTTCGCCAATGAGAACGTTGATGAGGTGGTTGGCCATCTCCATTTCGTTGGAGCGCAAAAAGTGGATCTCGAATAGCACGATGCCAAGGTCGTAGATCAAGAGCTTCCTGTTTTCTTTCACGTAGACCCGATTCAAATACATGAGAACGTCGCTGATGAACTTCATCAGCTGGAGGTGCTCATTCCACTCGGCCACCATTGCCTTGAGGAACTCTTCTTCGGAACTCGTCACGGTGGAGTCCACCAATCGCAAGATTTCGGCGCGTCTTTGCTCGAGATGGGCCCCTATTAGCTCGCTGACGCTGTCGTATAGCCGGTCACCACATTTCTGGAGCACCAATGTGTATGCCACTCTGTACAACTGTTCATACAGTAGCGTTGAGACGTTTTTCCGCTGGATGTGGGTGATGGCGTCGGCCAAAATTTTCCACTGGGTATTATAATCGAACGCTGCTTTTGGGCCGTTGTCCTGAGACCCAACGGGCTTTCTCGGTGGCCGGATCTTGGTTCGCCGGCCGAGTGGGATCATTATGGACAAATTAACAGTGGAGCACCAAGAAGTAGTCGCTGCACCCGTACACCGGGTCCGTGTTCGCAGTCAATGGATAGATACACCGGGGTTTGAACAACAGCTAGGGAAGTGAGGCGGTGAAAGATAGAAAATGAAGAAAAAAAGAGGAACTAGGTGGTAGTATTTTTTCTGTTGGAATTGAAGATGGGATTCTGAGGAGATTTGGCTGCTTCTGCGTAATTCATAGTATCCCAATTGAAGCCAAAGCAGTAGAGACAGTATCATCAATTCGAATCATGTTCGCTAAATCGAATTCAGTTTCAACCCTGTTGATTCTTAATCGAAAAATCATAGTTCTGCTATCTCCACATTTCGGCCCGGTACCGGCAAGTCCGGCCTAGCGGACATGGGCCATTATGCACCGGTTTCCTCTCCGCAGTGACAAATTGTGGGCCCATGATTGGCGCGCACGCCCGCCGGTACCGGCCCGCTCCCGCAATGTGTCACCGGTCATACTTAAAAGCTTCTCACCTCCAGCTTTTTCTTCTCCAACCAACATGCCATCCACCACCAGTCCCAGAACTTTGTACGACAAAGTGTTTGAGGACCACATCGTCCACCAGGACGAGTCCGGCTCCTACCTCATTTACATCGACCGTCACTTGGTCCACGAGGTGACTTCTCCACAAGCGTTCGAGGGCTTGAAGAACGCCGGCAGATCGGTCAGAAGAACCGACTGTACCTTGGCCACTGTCGACCACAACATCCCCACCGAGTCGCGTGCCACCTTCCAAGATGTGCTGACTTTCGTCAAGCAGGAGGACTCCAAGTTGCAAGTGATGACCTTGGAGCAAAACGTCAAGGACTTTGGCGTCACCTACTTCGGCATGGCCGACGACCGTCAAGGTATCGTGCATGTGATCGGCCCAGAGCAAGGCTTCACTTTGCCCGGCACCACCTTGGTCTGTGGTGACTCCCACACCTCCACCCACGGTGCCTTCGGTGCCTTGGCCTTCGGTATCGGAACCTCCGAGGTCGAGCACGTCTTGGCCACGCAAACGCTTATCCAGACGAAATCCAAGAACATGAGAATCCAAGTTAACGGTGACTTGGCCCCAGGTATCACCTCCAAGGACTTGGTCTTGCACGTCATTGGTGTCATTGGTACTGCTGGTGGTACCGGGTGCGTCATTGAGTTTGCCGGCTCCGCCATCGAGGCCTTGTCTATGGAAGCTAGAATGTCCATCTGTAACATGTCCATCGAGGCCGGTGCCCGTGCCGGTATGATCCGCCCCGACGAGATCACCTTCAACTACTTGAAGGGCAGACCCTTGTGTCCTCAAGGTGACGAGTGGGAGAAGGCCATCAAGTACTGGTCCACTTTGTACTCCGACGAAGGTGCCCACTTCGACTACGACATCGAGATCAAGGCCGAGGACATTGTCCCCACCATCACCTGGGGTAACTCGCCTCAGGACGCATTGCCCATCACCGCCTCGGTGCCAGACCCATCCAAGGTCACCGACCCCATCAAGAAGGCCGGTATGGAGCGTGCTCTCGAATACCAGGGCTTGACCCCAAACACCCCTCTCCAGGAAATCACCATCGACAAGGCCTTCATCGGTTCTTGTACCAACTCCCGTATCGAGGACTTGAGAGCTGCTGCCAAGGTCGTCAAGGGCCACAAGAAGGCCGACAACGTCAAGTTGGTCTTGGTCGTTCCCGGCTCCGGTTTGGTCAAGAAGCAGGCCGAGAAGGAGGGCTTGCACAAAATCTTCGAGGCTGCTGGTTTCAGTTGGAGAGAGGCTGGGTGCTCCATGTGCTTGGGTATGAACCCCGACATTTTGGACCCTGAGGAGAGATGTGCCTCCACCTCGAACAGAAACTTCGAGGGCCGTCAAGGTGCCAAGTCCAGAACCCACTTGATGTCCCCAGCCATGGCCGCTGCTGCTGCCATCAAGGGTAGATTCTACGACATCAGAAACTGGGAGTACAACACTGCCGACGAGGCTGCTGTGCAAATCGACTCGGGCGAGGACAAGGAGTTGCAAGACGCCGTCTACGACCACGAGAAGAGACCTTTCGAGACCAACTCCTCCGACGAGGACGACCGTCTCAACGATGTCCCTACCACCTCCTCCGCTGAGGCACCAGTGTCTACTGCCGGTGTTGGTATGGGCAAGTTCACTGTCTTGACCGGTATCACCGCTCCTTTGGACAAGGCCAACGTTGACACCGACGCCATTATTCCAAAGCAGTTCTTGAAGACCATCAAGAGAACCGGTTTGCTGAAGGGTTTGTTCTACGAGTTGAGATTCGAGAAGGACGCTCAGGGCAACGACGTGGAAACCGACTTCCCATTGAACGTGGAGCCATACAGAGCAGCCGAGATCTTGTTGGTCACTGGTGACAACTTTGGCTGCGGCTCTTCTCGTGAGCACGCCCCATGGGCCTTGAAGGACTTTGGCATCAAGTGTATGATCGCCCCATCCTTCGGTGACATTTTCTACAACAACTCGTTCAAGAACGGTTTGTTGCCCATCCGTCTCGACCAACTGATCATCAAGGAGAAGTTGTATCCACTCGCGACCGCTGGTAAGAAGCTCACCATCGACTTGCCAAACCAACAAATCAAGGATGAGGCTGGCGCCGTCTTGGTCGACCACTTCGACGTTGAGGAGTTCAGAAAGCACTGCTTGTTGAACGGTTTGGACGACATTGGCTTGACCTTGCAAAAGGAGGAGTTCATCCAGAAGTTCGAGACCAAGAGAAAGGACGTTTTCTCCTTCTTGGAGGGTGGTTCCAAGATCGTGCAACCAGTTGCAGGATCCAAGAAGTCCAAGTTCGGCCTCAAGACCCAAGAATGGTAATTATCGTATAGCATTTCATATTTATAAACTCATCGACCGTTAATTTCAGATTCAAATTCATCATTGAAGTCTAGTTGTAGGAAAACTCTGTTGAATCTCTGCCTTCAGTATGTGGTCTCATTCCAACTACTTCGCGCATCGTGACCCACCATCACTCCTCATGCTCAACCAACAACGGCTACCCTCGTTGGTAAGCAAAATCCGGAATTACTCGCAGAAAAAGCTGGACCCTGTGTCGCTAGCTGATGCCTTGGGCCTTTTGTCCCCCGCCAAGAACGTGAAGTCTGCTTACAAGCCTTCCTTGTTCAAACATCTACAGAAAGGCTCTGTCGCTGAGCAATACAACGAAATAAAACAGGAGCTATCGTCAGACTTCACTCTCCCGAACACGGACCACCGCAAGCAGTTTGGCTCCATCTTGGCCGACTTGAACTCCGTGGCCAGCCTTTCACAACACAAGCTCCCAACTAAGAACTTGCTTAGTCATGTTAAAAGTCTTCAAAATGAAGACGAGCTTATAGAGCTTGCTCAGCTCTCTTACGTGCAACAGTCGCTATCTCTCCAGGTATTGATGCAAGTGTTGCTCAACAGAAACTTGCGTGATTTGAGTCGTCTACCGTTCGACATCGACAATATTGACGAAGGCGTGCTAGATGGAAACGGCTGGTCCAAAGCCAACTATGCTCAACTCAAGATTTTGCTTCTTAAAAAGTACCACGATCTCGGAAAACCTTTGGACATCATCAAGCTTCTCCGCGACAACTACGACCTGGTGTTTCTACCCCTCATCAAGCAGCAAAGTCTCCTGGCATTTTACGAAAGAATCGTGTGGCGGTTCTACTTCGAATACATCGGACTAGGGAAGGAAACGCAGACTATTGCCGAACTCGACAACATAAGGAGCTCGTTCCTCATATGGGAGGCGTCCACCGTGAACAATCTCGTTGTCCTTGAGAAGATGATGAAACAGCACAAGTTGAACTTCCTACAGGACTTCTTCCTACAATTTGCATCCAGCAAGCCGGTCCAAAACGATATCAGCATGCATGGGCAAGGAGGTGCGGGCTCCTCCTTGCTTTCTGCGCTCAAGAAGACCTCCATCAAGTTCAAGCTTTATGAAGTGGAACCAGGCAACACCGTTGTGTCGCGGGCAACGGCGTACTCGCTCATCCACCGCATTGAAGGCATCATTGTGGCACATTTCCCAACCTGGAGAGACGACGCTTTCTTGGCTGCGTTCATGGAGAAGCTCAATGGAAAGCGCACGGAAATGATCCATGGCGCAGAGGTGGAAGCGGAGCTCGGGGAGTCAACCGTTTTCGTACATTAGCAATAAAGGTACACTATCAGATTTGAGTTTCGCCTTCCATTGCCTTTCGAGGTAGATTTGCTGTGGCTTCGCTAGGCGATTTACAATGCGAGATCCGATGGCCTATCTGAGCCCTATCACGATTCAGAGAGTCTATCTAGCATCTTATCGACCTGTCAATTATCCTATCATGCATCTTATCGTACTCTATCTCTGATCTGTCCGACTTTATCGCTACCCTATCTTTCCGTTAAACCCTATTCCGCTCTTTGTGATCATCAATTAGCTTGTCAGCTCCCTGTCATTGGTGCGTACGTCTGATCAGCTTATCAGTGCGCGTACTGCAGTTTTGGGATTGCAAAATTTCGAGGTGCGCCTACATCTCTCAACGCTCATTACACTTCACCCACAATGAAGGTCATTACCGACTCGCAGGTGGTCTCGTTCCTTTTGCAGTCCTTGAACAAGGAGTCCATTCTCAACAACTACATCCCGCTTTTGCTCAAGGGCTTGCGTGCGTACGAAGAGATCCCAGATGGTGTGCCAGAAAGAACCGTGAAGCTTTCCACCACCGAGGGCTCGGACACAACCCACTTGTTCATGCCGTGCATTTTGCCCAACACGACCGGCTTGAAGCTCATCAGTGGAGGTGAGTCCAACGCCAAGAAAAAGCTCGGCTTCCAAGGCAGTGTCAGTGTGCTTGATAGTTACACTGGCGAGTTGAGGGCTGTCATCAATGCTAAGAACCTCACTGCATTCCGGACGGCAATGGCCAGTTGCACGGGTATGGTGAAGGCTCTCGACCCGGAAAACTCCAAGGATGTGACCGAACTCACGGTGTTTGGAGGTGGACCTCAAGCCTACTGGCACGTGGTGTTGGCTGCCAGACTCTATCCTTTGGTCAGAGTGAATGTGATCAGTCGGAAGACAGAGACGGCACAGGATTTGGCTCTGAGATTGGAGAAAGATGTTGGTGTCTCGTCTTTTGCTTTCAGCTTTGCCGATGAGGCCGCTTTTAAAGAGCATGTGCAGCTGAGCTCCATCATCTTTGGTTGCACGCCTTCCACCGAGGCCGTCATCCGCAAATCGTACATCAACGCAGACAAGTCCAAGAGAAAGTACATGTCGTTGATTGGCTCGTACAAGCCGCACATGATCGAGCTCGATCTCGACTTCATCGGTACTTACTACCTGGACCCAGCCACCAAGATTGTGGTTGACTCCAAGGACCATTGCCTTGCTGAGTCTGGAGAGTTGATTCAGGGAAAAATCGGTGAAGACCAATTGATCTCCATCACCGAGTTGTACGCCAACGAGACCTCAGCCATTGTCAACGAGGCCGGCTTGGTTCTCTCCAAGATTGTCGGTTTGCTGGTGATGGACATCGTCATGGCCAAGTACGTGCTGGAGAATGTCGATGGAACAATCATCGACGACTTTTGATAGATAGACGATAAAATTCGAAATAGACATCACGTTCAGTGATTTGATATTAATTGGTAGCACGCACCTCATTAAGGTACGCCACAGGGATCCACTGGACACCAATTGCTTCCAGCGGAATCGAAATATTGAAAAATATTCAACTTGCTGATAACACTCCGTATCCATAAATTGTAAGAAAAACCAGTTCTCGTCCGCTGAGGCTGGTCGATGGATTCTAGTAGTCCAGCATTTGCGGCATACAGGCTGCCTCGCTTTTTTAATTACGCCGATAAGCACGTTCACCCACCATGAGAGGACTTCCAATATTCGAAGGTCTGAACGGCCCTGACCGCCGTCTTTACCTCATTGTTCCGCTCGTGCTCGTCCTCTTGACAATTGCATTCCACACGGCTTTCTACCATTCCGTTTTCCATCACCCAGCAGATAAGCCTAAGAAGCAGAATGTCATCTTCATGGTCACCGACGGAATGGGCCCGGCATCGCTCTCGTTGGCCCGTTCGTTCAAGCAACATAGAGACAAGTTGTCCATTGACGACATCTTGACCATCGACAAGTACCTTATTGGCTCGTCCAGAACTCGGTCTAGCAACAGCTTGGTGACGGACTCTGCTGCAGGTGCCACCGCCTTCAGCTGTGGCCTCAAGTCCTACAACGGTGCAATTGGTGTGAGCCCTGACAAAGTCCCCTGTGGTACCGTTTTGGAAGCATTAAAGCTCCGTGGGTACATCACCGGGCTCATTGTCACCACCAGAATCACCGACGCGACGCCAGCTGCCTTCAGCGCCCATGTTGATTACCGTTGGCAGGAGGATGTCATTGCCCAACAGCAATTGGGCGAGTATCCATTGGGCAGAATGGTGGACTTGATTTTGGGTGGAGGCAGATGCCACTTCGTGCCCAACAGTATCCCCGGTGGCTGCAGAGCCGACAAGAGGAACTTGATTGACGAGGCTGTCAAGAATGGATACACGTACGTTGGCGACAGAGAGGGATTTGACTCGCTTGACTCGGGAAAGAACGTCACCTTGCCACTCTTGGGTCTTTTGGCCTCTACCGACATTCCCTATGACATCGACAGACACGACAACGAGTACCCTTCGTTGGCTGAGCAGGTCAAAACTGGCTTGACTGCTTTGAGCAAGGCCACCAAGGACTCAGATGAGGGTTTCTTTGTTTTGATCGAAGGCTCTAGAATCGACCATGCGGGCCACCACAACGATCCTGCTGCCCAGGTGAGAGAGGTGTTGGCCTACGACGCTGCTTTCAAGGAGGTCATCGATTTCATCGACTCCACTGACGTCGACACCGTTGTGATCTCCACTTCGGACCACGAGACCGGTGGTTTGGTGACTGCTAGACAAGTGAGCCCTTCGTACCCAGACTACCTTTGGTATCCACAAACCTTGTTGAACAGTACCCACTCGGGTGAGTATTTGGCCCGCAAAATCATTTCCAAAAAGAGATCTTTGGGCGCCAACGAAGATCTTTCGACAAAGTTCATCACAGAGGAAATCTTCGAGAACGACATGGGCATCTTTGACTACTCCAAGGTCGAGACTTCGCAAATCAATGAGTTGTCGGCCGACCCACTGGCTCTTCTTTACTTCCTCAACGACATGGTGTCGGTGCGTTCGCAAACAGGCTGGACTACGCATGGGCACTCGGCAGTTGACGTGAACATTTACGCCTACTCCAACTCCAAGCTGATCGACGAGAAGCTCTACAAGCGTGACCCATACACAGGGCTCCTTGGTAACCACGAGAACATTGAGATTGGATCGTTCATGGAGCTGATCACCGGAGTCGACTTAAGGGAGGTGACCGCAAAGATCAAGGACACTAAGCACTCTCCAGGTGCAGCCACCTACGAGATGGATTTCGAGCACTCGCTCGAACTCTAAAGGTCTGAATATTCGAATCTATTATAAAACTATATGAATTAATGGCTCTGCGACATGATGGAGTAGTCCTCTTTGCAAAGCTTGCCTCTGAGAGTGGAGCCATATTTGTAGAAGGAGAATGGAATTGCGATCATGGCCAAGGACACAAAGGCTAGCAAGAAGCTTGCCCATCTAAGTCCCATTCCGTCATACATTTGTGTGATGAAGAGAGGGAAAGCAGCACCTCCGGCACTTCTCAAGAAAACCTTGGAAGCCAAGGCGGAAGCGGCATACTTGGCGTAAGTGTCAAGAATGTAGTTGTTCAACGAATAGTAGATGAGGACCATACCAAAGCCGAAGGCAATGCCTGACAGGGCAGGACCAACCCAGATGATGTGCTTCTGGGACGTGGCTCCCAAAATGAAAAGGGCAATGCATGGGAAGGGAGAGCCGATCAAAGCACCGATCAATCTATCCTCTGGGACTGGTGCTCTGATCTTGCATAGTTTCTTGTATCTTGATTCAAGAACAGGCGTGAGGCAGACTGCAAAACCGGCCCCAATGAGAATTGGGATGTACATCAAGCCGATTTTGTCATCTTCGAACCCGTAGAGTTTGTGGAAGATGACTGGGTAGGCGAAGAAGAAAGCGTAGAGTAAGGCGTAGATAAGGGCCACAAAGCCGCAAATCATATCGAGCACAGGCTCTTCAATGATGAACCTCAATGGGCGGATGAGATTATTGTTGAGCAATTCTTTCAAGGTTGGTGGGTGTGCCTCCAGTTCGGTCATGATTTTGTCGTTACCGGTCTCTTTCCGGAGTCTTTTGGCTCTGTTCTTAAGAATAACTGGAGCATAAGTTTCGGGAATGGTGGCCATCAAAAGCCAGACAACACCAGCAAATGCCATGTTGACCCAGACCATGAGGTCGTATCTTCCCGAGTCAACGCTGATGAATCCGTTGACAATTCCTCCCAAAACTGGGCCCGAGTAGGGGCAGAAGGAAAAAAATGCAATGGCCAAACCTCTGGTTTCGTCATGAAGGTCAACCAATGATGCGCCCACGTTCGTCAAGGCGGAGGATGAAAAGACTCCGAGCAAGAAACGGCAAACCAAGACGCCGCCGATGTTGGGAGATAAGGCCGTGGGCACATTGAAAAGTGTGTAAAGGAAGAAACTGATGAAGTAGATCGGTCTGCGGCCAAAGTGTTCAGACAAGGGAGCCCAGATCAAGGGTCCTAGCAAGAAACCAACGACCATCAAAGACACCGTCAAGGTGGCCACTTCGGTGCTGACGTTGAATTTCTCCGTGATAAGAGGAAGTCCACCGGCCAACGACGATGAGCCGTAAGCAGCGCTGATAACTGCCCACGAGTAAACGAAAGTGTACCACCATTTTGTTTTTGAAGACCAATTATGGGGGTTTTCAGGGTCTCCGGTGACGAAAGTGACAAACTCTAGATCTGAGTCGAGGTCTTCCTTTTCCTTGGCACTTTGCACCCGGCCAATGGAGTGCAATGTCTGAACACGAACAAGACCAGTTGTCGTTTCTAGATTGTACTCTTCGGGGAAAATGGGGTCTCTGACCGGAGGAGCATTGACGTCCGGGATTGGGATCGAGCTTTGAAGGCCAAGGCTTTGAAGCGATTTTGCATCCTCGCACACACTGGCCAGTCTGGCCCTGTAAGTGTTGGAAGACGATTCCAGTTGGCGGTATTCTTTGGGGTTGTTTTCTGAAGATATCGATAGCAGGTCGGCCATTTTGTTTGTTGCTTGCCAACGGAATTGTGCAAGGCTTTATATCGGCTGACTTCCATGGATCTCCATACTTCGGATTAATGCATGGCCCAGCTGTGCGCAGGCCCGCTGCATAGCCGCGGCAACCAGGGCCGATCCCGGAACGGTGCGCGCAGGTTATTCCGTGGATGGCCATTGACTGCGAAAAGGCAAGATAGATAAGGTGAGGAAAAGAAAGAGTCGGAAACAAGACAGAGGGATGAAAAAGAAGGGTAAAGAATACGAATCATTATCTTTTGATTATTATTTAGGCGGCTTTTTGGCGCAAGACCTCGACGTTGTACATCTTCTTGTTGCACGTTTTGCCCACGAATGGATTCGTGAGAGCGTGCTGCTTGCTTGCGTGGAGCACTTGCTTGAGCCGCTCCACCGAGTCTCGGCTCAACTGGAAGTGGAAGGCGATGCGTTTGCCCATTAATTTGATCCCATGCTGTTCCGCGAGCTTGACCAAGAGTTGCGGGTCCATTTTGTTCTTCTTGATGTCCAAGAAAATGAAATTCGTGTCTGGCGAAGACTCAAGAGCAATGTCGTGCTGCCGGCAAAAGGCGGCCACCTCCTTGACATAATCGTGGCTCTGTTTGATGCGGGGCACGTTTTCGTCCAAGGCAATGCTGGCCATCAACGTCATTATTCCCATCTGGCGAACTCCACCTCCGCATTGCTTCTTGAAGTGGTTGGCAGTCTCGATGAATTGCGGTTCACCGACCAAAATAGAACCCATGGGCGCACCCACAGACTTCGAAAGACAAATGGAGACCGAATCAAAGTACAGGCAGTATTCTGCCATGGAGACACCGGTTTCCACGGAGGCATTGAACAACCGCGCACCATCCAAATGAAGCCGGAGCCCGTTTTCCCGGGCAAACTCCGAGATACGCCGTATCTCGTCAATCGGCATCACGATTCCATGCAATGTGTTTTCGAGACTGATCACTCGCGTGGGAGCCCCGTGGATGTCGCCGTCCGCCGGCGTGAAGTTTTCCTCGATGTCTTCCACAGTCAAGTACTCTCCGTTCAGTGGCACCACCGGGTGCACCATGGCCTGAGACAAGGCCGCAAGCCCTCCAGCCTCGTGCAAGAAAACATGTGCTCGGTGGTCACACAACACAGAGTAGGGTGGTTGCAAGAGATTGGCCCGCAATCCGATTTGGTTGGACAAGGTTCCCGAGGCGCAGAACAAGGCTGCCTTTTTGCCAGTGATGGCACACATTTTGCGCTCGAGGGCAAGCGTGTTGGGGTCTTCTTTGTAAACTGAGTCTCCCACTGTGAGCGAGCCGTCGGTCAATCCCCGGGCCACGGCCTCGTTCATGGAAGCCGTAGGCACCGTGAAGGTGTCACTGCGAAAGTCATTATGCGTGGGATAGATCGTGTCCACGACGGTCATGGAAGAGATGAAGTATGGGCGTTTTGAGGGGATTCAGATTATTTAAAGAAAGTCAACAAGACAATATGGACGTGGTGGCCCTGTTATAGCACCGATTGGCATGACTAATACTGGGGCAATGTTAGCATGTCTGCAGGCTGACACCGATTGCCGTGCAAGGTCTGGGGAGGGGGACTAAAAATTGAGCAAATTTAGCGGGAAAAAAAGGATTGTGATCGGAAAGAGCGTCCGCTTTTTTCCCAATCAATCTGAATGCTCAAATGAGTCTAAGGCAAGAACTGGGCACTCTTGCACTTGCCCCTCATTTGCCGTCATTAGCCGTTGTCTGCCATCCGCGCTTTTTAGTCTGCGATGCCCGTGATCTGCCGGATACTGATGACACATCCGAGCAAAGAGATAGATCGGCACCTGGTTGCGAATTGGAGATAAGCGATACGACATCGGTCCGAACTTTTCCGGGAATTGACTTAAGATCTTTCAGGTTTACGGGAATTTCATTCCGATTGTCTATTTCTTATTGTCGTTATAACAGCCTAATGTCGTTAAAGTCGATCTCATCTTTCGACCGGTTGGCTGCACCCGGCGAAAACGGCGTAAAATCTCCCGAAAATCCAACGGTGGGCGAGCGTTCCTTGCGTTCTCTCCATAGCTGGCTGCCTCCTGAGACTGTCCGGTTGTGGCTGTACAGGGTGTTCACTGGCGCGTCCAGCCAGATGCTTTTGGAGAGACTTGTAGAGCTGGGCACCATGAGGTTGTTAAAAAGCCCGCTGTCCGAATGTAGATTCTGAGACATTGGCATGTGGATCAGATCCACATTCACCAGAGGAGACATCGAGAGCCCCACGTATGGTCTTCTGCCCTCGAACAAACTCGACTGGCTCGTGTTAGCCCACATGCTTTGAAGAGGTCCTTGGTGCTGCGCTTGAGGATGGATGAATCCGCCTTCGTTGGGCGAAATGTACTGTGGCTGCTCGAGACTTCTGCGGATATCCAGAGTACTCTGGATTGGAGGAATTGGAATGGGCAATTGTGAGTCCGACGCCGTGAGAGGCGTGCCACTTTGGTAGTCTGTCATGAACGGATGCAAAGTATTGCCAGTACCATAGGTAGGTGGTGAGATGGCCATTGGGGTATTGTACACCTGCTCATTGCCAAACACCTGCTCATTTGCATAAGGCACATTTTGCTGGCCCAAGTCTTGAAAACTATGTGTCTGGCTTGGGTTTTGGCTGAACACGTTGAACTTTGGATGGCTCAAAGGAGTGTGCTCGAAATTGCGCTCGTTCAAGAGGTCTGGCGAATCGGTCTTGTAAGGGTATGTATCTTCCGGAACCCCGTAAGTGTTTTCGGGCCGGGTGTATGTGTTGTTGAACGCCTCGAGACTCACCAGCGGATCGTTGCCGAATGAGAGGTTGTGATCCATGTGGCCCGAGACGGACGAAGTGTCCGCGAGATCTCCGTAGCTCATGTTTTGTAGGTCGTCGTACAGCTGCTCTCGCATGGGCAGCTGAGGAAGTGAAGCTGCTTCCTGAAGGAAATGCATTTTCTTTTTGGGTTTGATGGCATTGGCGTGGCCCGCGAGGTTCACACTGGCTTGGTGCTCGGAAATGTGACGAGGCTCGTAGCTGAGGTCGCTGTTAGCCTTCACAATCTCGAGCTGGTTGTAAAGTGAGGTGTATCTCTTGATGCATGCACGGAATTTGGACCTCCATGTTCTTTCCAACTCAGCCAAGACGTTCAACTCGTTGGTGATGTCCGCCTCCCAATCGCTTTTGAGCGAAAACATCTCTCGTAAAAGCTGAGCGCCCTGCTCCGACACAGTTCCGTCACGCGTGATCATGGAGCCAGGCGTAGCATCGCCATTCGAGTGGTGGGCTCCGACGAAAGTGTTGACAAGTGACTTTAAGCTTTCGACCACAGATCGCAACTCTTTCCTGTTTGCAGAGAGGGTCTTTACTGCGTCTTCCAAAGTGTAGATGTTAGACTTCATGCGGTCCATTTCCATGTAGATGTCGTCGGCGGAAAGGGCGTGCTTCATTCTCTCTGCCTCCACGGATTTCGCCACCACGTTCTTCTTTTCCGTGAGTTTGGCCACATTGGAGCGGAGATTCTCCATCTCGCCCAACCTGATGTTGAGGTGGTTGTGAATGTTTTTGAGTTGTTTGGATAACTTCAACTTTGTGAACGTGAGCAGGTCCTTTTGCTTCTCCAAGTCCCGCAAGTCTGTTCCCTTTTTGAGTCGGGTATCTGAACCGTCATTCAACTCCTTGCGGTATGTCTGGAGCTCCTGCTTGAGTTCCGCCTCCTCTTGCTGATGGATTTTGCTCACCGAGCTAAACTCATTGGTGACTCGCGTGAGCTCCATCTGAAGACTGAAAAGATGTGACATCAAAGTGGACTCTGAGTCTATTTCCATGACGTCTGCTGGGTGTAGCTCGCTGGCCGCTGGAAGCGGAACGTGGCCTGTGAGTGTCTCTGCCTTGAGCTTACCTGGCTCAGCTTCCAAAGACGTCAACTGTGGGCCATGGACCGGCGGCGTCCGCACAAAAATGGCAGATGATTGGGAGCGGAAGTTGGTGATCACGTTGATCGCCAAAATTTGGAGCTGGTATACCTTGTCGGGCTGCAAGTCGGATAAGGTCACGGACGTGTTGGTCAAGGTGCCTGCGTCCTTACCGTTCACCAACACCACGAAAAAAATGCTTTCGTCCGCAGAACGGTCCATATCCCAATGCAAGGAAACCTTCGAGGGCGAAAGGCTGTCGACACAGAGCGACGGGAGTCGGGGAATGTCCACGTTCAACTGCTGCATCAATGTCAGCGACGGCGTTTTCAAGAGCTGGAAACACCGGTACATGATCCAGCAGAGCGAGGGGATCGCCGTTAAGAGAACCTCGATCATGGTGCGGAAAAGAGCACTCGACTCTGTTTGCTGGCTGAAGTGGAGTAGGATCAAAAGGAAGCCGGATGTTGGTGCTTTTTTCAACCCAGCGCGATATGCGGCTGATGCGGGTGCAAACGGGTATACAGAGTTTAACCGAGCCTGTTTATTTTTTTACATATTTTGCGAGCGAGTTTGATCTAAGCCCTGGAAGCTCTAGTGGCGACCAAAAGTCCTGCGTTGATCAACCCAAAAATGAGGAAAGGGCCGAACACCCATTTGTCACTCCATCCTCCAGCAAAGGCGAGAAGTAAGATGCCCGCACCTCCAGCCAAAGAGTACAAGCCGGCAATACTTCCGATGACGCGGTGCTCGACATCCTGCAAAGATTGTCCGGCTCTGCTGAGCAATGCCATGGACGAAATGACGAGGCCCATTTGAGAGGCACCGATGCAGCTGGTCAAAATGAAGCAAGTGGCATTTCTAGGGTCGTAGGGCTCCGAGCCCGAGCCGACGAGACAGAGTCCCAATGAACCAACCAGCGCCAAGGCAGCGCAGGCGGCCAACACGAAGTGACAGCCGTACTTTTTGGAGTCCACCAAGATGGCCCACAATGGGATCAACACCAACCCAACGGTCTGGGCCACTCCGGTCAACGCGGCGGAAAAGATCATGGCTTCGCGGCAGTTGATAGCTTCTGGCATCTTGTCTCTTTTGGGGCTGTCTCCACAGAGTCCAGCCAGGGAGTAGAACTTGAACACCATCAATGGGAAGAAAACCGTTGTAGCGACCGCACTGGCTCTGGCCACGGCACCTCCAAGGTAGGCAAGCTGGAGTTTGCGGTTGTACGACGACACACGAATGGCCTCTCTCATAAGCTGCCAGTACGAAGCGTCTGGGGTTTCTTGCTCGGGATCGGTGTCTGCGAGTTTTCTTTGCTTAACACAGTCGTATCCGGTCAAAAAGACGTAAAAGGACACTGCACCTGCGATAACGGCAACAACAGTGTAGGAAGTAATAATGCTTTGACGAGTAGGAGCTCCCTTTGCGTCTTCTGTAAGAGCGTATGGAAGAGGTACGAAGAAGAACATGGCGAAAAGGGCACCTAAACCGGTGCTCACACCCAACACTGCGGACAATTTGCCTTGTTTCTTAGCGTGGGGGTCGTTCAACGCCTCCTCGTCAATCTCGAAGGTCAGCTGGTCTGCAGCCTCAACCGCAGGGGCATTCTTTTTCCACAACGGAACGCTCAACCGGACATTCTTCCAGTAGAAGTCGGAGTTGTTGGCTTCATGGAGCATCACCACGGCCGTGCTCATGACACCGCTCATGGCCAATGCAAAGAGCATCCGGAAGATGTATAATTCCGGAAACAAGTGTCTGGCCACGCCGCCGTAGCACAACAACGTGATGGCAAAGACCGTGAATCCGGCGTACATCAAAATCCGGGGTCCGGAGGCCAATTTCATGGAGTTCCATGCATAGCCATTCAAGCGGTCGTTTAAGGTTCCGATGAGCGGAGAAACGCATAGAGCTGTGATCTCATCGACGGCGGACAATTTGCCAATGGCCCTGCCGACGTTATCGGAGCTGACACCCAAGACCTCGGAAAGGTAGAATGGCTGGGTAGTCAGCAAGAACACGGCAAAAGAGATGGCGGCTCCGCTGGCAAGGTTGTAAGCGATGACATTGCGAAGCTTGTAGTTGGGATTTAGTACTGTAGGAGCCATTATTGTGAAAAGACCTAGTACTTGCGAAGTATGTGGGTCCCCTGAGCTGTGCCTGTCAATCGCGGGCCGAGTCGGTCTAATGCCGAGTGCGCTTACACACAGGTGCTAATTTTACGGCTAATATCCTAGATGCTGTATTTCTGATGAATACTAGTTAAAGTTAATTTTACCCGGGTTGACCAACAGCGGTCCTCCAGATCAGCTGTCTCCATTGAGCTCAAGCCACAACCATTTCCTCCAGATGTCACCGGCCTCGGAAATGATGCTATCCATGTAATCGTAAGTGAAGCCATGGTCAACCGGCGTGCTACCCTTCTCCTTGTCCTTTTGTTCCTGGTACTGCTTGTACTTCTCACTGGACTTGTATGTCTTTGCTGGTAGTCTGGAAAGGAACACTCTGATTTCGAATTGATCGAGTTCCACCAAAGTATTTTCCTTAGCTTTTAAGAGAGCGAGTGACACGAACAAAAGCTCGATGTGCGGATCAACCTTGCAAAACGGAATGAGACTCAAGGTCTCTGGGCTTGGTTCGGAGAGCGACAGCAGGGGCAGCGACGGAGACGAAGACGATTTTGACGTGGTATTGTCAATGTGCAAGTCATTGATCAAATTGCTGAACGAGTCTCCTCTGGTGATCTCCACAGGCAGATCATCTTCCTCGTAGTCAACGGACCAGAAAGCATCGGGGCCGAGTTTCTCGAGCACCGCATCGGAAATGTTGAGCCGTTTGTGATAGTAACTCTTATCTTCATCCGACTTCTTGCTTCTGGACCTCCAACCCAAAAGAAGATCCCACACCCGACCACGGTCGACCTTGGACCACACTTTGCTGCCGCAATACTTGAGCCACCAAAGCACCCATTCGTCGTCGTGCAGGCCAAACTTATTGAGAATCTGCTCTTCCAGAAAGTACTGTGAGAGCTCGGGCAACATTTTCTGGAAAATGTAGATGAAAAATGACACACGTTCCTCGATAGTGCCTCCACTGGTAGGCAACGTGGACTTGTCGATTTTGAGTGAGCTTTTGCTCGAAGTTCTTTTGTTTGCTTGCTCGGGTGAGTGTAAGAGGACGAGAATGAGCCTCTCGTAGACCTCGTGGAACTTCAAGTGGGAAACAAGCTCGTCCTCAACCATTTCGTCGAGAAATTCCCGCAAATCTGGCACCGAGTCGATGTACTCCTCGTAATCGTCAAAGATCGACCCATAGCAGGTGTGGTCGCTGGAAGAGATGTCTCTTCCTAGCAAAACCCACGGGGTGTGTGGAATGGGAGGAAGCCACTCTGCAAGACCCAACGCTATCCAGGTGAGCGCCTGGTCGTACTTGATCACACGACCCCATTTGGTGACGAACTTGAGGATCGAGTTCTCCAAAATGTCGAAAATCTGCAGCTCCGTTTGTGAAAGTGGCTCTTCGGAGGTGGTGAAGGCAATTCGATGCAAGTACCTGCGCAAGTCCTTGCGGATCTTGTGCTTGAGGTTCTTCTCTGAGTCTTCCGAGTCGCTGTCGGACAGTGACTTGTCCATGTCCATCTTATCTGGCTGAATGAACGGGTTCACCACGAAAGGATGATGCTTGATGAGGATGGACCAGACCTTGAATCTCATGAACGGAGGAACACCCTTCTGGCGGGCCAAGAGAGCCAAACCATGGTGGTTCTTGTCCCTGAGGTAGATCTGGTATTGCTCGATAAGATCCTTGTCGTAGTTGAAGCTATCCTTGGGCTTCGGTGGGTGGATGACCACGCCAGACGGAGGGCTCGGGTTAATGGGCTCTGAGGAATCTGGAGTCA
This sequence comes from Metschnikowia lopburiensis (nom. inval.), assembly GCA_030563105.1. Lineage (NCBI taxonomy): Eukaryota > Fungi > Ascomycota > Pichiomycetes > Serinales > Metschnikowiaceae > Metschnikowia > Metschnikowia lopburiensis (nom. inval.). Next base: position 712,658 of record JAKUBC010000002.1, read on the forward strand.
TGATATCAGTTAGATGAGACTAATACATGGCTAATATTGATGATATGACTGGATGAAAGGAAATGAAAAGCAGGGAGTCAGCGGTGGGGCAGACAGTCCTATGCAAAGGTGGCAGGTGTGAAAGTAAGCCGGGGAAAGAAGGAAAGGTTTGATTGACAAACCAGAAGATTCAATGGATCTTGTGAATCTAATGAGCGCCAGAGGCAGTCAAGATGGAAGTTTGGGGCGGATCGAAGCGACGGGGTCTTTTCCGGAAGCTTTTTTTCTCATTGCATGGCGAGCGTTCCTCCACACATAGTATGCACCACAGTCCCGTGAGGTCTTCCGAGGACTGGCTACGAAGAGCAAACGGGCTTGTGAGCAGTCCCGCCCCAGGCAGCGAGCGAGAAGAATTCGGCCCAAGCACAAATGGGGAAATGGGTTTAGGAGGGGAGAGAAGGCAATGTTAATAAAAAGAGATACATGGTTGGAGAAAAAAAAAAAAAAGAAAAAGAAAAAGAAAAAAGCGGAGTAGTGACAAGAAAGACCAAAGAATTTTGTCTTTGAACCTAGAAAGTGAATTATTCGATGGGGCTTCCCCTTTTTTACCGTGGATGTGAATTACTGTCTGTCTTAGTAAATTGATGTCTTTTAGGTTAGGTTCGAATCTGGCCCGGCAGGTGCAGTCGTCGGCCGGCAGTCTCGGCAGTGAGCATCCCTCTCTTTGCTGGTCCAAGAACAACCAATCTAAATCCTAAAGAACAAGGGTCTCGGCCAGATAACCTTAATCGCTTCATTCCCCTCTGCCACTTTAGCTTTCCCTCATTAACCACTGCTTTGTCAGCTGCCGCCGGCGTTACCGAATTAGCCTATTCCGCACCGGCAGGACTGACCGGTCCATATAAGCACCCATTCCCGACCGCCCGAGTCCAATGCCAGGATTTTTCCCCGATGCTAGATTTCTTGAAAAACAAGAACTCCACGGAGTTCAAGATCCGCAACGGTATGTTTGCTGAAATTATTCGTCAAGTCGTTACTAACTCCAGCCATCAACGATGAGCCCCTCGGCCCCTATAACCAGGAACTCTTCGACCTATCACGGCTCACCTACAGCCACAAAGCCCTTTCCATAATCACCACCGTGCTCACGAAAACTCTCACACGAGCCACCGCCAATGCCGACCGCCCGTCACGACTGTACTCGGAAAAGTTCACCGGGCCCCATTCGGAGCGCAGACCCCTCCATCGCGCATCCTCGCTTAACTCTTGTGCGTCTTCGGCCTCGTACCGTAAAGACCTCGTGGTCCTCAAGTGCCTAACTGTAATTGTGCACTTGTGCCAGAACGGCTCTCTGCAATTCCAGGCGTGGGCCCGGGACGCCCACATGGCCGTGGTGGCCCCACTCGCCAGACTCTCGTACCACCCGAAAACCGCCAACGCCATCTACCTGAAAATCGACTTGCTACTGCGCTACTGCGAGAACGGGCCCGAGTTGGCCAATGCCCGTCTTTCCATGGACCAGATGCGGTCCGAGATGGTGCCGGGCATCCACCGCGGCGAACGCAGCCCGTCGTCGTACACTAGTCTATCTCCACGATCTCTTTCCCCCACATCGCCAGTGTCGGCCGTGTTTCCTTCATCTCCTAAATCATCGCTGACGACTCCGATGACCTCGCCGGTGGACGCTGTCAATCCGTGGAAGTCTTAATAATGAAAATCTAAATAGTGGTTGGGTATTCACATGCATAATTCATTTTTTACATCATTTGTATTTTCTTTCTGGACTCTTCTTCGGTGTCACTTCGTAATTTTTCAGAAGTATGCTCGGGAGTTCACATTTTATCAAAAGCAACTTTAAAAATCAAAAATACATTAACCTGACAAACAGACTTCTGTCACCTTCCGTACACGGTCAACCTCATCCCGTCCATCGCCGGAATAAGCTTGTCTCAGATCTTCGGCTTTTTCGAGTCATCTGACGTGATACGGTGCGTGCGGCTTTCACCGGTCTGCCGTGAGGCTCAAATGGAACAATCTGGTCGACTGCGAAGCGAACCTCCTTCCAGGAAGGTGGAAAAATTGCGCAATTTGCTATCTTTCCGTAATGGAAGACACTTGTTTTCAGGCGCCTTATTCAAGCCTTCAAACTGTGAAACTCAACGTTTTCGCAATATTTATTGAGTGGGCCGCCCAGTCTAATGCGTGCGGCTCACGCATGCCGTTTGTGGCAAGGTAGAATTGCTTTTTCGAATTTGCGTGACATAACTATGAGCGAGCCACGTGACAAGCCAGCCCCTTTCCCTCATATAAATACTCACTGACGCCACCGTAGATAACAGCTCTTTTTAGTTCCACACAAAAACTAATCATGCAAATCTTCGTCAAGACCTTGACCGGTAAAACTATCACTCTCGAAGTCGAATCCTCCGACACCATTGACAACGTCAAGTCCAAGATTCAAGATAAGGAAGGTATTCCTCCTGACCAGCAAAGATTAATTTTCGCTGGTAAGCAATTGGAGGATGGCAGAACCTTGTCTGACTACAACATCCAAAAGGAATCCACCCTTCACTTGGTCCTTAGATTGAGAGGTGGTATGCAAATCTTTGTCAAGACTTTGACCGGCAAGACCATCACACTCGAAGTTGAATCCTCCGACACCATTGACAACGTTAAGTCCAAGATCCAAGACAAGGAAGGTATTCCTCCAGACCAGCAAAGATTGATTTTCGCTGGTAAGCAATTGGAAGACGGCAGAACTTTGTCCGACTACAACATCCAGAAGGAGTCTACTCTTCACTTGGTTCTCAGATTGAGAGGTGGTATGCAAATCTTCGTCAAGACCTTGACCGGTAAGACCATTACCCTTGAGGTTGAGTCCTCTGACACCATCGACAACGTCAAGTCCAAGATCCAAGACAAGGAGGGTATCCCACCAGACCAGCAAAGATTGATCTTCGCCGGTAAGCAATTGGAAGACGGCAGAACCTTGTCCGACTACAACATCCAGAAGGAGTCTACTCTTCACTTGGTTCTCAGATTGAGAGGTGGTCAGTAATTGCTACGGTGGATGAAATAAAAATTTTTTATAGGTGAAACAGTGCCTATTGTGCACTTAATACAATAACTTATAGATCATGCTTAGTAGACTCATTCCAAAGCTAAACTCAATTCATGCTTTACAACACTGGAAACATTGTCCTGCAACATCTCTTTGAGGCGGATTTCCACGTATTCCACCTGAGCGCTTTCATGATGTTTTCTGAACAACAGCAAGACCAGTTTCGAGTTCCGTGCAAAAATAACGGCACACTTTTCCAAGCGATACATATCACCGCAGCTCAATAGGGTCTTGTATGCTTCGGCCAACGAAGTCAATTCTGCATCATTCGCTTGAGTGCTTTCAAAAACATCTAAGATGTGCTTGAAGTTTTCATTGAGGGCGAAACAGGTTCTCCACGACAAAGTGTGGGAGCTTGAACTGAACGAGCGCATTGAGTCGTAGGCAAAGTTTAATAACTCATCATTGACGAGTTCTGCTGAGAGAGCCTCAACAACACATCGGAGGTACTTGAGATAGTACTCTTCTATGGCGACAGACTTACCCGACTTCAAGGATTTAACCTGTTCCGTGCTTGGAGTCAGTTCGATTTCCTCGAAGTATTCATCAGAAAGGATTTCGCCCAAAATAGAGATAAACGAAGTGGTCACGTCCTCATTCTTGGGAAAGCTTCTGAGGAACTTTGACACATCGAAAACCACCTGCGATTGATAACTTTTGTTTCTTCTTTTTTGTTCGACAGAGACAGTTTTCAACACCAGTTGCTGAATATCAGCGCTAGACTGAAGGAAGTCTTTGTTCTCGACAGACAACTTGACTAAGGCATTAAAGACCAATTCTTTTCCATCCCACGACTTACCTTGACAAGCATCGAGGAGGATTGCAAAAAGTTCCTTTAATTCCTTTTCCGACAACATTTTCACAGTATCGCAAACATCAGAGATAGTCCGTGCCATGATTTGTCTAACGTTGTAATTGTTAGACTTCACATTCGCTTCACATAATTCGGCAATCTCTGGGTAGTATAACTTGACAGCACCAACCCCACTAGAAGACTCGATCCACTCCTTCTCAAAAACAGCCGAAACTCCTGGCTCGGAGTCGTGCTTGCCAATGTAGGCCATTGGCAAAAATGCCGAGGCAAAGCGCTCAAATTTGTCAGCTCCACAATATTTGCTAACAGCCTCGGAGGCCACTGCAGCAACTTTCCTGTCCTTGGAATCTTCTGCGTCGAGATACAAGCTTTCAATTCTTTTACTGTAATCCACTACAGCTTTGAAGCTTGCGATTCTGCAACAATGGCCAGCAGCGACCGCAAAGGACTGCGAAACCGCAGAATTACGGTCTTTCAACTGCCTTATGCATGTATCCAAAAGCAGGTCGCCGAGTTTCTCCAGATAGACTTTGCGCCTCGAGATCAAGCCAACAATCACTCTACTGCCACAGACTTTCGAGGGCAAACCAACGGATTTTTTTGATGCTGCTTTAACGGAGTTCACGACATCGTCAATGATTTCGTCATCGACCAAATCTAAGATTTTGTCGATAGCGTCCATCATTGGAGAATGGCCGATACTCTGAAGTCTCTTGGCATCAATGTCGTTCTTGTCAAGATTGTACTTGTCGGCATTGAGAACCAAGTAGTTGACCACCTCTGGCTCAAGGGTTGACATGAGTTCAATGAAAGTTGACAACAAGTTCGATATATGTGGCTTGATGCTTGAACCTCCAACTTCACAGATTTTGAGAACTGTTTCCAACGAAAACGAACGCACATCTTCCGAATCGCTGAGTAATCCTTTGTTGCCCATGAAGAGCGGAATCAACTTTTGGATCACTTCAGAAGCCTTGGCTGAAGACACATTCCCAGAGCTTGGATCAGCTGTCCTTATGAGGATACGAGAGAGGGTCTTTGCGAGTGTTTGACCCTCCTTTCGAACACTCTCTTTGATGTCGTCCATAGCTCTAAAGCTCATGTTGCAAATGTCGTCGATGTGATGCTCGTAGACATCTAGTGACTGCGTTTGCAACAAGTTGTTGAGAGCAGCGCAGCCAGCTTGGCGCAGTCTCCATTCTCTATCACCCATACTCTTCAAGACATAGCTCAAGATAATGCTGAAGTTCTCGGCCACAGCTTTCGAGCTGTCCGTGATGAGTGCTGACCAAATATCGTTCATGGACAGCGAAACCGCGTAATTGGGATCGAAGCGGTAGCAGAAAAGCCTTGGGATGAGACGCTCCCGCATCGACTTGTTGTTGTAAAGCATATCGTCCAACGATGATTTCGAAAGGATCGATTCTAAGCCAAAAGCCATTCCCCGCCTCGAAGACCACAAGGCATTCGATTTTGCAAGCGACATAAATTTGTAGACCAAACTTGGATCACCCACGTCGGATGCTAAGTTGAGAACGTCCCGGTACGTGGAAACTGAACTGTCGTGAGTCCTCAACGTGTCTTTCTCGAAGAGCTGCGTCTCAAGGTCAACGGTGCCTGATGAGAGTGAAGCTGAAGCATTCGAATCCGTGAACGAGCGCAACAACCCCTTCACAAGGGTCTCTTTTAAATCTGCATTGCCCAACTCGTAAACAATGCTGAGGCCACGGGCAGCGGACTCCTGAATGAGGTCTTCCCTATCTCCCAAAAACTTCATGAATGCATAGTGGATTTCAACTGATTTTTCTCTGACCAATGGCATGTGTCCCAAGTATTGCACTAAAGAAAGAAGCCAAATACAACTAGCTCTCCTCAATGACGGCTTAGTTTGAGAAGTTGAATGAAGAACCATCTGCAAAAGGTTACTCAAACGGCCTGTCTCGCTGGGCACGTAGGTTACACTTTCGCCACGTATATCTGCAAACAACCTCAAGTATTTTGATGACCAACCACCTGCCAAAATCAGCATCGCATCACCACTGGAGAAGACCTGATCTATTTGTTTTGCATTGTGGATGTCGTAGACAATTTTCTCCACAGCCGCCAGCTCCAGACCGCTATCCTCGTAAGTGGATGGGAAACTCAAAGACAAGCAGGCAAGGCATATCACAGAGCGCTCATGGAGAGCTTTTGCTTTTGGCGTGATGATTTCAGCAATTTGGTTCCTAAAGTGTTCTGCGTTCGTGCTCAACGACAATTCAGGACCGAGTGCTCCAAAGATCGATAATTGGGTCACTGCTTCAAGGCAAACATCGAAGTACTTCAGCTCCTTAAAAGCTGGAATCAAGGCATTGAGGTAGTCATCAAGCAACGATGTATCACTTGTGTCGATACGCCTGCGCAAAGCCATTCGAGAGTAAATGTAAGCGGTACCCAAAATACGAGCTTCTCCCCCGATACCTTTCAACTCGTCGACAAACTCCATCACGGCGGGGGATTCGATCACCTGATGTGTTCCGATTATTCCCAAACACTTGCAAGCATTTGAAAGCAGGTCCTTATCCATAGGTGCATCCTTCAAGATCCTCAATAATCTTGGAATGAGCACAGCAAGATCTCTGATGACTGTGGCTGGAGACATGGTGACGAGCAAATTGAAAATCCTTCCAAATGAGTTATCGCTTCTTAATGCTAGTCCCTCGAAGAATTGGCCCTCGAATGCGCTGAAGACCATGTCTAAGAACTTAGCGTACGCCAGTGGCTCCTCTTGATCCATAGCCACATCAGCAGACATGGAGTCGATCTTCTGCTCGACTAGACTTCTGACTTTTTCGTCCATCTCGAGTCCTTTTTCCAATCTTTGGTCCCAATTTTCGTCAACTGCCACCACGGTGGACTGGCCATCAATCGCATTCATCACAAGCATGGATAAAATGAAATTGAAAGCTTCACCCAAACAAGATTTAACAACTGATTCTGTGTTGTCCTCCAGAAGTGCATTTCGAAGAACCGAGACCATATTCTCAAATGTGGGATACGAAACCTGAGAGGATTTGCCCAAATACTCTTCGCTTGATTTGAAATCAGTCGAGTTGGACGATTGAAGCAAGTTGAAATGGAAAGGATGAAGACCCTTTTTAGCATCTTCTATCGTCTCGATGTTGTTTTCCTTGGCTGTACCAAGTAAACATAATAATCTAGCGTCAGCATCGTCAAACGGATATGCACAGTTGACGAATTTGATGGCGATGTGCTTACATGCCGACGTGTTCTTGTCAGTGATTCCTGACAACAAGCACTTTTTGAGCAATGCTTTTAACCGGTTTTTAGACTCACTCGAGATTGAGGGGAGGTGAACTGTCAACTTGGAGAGCACGCTTTGAATGGCCGGTCTCAATTCGGTTGACTCATTTTCCAAAGATTGGAAGAAGAACTCGATGTAGGTCAAATCGTCGGCCCAAAGCAGTGGAGAGTTCTTCAACAAATCGCCCAACGCTTCGTAATTGAGTTCTCTCAGACTCAAAGCACTGCGGTAGTTCGTGATAAGCGATGAGTCCATTTGAGGCCAACCATCAGCCACAATGCTTTCCTTCAATTTGAATGCAATTTCCGAATTATACTCACGCGTGTCCAGAGTGGGCGCATCCATACTCAGAGTGACCTTCTTGATGAACACAACGGCGGTCTGCCTCAACTTTGGGTAATCGGACAGCAAGCCGATTTTAGACATTTCCTTTACTTTGGGACTTGAACTGATTCCATCGCACTTGAGAAGCACTGACAATATTCTTTCTTGCAACATGGAGTTCACGGGAGGGTGTGAGTCTTGTTTACCCACAAAAAGATCGATCAATGTATCCATGAGTCCGTCATCAGTGAAATTGTAATCAAGCTTGCGGAATCTAGTATACGCCAACTCGCTTATCGCCGAGAGTGTGTCACAAGACGCGATCAATAAAGGCAATGCAAGAGCTTGATCAGAGAAGCCCAGTCTCATGAACTCCAAAAGGTTGGCCTTGACTGACGATAATTCCTGAGCTGTCTTGTAAGAAACTGCAGCATCTTTGGTAAAGAAGCTGACGTCAGAAGCACTCAAACCTGGCAAAGGTATGGGAGTAGGCGGTGGGTTTGGCATCGGCACAAGCAAATAAAATTGTGCAATTTTGCGAGCCAAATACGTCTCGTCACGCCTCCTTTGCATAAAGCCCAAGGTCAGGCTCATATCGTCGTACTCCGGATTGCCTCTCTCGGGAGCTTTCCACGAATTGAGCAATTTCACTAAGAGACTGAACAATCTGGCCGAGACGGCAGGGGACTTTTCGCTTATACCCTCGATGGCCTTTGGCACGAGCAATGACTTGGCCCTATCATCAAGTCTATCAACTCCTTTGGACACAAACAAAAGAGAGTAGAGCCTCACTGAAGACAGATCGGACCCAGATGGCACATTGGGTTCCTTGGCTTGGTTTAGGAGGGCGTCCACCGGCAATTGCAATTCTCTGGCTGCAGTGATGCGGGGGAAGATGTTTTGGATGGTTTTGAAAACGGCATTTCTCACTTCGGCGTGTGGGCTGGCGAGTTTGAGGAGTAACGGCGGAAGGAAGTTGTTCAACGACTTCTCGAATGCGCTGTCCGACTCTGCCAATGCAAGCTTCAAGTCAACCTGGTTGACCAATTGCAATTCGCCTGAAGCCATGGACTGTAACGCGTCTATTTATCGAAATTGAGGACCCGAGGTCTGTGAAAAAGTGCAACAGTGGCAAAATGTGTATGTGCAACTGATAACCTGTCTAGTGCCACCGATCGGCTGCGCGACTGAAGATGGACCCGCAGCCACCCACTCCTCGGCATATCAACCTCATCTTACTTTTCTTCTTGGTCTTTTTTTTTCTTCCATTCTATAGTATATTCGTAATTACGTGTTCTTGTACTCTCTCAAAATCACCGGAACAGACGACGGAGGCAAGGCTCCCAACTCAGTAACAACCTTCTTGATATACTGTGGTGGGGTCAAGTCGTACATGATGTTCAAGATGTTGAGCTGTGGCACGTCCTTCCACGTCAGCAAAAGCGAGCCCTTGCTAATGTCCACGGCAGGCTCTTTCTTTTCGTTCGACTGTTTCTTTGACGTGGATGCCTTCTTTTCTTCTTCTTGCAGCTTAATGAACTGCTCCAAAGCCAACGACTTGACCTGCTGTGGCTCCTGGCTGTTTATGTTTGCGAGCAAGTCTTCGGGGTCTGCGAGCTCGTTGGTGGTGACGGAGTCCAACTGCACCTTGTCCGAGAATTTGATGGACTCACAGCACGTCAACACCGAGATGTTGCGTCTGTTGCACATCATGGCGATCATGGCCGTGCCCACACGAGAGTATAAGTGGCCGTTGGAGAGCATGGCATGAGCACCGACAAAAGCCAAATCCACGTCCTCCAAAACAGTCGATGACAACGAGTTGATCAACACGTATGTGATTTTGAGCTTTTCCTCAGTGATGGATGCAGCAGGAGGAGCTCTGGAGAGCGATGGCACGCTATCGGTACTTGCGTCGGCATCGGAGCTTGCATCGGTATCTGCTTCCGTGGTGAGTTTTGTCTCGGCGAGTTTGCGCAAGAGCTTTTTGCCCTCGAACAAAGGATGTGAGTCAACAATGACCAAGTTGAAGTTCTTCTTCTGCTCGACGACACAGTACTGGAAAAGCTTCAACAACACTTCAGAGTGGCCGAATGTGAGAACGGTACAGCCGTTTGTGATGTGATGAGCGGAGTTCTCGATGATGAGCTGGTCGGACAATTCAATTCTTTCCCTGATGAAATCGTCAATGCGCTGCAACAAGATCTCCTTGGCCTCTGCCTCGGAGGTATCGATGGAAATATGCGAGATCTCTTGCTTCAACCAACGAATACCATTGCCCATGGACAACGAAAGCGGTCTTGAGCTCTTCAAGTACTCGATTTGATGCGACAAGTGACCGGTGAGGTGCCGCGTCAAGGTGGTGTTCTCAGGAGTGACATAGTCCCGGATGACCAACTTGAACACCTTCAACATTTCCCTCAACCGGGCTGTGGATCCGATGATTCTGTGGTTGGCGAAGTTCAAGCTCAAACTCAAGATGGCTGGGTGCACAATGTGGGAGATGGTGGGAGATGATGCATTTCTCTGTTCTCTTGTTTCCAAATGGCTGAACAACGGCGGTGTCTTCTTGTACTCATCTTTGTAGACAGCCTGACTCAACTGTTTTTTGATGTTGGTGTTTGTAGCCAGCTGCTTCTTCTTTTCCATCTTCTGCTGGGCGATCTGCTCCTGCTGCTCGGGCGTGATTCCCGCTGCCTCCTTCTGGGCAGCCCTTTTGGCAGCCTTTTCTTTCTTTTTCAATTCTTTCAACTCCTTGTTGGAGAGAGCACCAGGCTCGGAAGCGGGCTCTGCAACCTTAACGTGCTTGTCCTTGCCCTCCTCTGACATTAGTGGTTAGTATTGAGTACTATGCTAACGATGTGAATGTTAAAAATTCGGAGGTGCGTGCAGGACAACATACAAATCCAAGCAGATTCACCTTGTATGGTAGATTGCGTCTACATAAATCATAATGATGCACGTTTTTGTATATGATTTAATTAATTCTCTTTTTCTTGGTCCACGCCACCTCATTTGAGCTGTGAAAGCAGATTCTAATGACTCTCGCTCAACTCTCCGTATGCGCCTCTCTTCTTGGTGGTATCGTAAAGTCTGACAATCTTCTCTAGGTTCTGGTCATCAACTTGGGAGAAAGCGAAACCTCTTTGCTTTTTAATTCTTTGAACCTGTCTCACTTTTCGAATGGCTTTCTCGAACTGCTCCATTCTTGGCCTGTAGTCCTGAATGTTGTACTTTTGAATTTCTTGCACGTAGTGGTAGCTCTCGGGGTTGTGGATTCTCTTGTAAAACTTCCATGCGAAGTCTCTGATCAAACAAAGAACAGCCACTCCAAAAATCGCAGCCCAGAAGGAGATGCTAGGGTATGTGTGCGCCAAAACACCCTGATATTCCTTGGAAACGTTGATCAAAGGTGCAATGGTTGCATAGGCTGGGAAAAACACTAACCACAACGCAAAAGAGCCGGGAATGGCCAAAAGCGTGAATTTGGTCCACATGGTGACCAGTAGAGCTGCTTTTCCCAATGCGGTCAAGGTACTGGTAGTGTAAATCATGGTACCCCACGACCAATTGTTAGCGATCTGCCCATGCGGTAAGTAGGTATAGTACTTGTAAAGGAACATCATGCAGACGTAAATCACAGCCGAGTGGAAAAACCCGTTGATGATCCAGCCCCAGAAAATGGTCACATTAAAGAACTTCTTCTTCAATCCGAGCTGATAAAGCTGTGGGTATCTATCCAACAACCTTGCGCTCACAAATTGATCGAATACACCCATAATGAAAGGTGGAAAGACGGTGAAAAAGACATTGTAAAATGTCAATGTCCAAGACTCAATCAAAGATTGACCCGAGAAGGCATTGTTGAACACGAACCAAAATTGAGTCATGTAAAGACAAATGTTTTTGTAAAAGGAATACAAAATGGCATTTGAAATACGCTGGTAAGACCAGGATCCGTGGACCAACAAAAGCTTCTTCAAGTACTTGAATTGGCCAATAGAAATGTCTGCACTCCGAGCTGCTTGCATACCTTCCATTCCACTAATACCAACTCCGACATGTGCGGCTTGGATCATGGAAACATCATTCGCACCGTCTCCGATAGCCAAAAGAAGCGATCCTTTTCTCTTTCTCTTGACCATCTTCACAACGAGGGCTTTCTGCAAAGGCGACACTCTGCAGCAGATAACAGCACGAACACGCGTTGCCAAATCGATGAAGATGTCCTCCAAATCAGGCTCAAGAGCGAATCCAAGGGAGTGTCCGTCAATGATCAAAGCTAACGACGAATCGAGGACGGACTCGTTCGCATCGTTGCGGTGTTCATAAATGGCTTCTAGCTTTTCCTGAAGATTCTGCCTTGTGTCGGCTTTAGTTTCTTCGTTGATGATCAAAAGATTCATGTCTTCTGCCAAAAGTTTGCATGACATACCGATGTTGATGGCAGTCTCTTGGCGATCACCGGTAAGCACCCAAAGCTTGATGCCAGCATTTTGGAGAGTGTGGATAGTCTCTGGAACACCGTCTTGCAATTTGTCCTCAATTGCAGTGGCACCCAACAAAAACAAATCTTTCTCGATCTGTTCAGCAACTTCATCCATCATTTCGCTTCTGTTATCCAACGAGATAGATGCCTCATAGTATTCTCTCGACCAAACTCTGTACTCTTCCTCGGAAACGATTCTGGAAGCAATACACAAAGTACGGAGACCTTCAGAGGCAAATTCCTCCAAGTGTCTGATAGTGCTTTCCACGAATGGTTGAGGTTCCAGCTGCGAAAGTCTTTCGAGAATGACCGTATCAGCTCCCTTGCAAAAAAGTCTGATGACTCCATCTGGACACCTGAAAATGGACGACATTCTCTTTCTGGTGGAATTGAACTCACAAATGTTGAGTAACTCGTAGTCTGAAGTGAGATTCGTCGTATCGGTGTGAATCGAAACTCCCTTTGGTTTACGAACCGTAAACTTGAAGCCCAAAGCAGCTGCACCCTCGACCAACGCACCCTCATCAGGGGAAGCGGCCTGGTATTTGATATCACCCGTCACCTCATTGACTTCAGGGATGACAGTGTGACACGTACTCAAGAGAGTGAAAAACTCATTGATGATGGCAGCCTGCTGAGATCCTGTTCTGAGCTCATTAAGCATATCGTTGAAGTCATGGAAGCCGATCTCCACGCCGTCAATTAGCTGAGCATGTCCATCTTCAGGAATTTCATCAATGTAACATTTTCCTCCAATAGTGCAGCACTTGAACTCCATGACATTTCTCGTAAGGGTTCCCGTCTTGTCTGAAAAAATGTACTCAATCTGGCCCAACTCTTCGACTAGCGAGGATGTCCGCACGCCTGTTGGGGTGTCAGCTTCTTCATAGTACATATCCAAGTCGCTACCAATCATGTAGGCTTGATAGTATTTGATGATCTCAACAGTCACGAAAAGCGAAATAGGGACCAAGTTGGAAAACAAAATCCAATAGGTTAAGATGTCTTTGAAAAACTGCTTGGCCAAGTTCGTGCCATCAAGGTACAAGTATGTCAAAGAGTCCTGATCTATCTTCATCTTGGCGATGTTGCCAATGGTAGAGATCAAGGTGAGAAGAATCAAGATCGAGAACAAAGCGATGATTTGCAAGTTAATGATCCGCTCAACATCAGTTCTTTTGATGGGTGTAGCTGTTGCGTTACGCATCAATTTGGTTTCATGTCCGGTGAACACAACGACACCTTGAATCCATTGGGTGTTGCGCAAAGTTGCACCTCTCAAAAGAAGCTGTTCAGGAGAGAATGGAACTTTGCCAGTAGACCCGTAATTGTTGAGTGTACCCTCGTAAGTGTAAAGGGACGAGTTTGGCTGTTCGGAAAGAATTTCACAACGAGACAAATTGCCAACCAATGATTGTGGACTGACCAAAGGCACGGTGTCTGGCTTTGCTTGCTTGATTTTCAAGTTCGTTTCACCGTCCAAGTTTGCGGTTTCGATGTAACACAATCCCTCGGGCTCGGAGGAACTCAATAGGAGCAAGTCGGCAGGGAAAGCTTCTTCGTTAACAACCCTAACGATGTCACCAACCTGGACCGAAATCCATTTTTTCAACACAAATTCGCCTGTTTCAGGACTCAAGACCAACACTTTAGTGTTGTTCAACTCAGAGTCAGCATTGGCACGCTTGATGTCCTCCATCACCTCTTTAACTGCAGAGACCAAAAGCACAATAAGCAAAGTACCGATGGTAGTATATCTATTCGTTGGCGAGACACCGGGCACTTGCTGAATGAGGGATGTAAAAAGGAAGAACAAGTTGGCATATTTGCTGAATTGTTCGAAAAGGAACTTGGGAAGGAACGTGGCGAAATTGTACTTTGTGGTGGAGACGTAGTTGCCGTAGTAGCCGTATTTCAGGTTGGAAGCACTGTTCAACACGTGAATTTGGCGAGGACCGCTGTGTTCAGAGGGTAGATCATTCCTGCTCGAGAACTTGCCCTTGACTTTTGCGAATATTCTTCGTATGTCGAAGTCGGACCGCTGTTCTTGCTCGTTGATTCGCTCGGAGTAGTCTTCGTTCATGCCCATGTAAGAGCCGTTATCATTGGTGTTGATGTTCGACTTCAAATTGGCGAAGAAGCCCTTTTTCTGCTGCGGAGGAGGCTGGTTTTCGGTGCCCAATATGTGTCTCGTAGATCCACTTTGGTCATAGCTGGGGTAGTGGCCCGGATTGTATGCGTGAGAGTCATCGTCGTCGGAAAGTTCCAAAAAGTCGTCGAAAGGGTTGGCCGGGCCGCTGGCCTGGAAGTTTGATCCGTCGTAGGAATTGTCGTTTTCGGCCTGTGAGGAAGACGGGATATTCGACGGATAGTGGTCGAGCCCTAGATCTATGAGGTTGTTTTTGTCCGAGAACGGATCCACCGGTTTTGGCGGCATGATTGTCTAAGATGAATGTCTGGATGCAATGGTAGGCGGAGCACTAGACCATCGGCTATGTTTAGGTGCAATTGAGTGACGTGTATACAGCACAAGCGAGAATACGGGTCTGGGTATATCGCTGGTTCAATGACATGAGAAGATGATTTTTAGAAAATTGTGAAGAGCTTTGCATGGTCACTTTCATCCAGTTTTTCGATTCCGACAATTTTTTGCTATTTTTCAAAATTTCATCTACCGACCCAATTGGGATGTAGAGTGACTAATCCGCGACCATCAGCGAGCATCAAAGTACTTCCACCATCATGGCCGAACAGATCGCTAGAGATGCCAACGCGGCATTTGGAATTCTTAAGACGCTAACGAACGAGCAGAGATCCTCTGCTTTACAGAAAATTCACGATGCCTTGCAAGCTGCCAAAGACACAGTTTTGCAGGCGAACAAGCAAGACTTGCAAGACGCTGAGAAGAACAACTTGGCCCCCGCCTTGATCAAGAGACTCGACTTGGAGAAGAACGGCAAGTACGAGGTCATGTTGCAAGGTGTTCTTGACGTTGCCCGTTTGCCCGATCCAGTGGGAAAGGTGACGTTGGCCAAGCAGCTTGATGAAGGCTTGAACTTGTACAGAGTTTCAGCACCATTGGGCGTGCTCCTTATCATTTTCGAGAGCAGACCTGAAGTCATTGCCAACATCTCTGCGCTTGCCATTAAGTCTGGAAACTGTGCCATTTTGAAGGGTGGCAAGGAGTCTTATCAGACGTTCAAGGCCATCTCCGAGGTCGTCAACGCCACCTTGACTCAACACACTGACGTTCCCACCGCAGCCATCCAGTTGATCCAGTCGCGTGGCGAAGTGTCCGAGTTGCTCGCCCAGGACAAGTACATCGACTTGGTTATCCCAAGAGGCAGCAACGAGTTGGTCCGCAACATCAAGGACAACACCAAGATCCCAGTGTTGGGCCACGCCGACGGCATTTGCTCCATCTTTGTTGACAAGGAAGCTGACTTGGAGAAGGCAGCACGCATTGCCGTCGACTCCAAGACGAACTACCCTGCCGGTTGCAACGCAGCTGAACAGTTGTTGGTGCACCAGGACGTTGCATCCAACTCAGAAAAATTGACCAAGCTTCTAGCCAGCCTTGTTGACGCGGGCGTGACATTGCATGTGACCCCTGAGATCAAGGCACAAATCGGATCGTTGGACTCCAAGTACGTTGTCGACGCCGACGAGGATGCGTTTGACACAGAATACCTCTCCCTCGACATCTCGGTTGCAGCTCTTGCTGGCGTTTCCGAGGTGGTGAAGCACATCAACGAGCACTCGTCCAAGCACACAGACTGCATTGTCACGGAAAACAAGGAAACGGCGGACGTGTTCTTGAAGGGCGTCGACTCCGCTGGTGTCTACTGGAACTGTTCCACGCGGTTTGCCGACGGCTTCAGATACGGCTTCGGAGCCGAAGTTGGCATCAGCACCAACAAAATTCACGCCAGAGGTCCTGTCGGATTGGAAGGTTTGATGAGCTATCAGTACCAACTCAAGGGTGATGGTCACATCGCTGCAGAATACGCTGGAGCAGGAGGATCGAAGGCTTTCGTCCACAAGGACATCAAATTTTGAACATTTCAGATTAAATGAGCTTTGAATCGAAAAGTAATAGATCATTAAAATCGAATTATGTACAGTTTCACTCGTTGATGCATGGGTATCCTACTTTATAAACTCTGAGAACTTCTCGTAGTCCGTAGGCGGGAATTCGGGGTAAGTATCGACGACCTTTTCGGCAGCGCCAGGAGCCAATTCTAGCGTGCTCCACTGTTGCACGCTGAAAAAATCCGTCAATTTCTTGATCCATTGCATTCTGGCATCGATGGAGTCAACATCGCCTGCCGAAATCTTCTTACGAAGTGCTGCTCGGATGGCGCCCAAATTGTCCACGGCGTCGTTGAGCCGCACGTCGGCGAATCGCAGCGTGATGTCGTCTTTAATCATTTTCAGGAGTCTTGGGGACTTGCCGTTGGTGCTGATCATGATTTGCAACGAGTCCTGGTTGAACATCGACCCGAAGTAGAAATCACACATTGGGGGCTTGTCTGCGATATTCACCGGGATCCGAAGGTACTTGCATTGGTAGTACACTTTCGTAGAAAGGACAGGGTCGTCAATGCAGCACAAGACACATGCAAAGTGCTCGTTCATTACCAAATTGTCCATGGTTTTATAGTGGTCTTCCGTAATGTCTTTGTAAGAATCGAGAGCTAAACCGGGCTTGGTCTCGTACATTGTTAAATCCTCAGGTTTGTATGTTCTTTCGATCAATTTGTGTAGTTTCCCGTCCTCGTGGAATTTGACCAAGTCTGGATGAAGCTTGTCGCCAGACACAACGGTGATTTTTGCATTTGCCCGCACGAGATGTTCGACTCTGCTAAAAGCGACATCCCCACCTCCGATGACAAGGCAGTGTTTATCCTTCACCTGCCATGCTAGGAGTAGAGAGCGTGGTGTTCTGTTATCCTCCATCAAGTAGTATCGGATAATCGCGCAGCCAATGTTCCGCGATAGATCATGACTCAGATCTTTGTAAATCGTCTTGAGTCGAAAAAGAGGGACTGAGGATCCCGTCTTTTGATCAATATCATCCTAATTAAAGGCGGTTCTCCCGATTTGTAAAGAATTAGTTTCTGCATTTTTTAGATCTCGGAGCGACCGGGCCGATCAGTCGGCATGGGCCTAATACACGTGAATTAGACTGCCGACCAAATTTTCACCGTGGCTAGGAGAGTAACAATTCGCCCAAGAGCAAAAAAAAAAATTAATAAACACATCTTATCGAAGCAGCAATTGAATTTGATCCATCAATTGCCAATTAAAGCTACCCGGCCATTCATGCAACAAAGGCTTAATTAAGAGAAAAAAAATTGATAAAAAAAGCTGTGTGCAAGACAAACCGCCCCCGCCAAAAGCGAACCACACCACACTCGACACTCAAACTTGCACCCCGTCCCTCCGAACCCTGAACACACCCTGACTCTCTGAAACCGGGAGTTAAACACACCTGGTCTCACAAATGCCCGCATTCAAAAAAACCGAACGGCGCAAGTCCATGGCCGAACGGCGGCCTAGTGCCTCCTATACGCCTTCTGTTATTCCACCGCTCTCCGGATTGGAGAAGCCGAACGAACAGAGCTTGAAGCTTGACAGTTGCGACATCTTGATTATGGGAACGGGTCTTGCCGAATCTATCCTAGCAGCGTCCCTCGCCTGGCAAGGCGTGGAGGTGTTGCACATTGACAGAAACGGCTACTACGGAGACACCTCGTCCACACTCACCATTGACCAATTGAAGAAGTGGTGTGTTGAGGTCAACCAAAAGAGAATCAGACACTTCCTGGACGCGCAGATCTATATTCCCGGAGGAAAGAGCAGCAACAAGTATGAGAGCAAAGACTATGGTATCGATTTGAACCCCAGGGTCATGTTTGCCAAGCTGGACTTGTTGGCTTTGTTGATCAAATCTCGGGTGTACAAGTACTTGGAGTTCCAAAGCTTGTCGAACTTCCACGTCTTTGAAAACGACAACTTCAAATCGAAGTTGTCAAACACCACCAAAGAAGACATTTTCACGGACCAGTCGTTGTCTGTGACCACCAAACGGTCGTTGATGAAGTTCTTGCGCTTCGTTTTGCAGGACAACAGTGACGAGGCCAAGAAGTCTTTGCTCATCGAGAATTCCCAGGTGCCAATTGGAGAGTTTTTGTCCAAATCGTTCAATTTGCAACTGCCACAAACCGACGAGCTTATCTACTCCATCGGCTTGTGTAACCAAAAGAACACTAGAACTCCGGAAGCAATCGCAAGAATGAAGCGGTTTTTGGTTTCCTTCGACGTATACGGAAACTTTCCCGTGATGGTGTCCAAATTTGGTGGACCTGGTGAGCTTTCCCAAGGATTCTGCAGAAGCGCAGCCGTCGCAGGTGCAACGTACAAACTTGATACCAAGTTGGTTGATTTCGATCCACAATCAAAGATCGCAAAGTTCGATGATGGGTCATCTGTCAAGATTAATGAAAAGTTGGTCGTGTCCCCCACTCAACTTCCCAAGTTCATGGCAACAACTTACACTGAGCTTGAGGAGAATTTGCAGGAATTCACCGTGACCAGATTCATTACCGTGGTCAGAAAGGACTGCAAAGAGTGGATTGCTGACAACGAGAACTCTGCCATTGTCGTCTTCCCTCCAGAATCTTTGCCAACTAATAACGAGCACACCGTTCAAGTGATCATCGAAAACGGTGGTACCGGTGTCTGTCCCCCAGGTGAGTCGATCTGGTATTCTCAAACCTGTGAACCCAACCAAGCTAAGGCAAAGGAGGATTTGGAAAGCGCCTTTGCCAAAATGGAAAATGCTATCATTCGTGAAAGTGCAACTAATCTTGAAGATGTGCTCGACGAGAAAGACTTTGTTATGAGTCAACAAGGTACACCTATCTTGGTCAACTCGTTCAAACTCGGCGAGTCATTGCACTCATTCGTACCTAAAAAGACTTTAGACATTGTTTGCAAGATTGGATTCGTCCAGACAACTCATATCAACCCAGACCTTTCCAATGTCTTGGCCCCTGACTCTCGTGCAAACATCTCGAACTTGACCGCTGATGGCTCCGAGGACATTTTGTTCCTGAATTTACCGTCTTCTGAATTGAGTTACGATGGAGTCATTGGCGAAGTGAAGGCTTTGTACCAAAGAATCACCGGCTCCTGCGACGATTTCTTTGATGTTGACTTCGAAGACGAAGACGAGATCACGTCTAATAATGCCGGAACCATTAACGCTCACACAGAGGACGAGCTGGCCATTGATGACTCTGATTTTGATCCGTCTCACCACGAACCTTTTGGAGCGGATGAGATGGAACTTTAGTTCACCCTAAATTATTTAATTTCTTATTCAAGACCCCATGCTTTCAAAAAAGAACGTCGAGCAGGGTTTGAATGACTCAGTGTTTATGTCCCATTTATATAGAATTCGCCGCTTTGAAATTACATAGATATCTTCACCACCAGTGGTTACCGCGAACCCCAATGCCACCAACTGCCAGACGTGCGATGATTTACGAAATCGAGACTTGATGACTTAGTTCTTAAGGATATGTAATTCATTCAATTATTTTTCTATTGTAACTGCTTATGTTGACACACCCGAGGTGTATGAGGGCACAAGCCCTAACCACAACATCGTTCACCTGCAGTACGCACCGGTTGCGCACCATCGTGGAAAAAAATTCGCCTACCATCGGAGATTTCTTTTCTTCTTTACTGAGCAGTTTACTGACGAAGAAGTCCATAAAATGTCTGACATCGAAGAACAACAAATTGTCGAAGAGGTTGCCGTTGAGCAACAAGATGCTTCCATCTCCATCGAGGACGCCTTGAAGGTTGTCTTGAGAACCTCCTTGGTCCACGATGGTTTGGCCAGAGGTTTGAGAGAGGCTTCCAAGGCTTTGTCCAGAAAGGAGGCTCAATTGTGTGTCTTGTGTGACTCCGTCACCGAGGCCGGTATCATTAAGTTGGTCGAGGCTTTGTGTAACGAGGGTGACGAGAAGATCCCATTGATCAAGGTCTCTGACGCCAAGTTGTTGGGTGAGTGGGCCGGTTTGTGCCAATTGGACAGAGAAGGTAACGCCAGAAGAGTCGTTGGTGCTTCTTGTGTTGTTGTCAAGAACTGGGGTGCTGACTCTGAGGAGAGAAACATCTTGTTGGAGCACTTCTCTCAACAATAAGCGGTGGGTCTTTTCCCATCCTATAGTAATTAATCTAATGAATTTGCTATGAATGATCAAGTAGATGGTATTTCACTCGGCCGACGATGTGTATGGTATTGCACCGATGATCTATGTGCTTATACAACTCACATTACCAAGTCCAAATGGATTTTATTGATGCACCCATCATCGATATCTCCCCAGGAAGAATCATCTTTGGGAAGATCGATTACTCAAGATCAAATGCAATCAGATGACTTTTCCTGTAAAAAATCTTTCTGTCATCTCGAGATTCATCATCCTCGCGTATTGATCTGATGAGCGCGCTCAGTAACACAAACATTGACACCATGCCTACCAGCGAGAAGCACGAGCGGCGAGAAGCTCGAATAAGGGGATCAGGGTACGTTTTCTCAAAAGACTGAACGAAAATCCCAAACTAACAATTAGCACGCGTGCCATCAAGGTCGAGGAACTCAACATTGCATCCCCGCAGACACCCAAACAAAGCAAGGTGCTAGATAGCCTCAAGTCAGCGTTTGTGAAACCGGAAGATACGGCCCTTCCCAGACTCAGAGAGTCTCCAAGACTTCTTAAGACCGTTCAAACGGCGAGAAACGATAGTGGAAACGAAAGCCTACGGCAGGGACAACGGAAGACTGCGTTTAGTTCGGACGATGAAGAGGACGAGGAGCCATTAACCCAGATCGGCGGAAACAAGGGGCGGGAAAACAGCAATTGGGAAGAAGAGAGAGCTCCTGATTACGACTATGATTATGACCAAGCCCCTAGTGAAGAACCCGTGATCAAGGAAGAGCCTAGCGAAGAACCTCAGCCTAAAAGACGCCGTGGCCGTCCTAGAAAAGGCGAGACTGAGTCCAAGGCCAAGGTCGTCACCCGTCGATCACAGCGAATTGTGGCAAATCCAAGCCTTCGAAAGAGACACATTTCAGATAAACTGGCCCACACAGGGGCACCGAAACCTTTGCGGGCAATAGGTTTGGCACAGTTGTTTTCTCAGCCCTCGGGGGTCGAAGAGCGGCCGGGAACGCTCCTGTTGAGCAAAAGTGCCAGCGGAAAACAGAAACCCTTGACGATCGACGCAGAACGCTTATACACATCCAGCACTAAAGACCGGAGATTCAATCTCACCACGCTCGATGTGCTCCAACAATTCATCGAGGAACACACTCCGCGGCCGAGCTCGAATGACAAGATTAATGAGAATGTTGTCTTGACAGAGTTCAAGGCACATCTAAAGTTCTACGTGAGCCTCTTAATGGACCTCCACGCCAGTATCATAGACATCTCGCACGACATTTCCGAGGTCAACCGCAAGAAGAATGACATGAGGCGGGCCATCATCGAGTTGAAAAAAAAGCACGCCGTCGTAGGTAAGGAGCTCTCAATTGAGCGCAAGGCTTACTTGGACAACAAAAACAAGCATGGCGACTTCATGGAGATGGTCGGATCGTTTAAAGAGTTGAAGAGTGCAATTTTGGACGAAAAGGAGCCTTCTACGAACTTAAGCGACAGGGTCACATCGGAAATCGCCGACTACTTGAGAGTTTTTCATCCCCAAGATGGGCTTGCAGCGCAGCTCGAAACAGTTAACGGAGGATTGGAGAAGATTCTTGCCGAAAGACAATAAACAATACACTGGCGAAATATTAATTAACTTAATGTATGTATCCCTGACGGGCCCAACATCAATGGCCAGTTTACTCGTCGCCGACAAGAGCCATGATCATTCTGTACAAGTAGAAGAAGAACATCAACAAGTGGAAGCCCAACTTCACGAAACTCTCCTTCTTGTGCTTGGACAACGTTCTGAAGATCTCGGTGGCGTCCAACAAGTGGTTCTTCTTGACAATCTTGTTGACGTTGTAGGCGAACATGGGCAAGTTCAACAAGAAAACGAACCAGAAGCCGTTCAACAAGAAGAGCACGGTCAACAAGCCGTGCACGGCAGCCTCAGGGATGAACCATGGGTTCAACTTATGACACAACTCGATGGGGTTGATGTAATCACTCTCCAAGTCGGAGTACATGATGGTGAAAAACACCTGTGAAAACAAATTCACGGCATTCACAATGACGGCGAAGATGAAGAGCCTGGGTGTGTTAGTGGTGTTGCGCTATAATTTTCGCTTTTTTTGATGTCAACGTACCAAGCCTCGACGGACATTGCAGGAGTAGTTTCTAGTGGTGGTGATCCTTGTTATCTCGTGATGGTCTCGTGAAGCAATCCGGCGACGGTGCCGGATGCAGAGCGCGCAGCCACGGAATGAGCATGCTCAGCATTTATTCTATAATTTAATCTCGCTGATCTTTTTAAAATTTGCTGGTGATTTTACGATTGTCCTCGACTCTCCGCCATTTTGTCCCCTTTTCGAGCTCTCCGCCTTTGTACGCCTCCGTGAAGTCGTGCTTGCCGTACTTGATCATTGGCACCCACGTACCTTCAGCGAGGTGGCTCCTCATGATACTAAGCGGATGAACGGCGTCGTTGGCGTCGTAAATGATGCCCTGGGCCCAATTGCCGAGTCTGATCACACGGCCCAAAAGTCCGTCTGCTTCAAGGTCAAAAACAAGGGCCACCTCTCTGCCGGGTTCCTGCTTGTTACCTGCCTCATCGTAGCCTTCTCTGACCTCCTTCTCTTCGGTGTGACATTTGGGGTTGAGCGACCGCCAGATCTCGACATAGTCTGTCTCGACTCCGGTGTCCGGGTTGACCATGGCCCCCGTCTCCTTGCGGTCCTCACTGCCTTCGATGGGCCAAAACTCCCCCACATCAGGTGCACTGCGGCATTCGCTCAATGGCTTCTTGGTTGCAATGGACTTCAAGATCTCTTGCGAGTTGATGCTGTGGTTGAACCTGATTCTGTTGGTGCCCTTGATCTCTTCCTCGTCACCGACAATCACCCACTGGAAGATCTGGTCGAATGGCGCTGGCTGCTCTCCACTCTGGATGTGTGGGTACTCGTTCTTGTAGATGCGGACGTCCACGAAGTGGTCCTTTGGAGAAGTGAATACATAGGTGCTGGTGAGCTCCTCAGCCTCATCGGCGCCCCATTTAAGGCTTACTCTCGTTGAAAGGGTCATTGCTGTCTATTATACATGGGCATCACCAAGCTTAAATCACCGCGAGCCCGCGCGGAATTTATTCCGCGTCCGGTCCTCGTATCGGGCCCTCATCCGAGCTCTTCTATTTTGCGAGAGCTGCCTTCCATCAAAGTTAGACAAGTTGGGGAAGTAGACGACAAAGATACCGTCGTAGTCAATCCGCTCGGCAATTCGTTCTTTGTCTCCACTCTGTTGTAGCTGCTCGCAGAACTCTAGATCTCTGTTCAACCATACTTGTTTCTCCTTGACCAAACCGTCGTAGACAATGGTAAAATCCTCGAGGTCTTTGTGCGTTTGGAAAGGAATGGCACCATAGGTTCCGTCGTTATCGGTGAGAACCGTGGTCTCCTCGGCCTTGGGCTCATACTCTTCCGGGCTGAACACATACGGGTAAATCTTGTGATTGAGTGCGTTCAATCTCAAATCAAGAATCTGTAACGTCTTGCGGGAAGATCTCAACGAATCAAGAATGACGTTTGAATTCTTGAGGTTGTTGCCAACAAGCGTGAGCCGTCTCAAATCATGAAGTCTGGCCAAGCCATCTAAGCTCTTGAGTTTGTTGAAGTTGAGGTTGAGGTCTCTAACATTGAAGAACTTTTCACCAAAAGCTTCGGAGACAGATGACAATCCCACTGCACTGAGCGTGAGCTTATTGACGTTCGAAAATGGGCTCAATTGAGGTGCAGCAAAGAGGTCCTTCACTGAGGTGTTACCCGAGAGATCCACAATCAGGGAGTCTTTCATGACCTTCACAATTTCAGAGACTGGTCCTGGCTTATCCTGGCATCTTGCCGAGACTTCAATTAATGAAGTCAATGTTCTAAGGCCCTTCAAAGACTCCAATTTATTTCCGTCAACTCTCAAGACCTTTAAATTTGGGAAGCATTCGACATTGAGATGTTGCAATTTGTTGGACTTGCAAGAGAGTTTTCTCAACTGCTTATGGCTTCCATCGCACGTCACCGACACTAAAGAATTTTCGTTGAGATCAAGGACTCTCATCTGCGGCAAAGCTTCAATTCCCTTCACTTTTTTTAGTTTGTTAGATGAGAGGAACACCTCTCTCAAGTTGGGGAAGTCGAACTTTGCAAAATCCAACTCACCCGCTAGCCTGTTGTTGCTGAGATTCAAAGATGACAAATTGTTCATGGTTTTGATACCCTCTAAGCTCGAAATTTTGTTCTTTGAAACGTCGAGGATGGTCAAGTTAATGTTCTGTGCCAACCCACCAAGGTGGCGGAGGAAGTTTGCGCCCGCAGAAAGGTTTTGTAGGTCACGAAACTTTTCAAACGACGTTAAGTCTTGTATTTTGTTGTGTGAAATGTTCAAATCGAGGAGAGTCGACGGGAGTCCGTCCAAATATTTGAGCTTGTTGTGAGAAAGATTGATTTTTCTCAACTTTGGTAAGAAGTCCTCGAGTTTCTCCACGTTGTCGATGTTCCGCTCGATCATGTCAATGAACGTGAGATCATCCCAAGAGGTCGAGGATGCACAAGTTGTGATTAATGATACCATGAGCTTCTTTGACTGCGAAAAGGTTGTATCGCCGAGGTTAGAGGCATTTGTTACATCAAAACTTTGAACAGTTCTCAAAGAGTTTTGATGGGAATTTGGCAAATGGAATGAAACTTCGAGGTTTCGCTCCGCTTTTCTGGCTGAGTCGCTAGGCTTCTTCAAGATGCTTGCGTCTGCATTTTTGGCTAAAACCTGGTCTTCACTTATAGTGTCTAAGTCCTGAATTGCATCCAAACTGTTTGCCTGCTCAGTCTCAGAGGCCTTGGGTACCCATCTATTATTTTCTTGGTCGAAGACCATATCGCCATAAGTTCCAATCGATTCGCCGGGCCGAACAATTCCTTTGGCAATGTTGTTTTGCATTGAAGGTTGAATGTTGTCCCTGTTACTGTTTTCAAGTCTCATGAGCTGTGACGCGGTTCTGAGTCTTATAGGGCCATCGGAATGAAAGGAGAATTGTCTGGATTTGTTCGGTGATAGCAGCAATGAATCCAAGTCATTGTCAACCGGTGGTGTATTGCGCTTCACGGAGGACATGGAATTTTCGAAACTGAAAGACTCGTCGTTGCTCACCTCCTCTATTTCGGGGCTGGCATGGTCGATGTCTAAGTGTGGAGCTTGCTCAATATCCCTAGACTGAGCCAATTGTTGGGATATAAAGTTGGTAGTCTCATCAAAGGTGTATAGACTGTCCGAGTCCGAATGCATATATGATCCAGGAGGATTGTGATCCGAGTCACTTTTATCGAACGATGTAAACTCGTTCCTCTCATGTGCTAGCGCAGGAGATTGATCAACATCGCTTTTTGCACTTGATGAAAACGATGAATATGCGTCGTAGGTGTGTAGGTCATCCATTTTGTCAAGTCTCTGTGGTTTCGGGGTAGACGTGAAGTTTGCCTGCCCATGAGAGTTCATAACCTCAGACGTATTGTCCAACGCCTCGAACTCCTTATGTGTCTTCTTTATGTTAGCGATAAGGTCTTCTGCAACTCCCATGAAGTAGGTGTTACGGTCAGATTTGGCCCTTTCGAAATTTTTGGTTTTGAGAAGTGGTTGCGGAGGCTCCATCGAGACTGGTTTTGACTCCCTTTGAACGCTGTTTACCATTGAACGAGCTTTTTCGAGGAACTTCGTCAATTCGGCCTTGGTAAAGGTATCGTAGCCGTTTCCGTAAAGTTTCAAAGGCGAACTGTTCAAAGGTATGGGGTAATCGTCGGGTTCATTCTTGGCTCTTTTTAGCATATCCTCCAACTTATGAAAATGCTGTTTTGTGAGATGAATGTCTGAGTTTCTATTAGCCATGGGCGTTGAAACGGTAGAGTACAGGTCGTGGTCAACGGCCTGCTTGTGGGCATCGGGGAAATCCCGGCCTGAAGAGTCTTTGGATGCCACATTGGGCAAAAAAACACGATGCAAGGGGGAGTCAGAAAACTTATTTTCGTTATACTGATTGGACATCTTCATCCACATGGGCATTTGGGCGGGCGCCGAGTCGCTGTCTAGTGGCTTGTGCACCAAAGTGTTGAAGTTTGAGTTGGGAAGATTCAAGGCGATATCATCTGGAAGAAGTTGCCTGTCTCCGGAGCTTCCGGCAGTTGCAATGGCGGGGTCGTCCTGCCACTTGTCAGCGAGGTCCGAAAACATCCAAGTGGGTGTAGTCCCATGGTTCAGAGCATCGTGGGCTTTGCTCTCGACGAAGGGGGACTTGTGCGAGAAGTTTTCCTTGGCGGACGAGTGATGTGCACCGGACTCAGAGAACTCGGACGAGACATCCGTGTACAGTTGGCCGATCTGGCTCTTTGTCTTTGCGTTTGGGTGAGACTTGTGCTTGAATGTGTTTGGTACCAGTGCACCTGCCATGACAGAATGTTCTCCCTTGAACCCCGAATTTGGGAGGTAGCGGAGCTTTTCCTTGTATCTATTCCGATTTTCCTGTGGATCAGACTCGAATTCGGACAGAGAGTCGGAGTTCACGCGGACATCGAGCTGTGGAGTAGATGCAAATTTGAAGTTCACAGTGGACTGCTGCTTGAACTCCTCAGGTTGCGGTTTTATAGGCGATAGCATTTCCTCCGCAAGCAGCGTTTCTGCAAGGTATCTTTGTACGTTTGCAGACGTGGTGTCCATGTGTTGGATCTTTGTGAACAGGTGTGTTTGTTTACTTTGTGTTGTGCAGGTGCTGAGCTGCGCGAGCGGTGGAGTTGTGAAGTAATTAATTGCAATCGTCATAGATAAAGATGGGTCAATCTAATTTACGTCTTACTTTGAAACGGTATTGAATACTGATTCATTTGAAATTGGGGACTTTTGGTTTTGGCAAATTGAGCTGAACCCGATAAAGAGCGATGGCTATAAACGGGCCCAATTCTGCTGAGGAAATGACGCCTTTAATTTTTCTTAAAATTGTCTTAATCATGTTCGAAGCATCATTTATGAACAATTTCGTGTACTATTACTCCAACTCTTCGCCAATTTTATCACCTGTTCGCTCTTCCGTTAGGGTGCAGCAAGTAGGCCAATCTTGCGCCTAAGCCGCAGAACTAAATCCGGGGATATGCCGAAGTAGCCAGTATTAAGCCCAGCGACGTAGCCTTTTCATAGCTAGTGAAACACCGAGATTTTTCCGCTACCATCGCCTTCCCGAACCCTCCAAACTTGCGAGTTATCCATGCGTAGCAATTTGTATGGTACTTTATTTTGCTAACCTCGCACTACACCGCTCTAACATACCAGGGGCCATAATCTACGCTATAGGACCCTTTCTCTTGACCCAAGGCACATACACACCCAATTGCTGATTGAAGACTTGTATTCCCATTGCAAGAACCCAACTCATCTCATACTGCCTGCCAAATTTAACTTAGGGGCTGTAATTAACCTTCTCCTCCGCGTTACTCCTGGAAGGCAAGAAAAGTCGAACCCAACTACTACTTTCGGCTCAGTGAATCAATTCGCTCAAGACCCACGATTCCGCTTTTTCTCACCGCTTCCAATCATTCCCTGCGGCTTTCACGAGAACAACCTTCCTTTATTACTGTGAATAGCTCGTCATGTCTCAGGACAAACCAAACCAGGACGCGGAATCTAATCCGCCAGACTTGAACGCCACAATCGTTCTGTCAACAGCCTCGCATCAGCATTTGCAAGAGCAAGAAATGCTTCTGACGTTCACCATACCGGAACCCCCGGTTTCCACCAAGCAGCTGACTCTTGCTGCAGAGACTCACGTAGACGACCGCGAGGAGACTCACCCCGAGCCACCACGCACACTATGGATGGGCGACTTAGATCCCTGGTTGGATGAAGCTGCCATTGTTGACTTGTGGTTGAAGGTGCTAGGCGTGAATGTGAGTGTCAAGCTAATCAAGCCTAAAAACTTCAAGCAAGACAGCACCTATCCCGGGTTGACCCATTCAGGATACTGCTTCGTGGAGTTCCCGCTGTATGAAAGTGCTCAAAGAGCCTTAGCTCTCAACGGCCAGTTGTTGCCGGACATTGCCATGCCTTCGCAACACGACTTCCGTGATAACCCTGATAACCAAAAGAAGTACTTCCGTCTCAACTGGGCTTCGGGGGCA
The DNA here is from genome assembly GCA_030563105.1 of Metschnikowia lopburiensis (nom. inval.). Lineage (NCBI taxonomy): Eukaryota > Fungi > Ascomycota > Pichiomycetes > Serinales > Metschnikowiaceae > Metschnikowia > Metschnikowia lopburiensis (nom. inval.). The sequence continues at coordinate 741,112 of JAKUBC010000002.1, forward strand.
ACATTATCGGCCCCAATTGTGGAAACTCCGGAATACTCTCTTTTCGTGGGAGACTTGAGCGCTTCAACCACAGAAGCCCATTTGCTCCTGTTCTTCCAAAAATCATACCCCAACTCAATCCGTACGGTGCGTGTCATGACAGACCCGATTTCTGGTAAATCGAGGTGCTTCGGCTTTGTCAGATTCACCGACGAGCAAGATCGAGAAAAGGCCTTGGTGGAAATGAACGGGGCCTGGTTCGGTGGCAGGCCCTTGAAAGTTGCCCTTGCTACCCCTAGATCTGGTGGCCCGTCTCGAAGACCTATGCCCGGGCAAGGTATACCGACCAATCTGCTCGGTAACAATGGCCAGAATCCAAACTTCATGTTTATGCCTCCTCCTGGTCCCCCTCAAATGCCAGCTTACTATCCTCCCGTCATGAACGAAAACACACCCGACATGGGGATGCCTCCGATGTCTTATGGGATGAACATGAATCCTCAATATCCGGATCAATTGAACACCACTGTCTTTGTCGGTGGCCTACTGTCAGAGGTTGATGAGAGCACATTGTTCACATTGTTCAAACCATATGGAAATATTGAGCTGATCAAAATTCCTCCAGGGAAGAATTGTGGCTTCCTTAGGTTTACCACTCATGAGGAGGCCGAAGAAGCAATCCGAGCCATGGCTGGTTTTATCATCGGCGGCCACCGTGTCAGGCTCGGGTGGGGCAGAGTCTCGGTGAACAACAAGAGGTTCCGCAGGACCATGATGGCTCAAATGCAAATGCAAGCAGCAATGTCTATGGGTATGGACCCAGCTGGCTATCCACAAGGAGCTAACTTTCCCGGAGTGCCACCACGCTCTCCTCCAATGGGTGGTCCTGGCTTTGGCCCAGTTCCTATGGGTATGCCACCACCTAATATGATGGCATATCTATCAGGGCAAGGTCCCGAGGATGTGAGCAATCGAGATTACTTGAGCCCGCCCCATGGAAGATACGACAATGGAATGGGAGAGGATGCAGCAGATGATGCGGAAGACGACCCAGATAAGCTAGCGGCGAGGTTCGGAAACGTGTCGTTGGGCTCATCAGGGTCTCACCCGCCACCTAATATGTTTTTCCCTCCTGGTATGTATCCAGGTGGCGAAATGCCTTATGGCTTCGACTATGGCCACATGGCTCCGACACCTAATAATTACCCCATGGGAGCTGTCACACCTACCAAATTGGAAGATGAGGAGACGCAAGAGGCTACGAAGACTCCCGACGAGGAAGAAAAAAGTACGAAGGCCCTTTCGAGTGAAGAGGCAAAATCGGAATAACTCTCAAGATGAAATGACACTCAAGCCGAGTATGCGTACGTGCTTGGCTGCGTACATGATTACATGGATATAGAGCAAAAGTTACAGAATGAAAATGTTTTGGAGATGGTCACTGAAGTGGCATTCAGTTTAAGCTGCTACGTTGATATATGAATTATCATTCATTGAAACAAATTATAACAAAAACCAAAAACAAGAAGAAACCGTTAACCCACACATCCTAAGATCTTTCACCTCTCAATCTTCTGGCCAACTGGATGTCCTTCTTCTGGATGGTGACTCTCTTGGCGTGGATAGCACACAAGTTGGTGTCCTCGAACAAGGAGACCAAGTAGGCTTCAACGGCTTCTTGCAAAGCACCAATAGCGGAGGACTGGAATCTCAAGTCGGACTTGAAGTCTTGGGCAATTTCTCTGACCAATCTTTGGAAAGGCAACTTTCTGATCAAAAGCTCAGTCGACTTTTGGAATCTTCTGATTTCTCTCAAGGCCACGGTACCTGGCTTATATCTGTGGGGCTTCTTGACACCGCCCGAGACTGGGGCAGACTTTCTGGCGGCCTTGGAGGCCAACTGCTTTCTTGGAGCCTTACCACCGGTGGATTTTCTGGCTGTTTGCTTAGTTCTGGCCATTTTGGAGGTTTTTGTGAACTACAACTAAAGAAAGAAAGGAGTAAAAAAAATGAGCAAAGCTATTAAAAAAGTGCGACGGGGCGTGGTTCGGGGGCGAGCGGGGGTGACGGGGTTCGGAAATGAGTGCAGTGCAGTCTGCCCACAGTTAAGCACCCTATTCAGGTGGCGAGCAAATTCGCACGGGCTTGACTCCAGAGGAAAGAACAGTGCGGGCCAATCATTATGTGCGGAGCGAGACGGTGGCTCGCGCGCTTTCTACAGGAATTTGCACCCAGAGATAAAAGAAAAGGTGTGGAAAACGACGTGAAAGAATACGATTTTTAGATTTTTAAGGGTTCTGTTCGAATTAGATGATGAAGGAGTTTTGTTCTCTGTTTTTTCTTTTTGGAAAAATAGTTGTGGTGCACGGTTTTCTGCTGGTGTCAAACCCACGTTCTCAGTATTACATTCCCATGGTCGATCAGTACAATATGAATATCGAAAATTCGAATCTAACAACTACTTGAATATGACTTTCATGGCGGCATTTCGATAACTTATCGGAAGTCTCGTCTTGTGTCGCCATCTGTTAGAACCGGAAGACTACAAACTTTTTTATTAGAAGTGAGAGACTACAAACTTTCTTGCTCTACTGTGTCTCGAATATTTTGTGTATAACGTACTATACAATGCAAACGGCAGCGGGCCACCTATGGAAATAACGTTGACGTAATGTACAAGGAGCAAGCTCACTTTCTGTACCACAAACGGGTGATTCTGGTGTTCATCATCTTCTTTTGTAACTGGAACACACCGTACATCAAGGCCTCGGCAGTAGGAGGGCAGCCAGGAACGTAGATGTCCACTGGCACGAGTCTGTCACAGCCTCTGACGACAGAGTACGAGTAGTGGTAGTAGCCTCCTCCGTTGGCACACGAGCCCATGGAGATAACCCATCTAGGGTCTGGCATCTGGTCGTACACCTGTCTCAAGGCGGGGGCCATCTTGTTGGTGACGGTTCCGGCGACAATCATGATATCGGACTGACGTGGGGATGCTCTGAAAATGATACCCAATCTATCTTGATCGTATCTGGGGGTGGAGACGTGCATCATCTCGACGGCGCAACAAGCCAAGCCGAAAGTGACGGGCCAAAAGGACGACTTTCTGGCCCACATGGCGATGGCATCCAAGGAGGTCAAGGCATAGTCGATAGGAGCCGAGGCGGTCTTCTGGGACATCAAGGGGAAGTCGGTCTCCATTTGTCTAGGAGTCAAGTCTTTGGCAGGGAGACCCACGTTGGTGGACACCATCCGGGCGGCTTGCATAGCAGTGGGGCCGCGGTGCACCTTGGCGACGCCGGCCAACGTTCTAGCACTCAATCCTAGCATGTTTGTCTGGAAGAAGGTGGTGCTTGGTTTTTTTTGTTCGTGGTTGTATGCGCTTTTTTTCGTACTGTATCAGCAAAAAAAAGTGTTTGGTGATTGGGTGAGCGCGGGAGGTACTGCTGTTGCGGCCTAGGTGGGACATGAGAGACAGTGATGTAGGATGTCTACTAATAACACGGACAAGAACTAATGGAAAATAGTACTTTTTCTACTTAACTCTTTACGATTGGTTGCTTGATTCTTTGCGATTTACTTGAATTAGATGCTCGTTTATGTGTGCCAGTGCTCTTGGCCCTGCCGGATGTTACACACTCTTAAGGTGAATGCCACAGATACCTTATTTTTTCACGAGTTTGATGAGTATTCGTAGTTCCACCCAAAACTCAATGCTGTTTGATCTTCGAAGCTATTGCGGTGCTGTAGCTCACTGACGCTCAAGTACTCATAGCAGTACTCCAGAAGTTCTCTTTGTAAGGCCTGAGCCAAAATGGTTGGTGGCCAACCTATCTCTTTCATGAATTTATTGAATAACGCCGTCCAAATATTCCCGGATTTTCTCGAGAACTTCCTCTTTCACCGAAGCCGGAACCATTTGCTCAGCCTTGGGCCGAAGGTTGTTGTAAAGCTTCTCAAAATTGACTTGCTCGCCTGGATTTTTCTCTAGTTCTTTACTGGCACTCATCGTGACCTTGTCGAGCCACCCTGACTCGTATAGTTTGAGTTTGAGCTGTTTGGAGATGGTGTCGTAGTTGCCCGAGTCCACTAGGTGGTTTTGTATCTGGGCCTTGATGGCGTCCACTTCGTCGGCCATGAGATCGTTTATGACAAGGAAGATGTTTTCGAACGGAGGGAGAAAAGGGAAAAAGGTGTGATGTTGTGATGAGTTCCGATGCGCAGCTTTGCGGGCGTGAGTAGATCGGTGAGCATCGGCCGCGTATCGGTTGGTGTACTTCTCCACACTTAGCAACCACGCTTTTCAGCAATAACGCCAATTGACCCATCCACTTTTCCACACAGTGTTTCGTGCCATCCGATTATTCAGCCGCAGCCGTGCCATTATGAAGAATTCTCCCTACAAGGCCAAAATCGACTCCGTGGAGCCCATGGAGCAAGGCAAGTGGATCCAGACCAGAAAAATCAACTATACCGACCCCAACGGTAACAGCAGGGTGTGGGAAATGGCAGTGAGAACCACCCGGACAGAAACCACGGGATTGGACGCCGTGAGCATCCTCGGCTTACTTCGGTTCGGCAACAAGCCCAGCGAAGTGGTACTCACCAAACAGTTCCGTCCTCCGTGCGAGAGTGTGGTCCTTGAAATGCCCGCTGGGCTCATCGACCCCAAGGAGCTGGTCGAGACCACTGCTGTGAGGGAATTAAAGGAGGAAACAGGCTACCATGGCACGGTTAAGACGCAGTCAATCCCCCTCTTCAGTGACCCCGGCTTGACCAACGCCAACATGGCACTTGTGTCGGTCGACATCGACATGGAGGATCCCCGGAACCAAAACCCCGTTGCCGAGTTGGAGGACGGCGAGTTCATTGAGGTGTTTACGTTGCCACTCGCTAACTTGTCTCAGGCTTTGGCTGACGTGTGTAAAAAAGAGGGTGGTACCGTGGATGCCAGGCTCTTCCACTTCGCCGAGGGCCTCCGGTTGGCCGAGTCAATGAAGTGAAGTTTTGAAGTAAATGTGTGACGTTTGCCTTACTCAGTTTCTGTCTTTTGCAGCCGACTCGTGCTGAGCACGGTCAGTAGCCTTGAAGGAATAGCTTTGAACTAAGATCTTTTATTTGAGTAGCCTGCGCTTATACTCTACTAAAATTACTCCACCGAAAAGGATTGATTTCGGATCGGTTTTGGGTTTTTATCGGCCCCTATAGACTTATCACCCAACATCTAAATTGTGGGGAACATTTGTGCGAGTGGTCCTGTGACTTCACATGGCCACTACACCTTACTCATACGTCTTCCTACACAACAAATAGTCTCAGCATGAGCGAAGAAACTTGTGCGTTCTGCCTAGGCGACTCCTCGGAAGTGCCGCCTTTTGGCACTCTCGAAGATGCCCAGGACTTCGTCTACCCATGTTCCACCTGTTCGCTAGTCACCCACAGAAAGTGCCTTGTGGACTGGTTCAACTCCATTCCGTTCTCACAGATCAAGCGCGAGTACAGGGGCGCTTTCCCCATCTCGGGAACTCCTCCTGGTGACAACGACCCGTCAGCCATGCCTGCCACGGATCCGGATAACGATACCGATAACGAGCCCAATATCATCTCGTTCCGGAGCCGTTGGATCTCCATGATGGGCCAGTATAGCACCGAAAGCAACGACTACCGCCATGTGCACTCGGAACCGCTCTCTGATGCCATGAGTCTCCATCTCTCTACGGCGTGCCCACAGTGCAAGAGTAAAATCACCTTCAGGATCAAGAAGCTGGCCATTCTCTCCTTCAACACGCTTTTGCGCAACGCCATCACCGACACCGTGCAATACTCAGGGATTTTCTTGGGGCTTTCGGGTGCAGCTACGGGTATCATGACCATGGGTTACGTGGGCTTGGCCCGGTGTGGAATATCCATCGTGGATGCTTTGGTGCCTTCGTCTCTCGTGCCCACGATATTCAGCACCAAGAGCAACCGCTTGGGCACTTTGCAAAACCCGCTCACGTATCCATTTTCGAGCAGACTGTCTGAGCTGCTTTTGCGCCAGTATAAGTTGCAGCACTTCCCACTTCTCCCGATCATGCTCTTCCGCATGCGGTCGCTGCTGATTCTAGATTGTGTGTTCAATACGAAGTCTGCCGTGCCATGGTCCGACTGGGTCAGCGAGCTTCTTGTTTGCAACTACTTCTCCTCCTTGGGCAACCACAAGCTTGCACGGCAGCTCTTCCGCAACGTGAAAGGCTTGCTCTCGCATGGCGTCCATTTGACATTGCAAAATCGCTTCGGACTCAAGGCACTTCTCAAGGGTATTGACTGGTCAGATCCCATGGTTCTCATTGGTGCCACTGTTCCGGCAAGATGGGTCTATGAAGTCTTGTATCGCTTGACCATCAACAGGGTTCATTTGAACTTAACCACAGCCATACGGCCCCGTGATATTGCCAACTCGCTTGCGCCCGAGCAATTTGCCAAGCTCGAAAGCTTGGAGTCCAAGTTGGTTGGGCTTCACAATGAACTAACGAAAAAGAGCCGCAAGTACCACAAGCACGCTGGTCCGAACGTGACACTGCAGCTCGTTTTCTACATCACGAGAACGTTTGGTCTCTTGAAAGACACATCCTTTCACCGCTACATCAGATTGAAGCTCCTTTACTGGTTCTACAAGACAAATGCCTGTTTGCAGCACGACTACTCCTCAATCTTGTTGAATCGGCTGGCCGTTATGACTGCATTTACCACTGTGGTATGGCCCTTCGTTTCCTCGGATGTGGGCAAGATTGTGTTTGAAGCCGTGTTCCTGAGATCCCTGATCTTTGCGGGCCAGGATAAGGATAAGTTGTTGTTTTTGTCCAACTTGATAGGCATGGCGATCATCGTGGTGCTCAAAGACTGTGTAAATCTTTACATGTGTTTCCAAAAAGCGAACCAGCTTTCGGACTTGACTGTTGTCAACGAGGAAAGGCCCACCCAGTCGGCCAGCTCGCCCGCTGCCGAGTTTCCCGGTGCTTACGTACACACTTAGGGTCAAAAGAAGGATTAATACATTTATAAATTAAAAAAGTACAGCACAGTCGTCATGCTAAGAGTAAACACCCTTATTCGTCGTCGTAATTTTCGTCCTCCTCTACCTTTCTCATTGGAGGTTCCGAGGAAACGTCTTTCTTTTCGTCGTCTTCTTCGTCATCATCATCGTCATTAGCAACTGCGTCGCGCTTCTCACTGGTTTCCGCCGCTTCCGAAGGCTGTTCACTGGCTGATGCTGGGGCAGCGGCCGGTGGAGGGGCAGGAACTGGAGCAGGTGCAGCAGCAGGGGCCTGCGAGGTAGACTCATTTTGTACGATAGGCGAGGCTTTCTCGGCAGGTGTAACAGACTGTTGCTCTGGTTTCACAGAGGCAGTATTACTCGACGGACCAGAAGATAACGACGAGCCATTTTCGGATTTTTTCTCGGAGTCTGGTAGAGGTCTTGTGGGTTCAGGGGCAACAGAGCCAGGGTTCGAAGGTTGAGGAGTTGCGGAGGCAGTCGAAACGTCGCTTCTTATACTGTCCGTAGCGTTGATTTTTTTGGCAGGTGTGAGGTCCTTCTTGTCCTCGAGATCATGCTTGAGCGTTCCATTAGAACCTCCGTTGACACCCGAAGCGACAGCTGGTTGAGCTATCGAAGGAACGACAACGGCACTTGGATCTTGTGGGCGAGGAGTTGTTTCGATACCGGGAACGACATGAGCTTGAGGAGCACTTGGAGCATTCTGTGGAGGAGCAGAAGAGGCATTATTGGGGAAGGGCAGGGCCTGAGTGATGGCAGCTCCCGGAACTGGGGTGTGCTCGCCGGTGATCGGAGGGCCTGCAGCGGCAATGGGCTGGCCTGGAGCAAATCTAGGCATTTGCTGCTGTTGCACAGGTTGCTGTTGCTGCATTGGTTGGTGGTAAGGCATAGGCTGGCCCTGCTGAAGTTGCGGTGGTGCAGGGCCTTGGTGAAGCTGCTGTGGAGCACCAGGCTGTTGAGGTTGCTGGGGTTGAGTACTCTCCAACACCATTCCTTGAGGCAAGCGTGGTTGTTGGTTGACTGGAGGAGGCTGAGGAGGGTGAGTGTTTCCATCCTGCTGGTACTTGATCAACTGATCCAAACGGGCACGAATGTGAGGATTGCCTGGGTCCAACCGCTCTGCTTGACGGTAGGCGTCCAAAGCGTCCGAAATTTGATTATTGCAGGTCTCATACAAGGTACCCAAGTCGTACCAAACCTCACTAATGTAAGGATTCAAGCGGATTGCCCGCGTGTAAGCATCAAGAGCATCCCGGTATTGCGAGATTTGGTAATAAAGCACACCAATGGAGCACCAGAACGTAGGGTTTCTGGAGTCCCTGTTGACGGCCTGTTGGAAGGCCTCGTAGGCAGCATTAAAGTCGCCGTGGATCATATGCACTCTACCCAAGTAGTACCAGGAATGAGCATCAGACGAGTCGATTTCGATGGACTGCGTGAGATACTTCAATGCAATGTTCAAATCTTGCTGGAACGGTTTCTGGCCGGATTGGCCTGGAGAAGACGTGGGTGCTGCCTCAGCTTGGGAGTACAAACAGCCCAATTGCTGCAACACCTTGGCATGGTTTGGATTGACCTTGAGTACCTTTTCGTATGCTTCTTTGGCACCATTCCAGTTCTTTTGTTGCTCGAGCACGGAACCAATCTGGAACCAAACATCCGGCTGGGTCAATGGGTGTGGAGGATTGGACATGATATATTGGAAGCACTCCAACGCGCTGGACAACTTGCCCTGGTGCTTGTATATGATGCCGAGGCGGAAGTAGATCTCGTTCGACTTGTCGAAGTTGGGGTCCAAGTCCAAAACACGTACAAAGGCCTCTTCGGCGTACTCCAAGGAGCCGTAACGGTCGTAGAGGATACCGATACCGTGCCACAACTTAGGGACGTTGGGGTTGTCGAGATAATAGAGTGCACGTTGGTAAGCTGCGTAAGCTCTTTGCAAGTCGTCCATCATAAGGTAACAGTGGCCAAGTAGGCCCCAGGTGTCGCCGTTCTCCGCGTTGAAATTGAGCGCCTGCTCATAGAGCTCGGCGGCCTTCATGAAATGGTCCTTGGAGCGGTAAATGTTGGCCAAGCGGGTCAAAGCCTCCGGATTACTGGGACTATGTCTCAATGCGGTGTCATACAGCAGCGAGGCCTTCTCCAAGTCGCCCAACGACTCGGCCAAAGAGCCGATAGCGAGCCAGGTGGAGCTCGTGGTTTCCGCAAGGATCGAGGAAACTTCGCCCTGCTGTATCTGGGATTGATGGGCCTGGGCCTGGGCCTGGGCCTGAGCGTGTGCCTGAGCTTGAGCCTGGGCATGTGCTTGGGCTTGAACTTGGGCCTGGGCCTGGACTTGAGCCTGGGCGTGGGGCATCATCATTTGTTGCTGGAGAGGATGCACGGCAGGGGAGTGGGCGAGGTTGTTTGTTTTCATGGCCATTTGCACTGGCAAGGTCATGACCTGTGGAGTGTGGACCGGCGAGTCGGCGATAAAGCAGGCAGCGACGGTGGCAATGGAGTGGAGCCTGTGGAACAGTAGCTCTGGATCGGGTGTTTAGAAACACGGACTAGCCAGAGACGACAGGGTGGCGCAAAGGTCTAGCTTGGTGTGGAGGACAGCCAGCGAAGTTGGGAATAATTGCACAGGCAAAAAAAAAGCAGCCGGCAAGTGGAAGAGTCGGGAAGTTGCTCGTAATCACCACGGTAGGTAGCGGTGGCAAATGAGTGTGGAGCAGGCAGGCGGTTAAAAAAAGCGGTGTTGAGGAAAAAAGCCACCGGTGTGAACCCCAGTTGTCGAGCGAGGAAAAAATTCAAGACGTAGAGAATATCCCAATCGTACGCACCACGATCAAGCGCACCTGCAGCCTAAGGATGCAAATACGACTAGAAAACGCACTACAGCTCCAATGACGAAAAGAACCCGCGGTCTCATTTCACTGGTGCGGGAATTCCCAATGTGGGCGACACAATTATTCCGGTCGGCTGGGTAGGTGAATCAAAACACTCCTGAGTCAATAACCGACATTCCAAAATCTACAAACCTAAATGTCTCTCGTGCCCCACTTATTCCTTCCTTCCGTCAAATTCCATTGGGCGGCACGGCCCATTGTCCCGCCCCTTGACAATAAGGTTATTTTCGCTCCAGATCCGGGAGCCGGCAGTTCCTGGATGCGGTGGGGAATGGCGGGCCATGCGGAATGAACCGCCATACGTCATTGCTAAGTCCGACCATCGCTACATCTGTCAACACCCACCAACGTCCCGATCCAGGAAATTGGCCCAAGCCCCGGCGAAGAGGCCGCCTCTCAGGGGCCAGGCGGAGAAATGGCTCCCGCGAAGGCGGCGCATGCTGCACCTTTTCGCACCACTCACCGGGGTCTCAGCAAAACGGTGATGGGAAAAAGAATTCCCAAAATGCAGATGCGTCAATAGGAGAACGGCGGACGGAAATCCTACAGAACATTGCGTTGCGGGCTCAGCGTCGTTGTTTTTCCGTGGGGTTTTTTTTTTGTTCGTTACGTTTCATTGCTTCCTATTTCACTTGCCATTCCGGGCTCTTGCATCACCCGATTTCCCGTGACAGGGCGGTGTCCCGGCCAAGGGCCCGCATTGCTCACTTTAGCCAGAAACTGAGTCGGGCACCCCATGTTCGCACCCCATCCCCTCCCGATTGGGCCGTAGGGGTGTGCCGGTTACGTGGCCAGCAGCGATCGCCCAGCGCTGGTTAGGAGCGCGCGCCCGCATCGACTCCAGGGTGCGGCACACCCGCGCAGGCCGCCCACGCCAACGAGGCTGAGATGCGGGACTGCGCAATTCCCACCGCCATCTCACAAATCGGGAAATTGGGCCGGCCATCGCCTCAACGCCAATCAACCACCAAACCACAATTGCCGACCAATAAAACCAGGCCAAACAGTCTATCTCTATTTCGAAATCGCAGGTCCTCTCGCTGTCAATTATTGGACCAAGCTGTCACTCACTCTTCTCGCTGCTTGCCCTTGAACGAACTGTTGAACCCCAACAACTCGTTGATGCCGCGGATCCAATCGTTCTCGCCCTTGGCGATGCAGAAGATCCCGTACGGCTCGTCCTTCGAGTTCTTCTGCCGCGTGCGCCCGGGCTCGATGTAGTCGTCGAATCCTTCCCGGGCCCGTAGCGTTTTCGGGGGCTGGTGGTAGCCAGGAATGTAGATCGTACCGTTCTCGTTCACCACGTGGATCTCGTCGCCCGGCTTGAGGTCGGGCTGAGGGATACCGTCGATGGTCATGTTGATCAGCTCGTTACGGTTCGACCGAGACAACTGGATCATCACGTGTGACGTGGATGGGAGCACCAACGGGCGGAACGAAAGCGATTGTGGGCAGATGGGCGTGAGAAGAATACACGGCACCAACGGATTGGCAATGGGGCCTCCCAGGGTGAGCGAGTAAGCTGTGGACCCCGTAGGAGTTGCACAGATGATGCCGTCTGCGGTGGTAGTAGTGAAAAACTCGCTGTCGATGTAGATGTCGAGCTGGATAAGATTTGGCCGCGAGCCACGGTGCAATGAGATCTCGTTCATGGCGTAGAGCATGGTGGCATCGTGGTGCTGTTTGTAGTGGGCCAACTCGTACTGGTGGATCAGGTCCTTCTCCCTCTGGCGGGACGACGACTCAATTTCCGCCGGGTCGCTTCTCACAACGTGGCATTCCAACCGTGTCCGGTGCATCGCCTTACTTCGGGAATCGAACACTCGCTTGAATGTGTCTCGAAATGTGGAGAAGTCAAAGGGAAGCAAGAACCCCAACGTGCCCATGGCAAAGCACAATACCGGGGGTACCGTGCCATTCAGGAACGCCGATACGGCCCTTAGCGTGGTTCCATCGCCGCCTAGCGACACTATAAGGTCGGTTTTGCTCACAATGTCACTCACAGTGCCCGTGTACACGGCCCTTCTCGCCTGTGGGTCCCGGTACACGTCCTGCAACTCCTCGGCCACGTCTTCCGACACAATGACATTGAGGAACGGGTACTCGGCATGGATAAAGTCGATGAACCCCACCATGGCATCGCGTACGTTGTCGTTCCAGGGTTTCTTCACCACATAGATGTTTTGCAACGGGCTGCGCCAGATCACGTTTCGGAGCTTCAGGTGGGCGGCGCCCACGTACTCAGGGACTGTTCTGGAGCTGAGCATCGAGCATGGCTTGACTTCAAGCGCTGTGTTCCGGCCCTCGGGTTGCACCACTGGACCGTGTCTTGTGACCGTTGAGCTTAGCAGTCGCTGAGCAAAAATTGGTAAAATTGTAGGAAACGAGCGCCTTATGTAAAGCTGAGTCCATCGGTGCCGCCCAATGGCTAGCATGGGCCTTAGGGAATGTGTGGCACGCATCGTCAGTAGTAGTGACTCACGATAACAGATCCACTATGTAGGTGCGACCATGTCCGAGTCGCTCACCACTGACTGGAGCTAAATATCTTCTTTCTTTCCTGTAACCTCTTTCACTTTGCTCTTGTTTCTTCTTTTCAATTCCTACGTTCTTCTTCTCTTTGCTTTTTATTTCAACACTTTTAGTTACTGTACATGCCAACTGTCTACAGTTGGGCCTCGCTGTTCAAGCTGTCGATCTCCTTCAACTCCTCCTCGGTTAACACAGGCGACTTTTCCTTTGTACCGTTTGGCTCCTCGGGCTTGGGCTCCGAGAGCCCGATATGCCTTTCGCCCGGGTTTTTGTCTTCTTCCTCGTAGAACTCGTTCTCGGGCACAATCTGCTCGTCCCGGGCCTGTTGCGAACCACCCTTGGTGTCAATGGCCAACGCGGTGTCTTCTTCCTCGTCACCCAAGTCTTCTGCATCACGTGGCACCTCATTCATTTGGACAGATGGCGCAAATTTGGTGTGCTCCAAGTTGTGCACGATGTTGGTCAAGATCTTGTTCAAGAACTCTGGCGAGTTGGCGTTGTACATGTTGGACGGGCGCACATCGAGCTTGTAGTCTGGCCCGTAGTACTCGTAGTACTCGTTGTAAGGCATTTCCGAGGGCAAGATGACCTCGTTGAGTAGACCGGACTCAAAGGCCCAGGTTCTCGACACGTTTCTCATGGTGTAGCCACCGCCTCCCACGACCATCAAGGGAACACCGAAATTTTTGACGAAGTTCACACAGTTGGCGTGACCACGCATACTCAAGTTGAAGCAGCCCAAACGGTCTCCGCTCAAGGAGTCACCACCGGTCTGCAACACAATGGCCGAGGGTTGGTACCAGTCCATGATTTTCTGGATGACAGGCTCAAAAATGGACTTGTAGGTAACATCGTCGATACCGTCCCGCAAGGGCACGTTCACAGAGTAGTGTTTGCCCTTACCCACACCAATGTCCCGCAACTCACCGGTTCCGGGGAAAAACTCTCCGTACTTGTGGAAAGATGCAGTCATGACACGGTCAGTGCTGTAGAAGGCCTCCTCCACACCGTCACCGTGGTGGACATCAATGTCAATATACAACACACGAGGGTGGTAGCGCAACAACTCGATGATACCCAACACGATATCGTTCAAGTAGCAGAATCCGGACGCCTCGGATTTTTTGGCGTGATGCAAGCCTCCGGCGTAGTTGATGGCCACGTCACACTTGCCTCTGTTCAACCGGGCGGCTCCCTCCATAGAGCCACCGCCCGAGATACCACAGTACTCGAAGAGACCATCGAACACTGGGCAGTCGTCTCCGACATTGAACTTGATCTGCTCCTTGGCAAACAAGTCCAAGTTATCGGGCAGCACTCTGCTCAAGAAGTCAATGTACTCGTCGGTGTGGAATTGGCACATCTCCTGCTTTGTGGCGGGCTTGGCCCGGTAGATTTCCATCTTCTTGTAGAGGCCGTAGTTCATGATGAGCGAGTGGGCCATTCTTATACGATGAGGTTTCATGGGGTGACCGGCGCCGTAGGCGTAGTTGCCCACGTCGGCATCGTAGAAGTATGCCACTCTCTTCTTGTTCGAAGGGTCCACCTTGAACTCGTCAAAGGGTAATTGCACGAACATCTCTGAGGCAATTTGTAGTAACGAGGGGTGTGCTTGCTCGAGGAATTTCTATGATGATTTGGGACCGTAGCACACAAACAAATGATCAGGCGCTAGAAGGGGCAGAATGCCGAGATGTTTTCGTGGTTAGTGGGAGAAGTATTTTCTAAGAGTAGTCCAAAGATTCGAATTGGTGAGCTTCGTTCAAGCGCCTTGTGCAGGCGCCTTGGAGGCAAGAGGAACCACCAGTAACCACGGAAAAAAATCGTCTTTCATAATTGATGTGACCAGCCATTTGTCAATTAACAGCCAATTGCTATGATGCTTCGAATTTATGAATTCTGTGTGGTGACCGGTGTTGAAGACTATGAGGTAATTCAAATAGAGTTGGTACTGGGCTGGTACTGGGCTACACAAAGAAAGAACTGACTTCTCGAGCCTAAGTGAGAATGCATATTAATAATTTAATCATCCAAGCGTTTTATACCATGTCCTCGGCCCTGCCTCTCATGCGGTCACGGAACTCCAGGAGCTGAGAGTTGAGCTGCTCCTGCAATTGTGCATTGTAGCAGAGCTTTTGGTACGTTTCCTCGTTGACCTCGAAGTTCAAGCCGCTCCGAAACGTGTCGTTGATGTCGACCGTGGTGATGGACGTTGGGAGCAACCAGTGCACCCACGAGTGGCCCATGACCGAGCACCAGTTGTTGTAGTATCCGATGTCGTAGACGTGACCCAACTTGGTGCGCTTGCCGTTGGTGTCGTACTCGTACTGGGCGTCCGAGTTATGCAGGTAGCTCCAGCGGTGGTCCTGGAACTCGATAGTGGTGACGTTCTTGAACACCATGTACACCAGGAACAGAGTGAAGCAAATGAGAGCCACGGTGAATGCAAAGGACACCGTGACCAAAAACACCAAGTTCAACGAGAGGTATGAGTGGGACTTGTATTGCTCTTCGGCGAAGAACTTGTACATCATGGCCAGCGACAGAGCAAGCACCACGCCACTGAACGCCGTGAAGTAGAGAAGCGTCTGCACGAAGTACTTGTGGTTGCGGAACCCCACACAGCACGCAAACCACGGGCAGTGGTGGTCCATGCGAAGAAAACACCGGTTGCAATTGGAGCAGTGGTGGCACCGGTCGGGTTTCCAGACGTTACACGTCGAGCACCAGCGATAGGCCGGAGCGCCCTTTTGCAACGTGTGTGAAGCCAAGAACTCCAGCGGCGGCTGGCGGTCTTGGGTCCGGAGAAGCGGGTTGGCGGCATCGTTGGACTCGTTGCTATATGGGTCCGGGCTTGATGTTTGCTCAGCCTCCGTGAGCTGGGGGAAGTCGGACGGCGATCCCGGTCCGACGATGATGACCATAAAGTACGCGTACAACCCTAGGAAGTACAACGATAGCGTGAGTGTGGCGGGCACGGCGAACTTCCATGACTTGCCGTAGTTTGTGTGGAGTTCAGACAACAACGAGAGCTGGGCCCAGGTGTAAACCGTCGAGGCAAAGACTTTGGGGAAGAGCGACTGGAAACAGTAGCACGCTTTCTGTAGCGTTGTTAGCGACCCTTGATGCAACCACATTATTGACGGCTGGGTGATTAGCATAGTACAGCAGGTGCTGTGGTGTGTGCAGAGGCTCGGCGTAGTGACCAAGTACCAAGAATTGGACCAACGCTACGATAACATTTTTGCATAGCATTAATTTTTGCTAATTTATTTTATGAAATATCTTGACATTTAATTTTTTTTCCCTCCTTTCTTATTTTTTCTCCTCCTATTCTTGG
Organism: Metschnikowia lopburiensis (nom. inval.); assembly: GCA_030563105.1. Taxonomy (NCBI): domain Eukaryota; kingdom Fungi; phylum Ascomycota; class Pichiomycetes; order Serinales; family Metschnikowiaceae; genus Metschnikowia; species Metschnikowia lopburiensis (nom. inval.). Next base: position 756,896 of record JAKUBC010000002.1, read on the forward strand.
GCCTGGCCCAACTGTCTATTCTATTACTTGCCCTCTATCTGATCTGCCCTCTATCACTGATCTACTCTGTTTTGGGCTTGCTCAAGGCCATCTTCACGTACGATTCGTAGCCAATGCCACCGAATACCATCAACACGCCAAACCACTGGATGAATACCAACCGGTGGCCGAACAACAACACGCTCAACATCATGCTGATCATCTTTCTTGTGACGGTAGCTGTGACAAGGATAAGCGAGTCGAACTTCTCCAAAATGAGGAACACAAACACCTGGCCCACTGCTCCAAACAAGGCAAAGGCAACAATGTCGTACAAGGCCCGAGGGTACATCTCAATGAACCGCATTGTGTAGACAGCTTCTTTCTCGTAGGCGAAGAACAATGTGTATCCCAATGTCAAAACGAACACAAACATGTTCAACACAAACATCAACGAGGCCCCGGTGAGTTTCTGTTTGGACAAATTAGACTTGAACAACTGGTCTTGAGTGGAGTTGGTGAAGCCGTCCAAAAGCATTGAGCCCAAGAGCTGGGCCATGCCCAACATGGTGTTTCCGTCGTTGATCGAGTCCCGGTACTTGCCCTCTGACTTGGCCAAGGTGAAGAATACCACACCTCCAGTCACCAACCCGGCCACAACATACTTGTATGGAGGGAATCGGGTCCGGTAAAGGACAAAGTGCACCAACATCACGGGAAGCAATTTGCACGATTTCGCCAATAAGAACGCCAAATAGTCCACGTGCTTCAACGAGAGGTATCCCAAAGGCGATGAGACACTGGAGGTGATGGAGATGATGAGAAACGACCTGACTAGGCTCGTGGTGTTGGGATTTGCCGGGTCCTGTTCGAAAATGCCAAGGGGATTTTCACCATAGTAGAACATCGAATAGCACAAGCCGACAATTGCAGCGAAGAGGGCTTGGACAGTGTTCACCACCAATGGAGCCTTGAAGTACACGGCGGTGTTCTCGTCAAGTGCGTAAGGTTTGGTATTGATCCTCTCCTGTAAGAGAGACCACGAAAGAAACAGGGCATAGAGGCCAAGGACACAAAACACCAACGTGGTGGCCTTGCTTTGCTTCATGTCTTCAGTGTACGTGGGCCGGTCGCGCTCCATGGAAAATGCTGATCTACAGGTGTGTATTAGGCCAGTGAAGAGTATTTATATTCAATGTTACGCCCCTAATTAGCTGCGGCCAAAAATGCCAAAGAATCCCCCCTTTTTCTTCTCCTCGTCCAGGCTGATCTTTGCCTCTGGCTGCACATCAGGCACAGACTTGCCGTCGCTGTAGCCAATGTAGTTGAATGCAACGTCAAACAAAACCGGCTTGCTCAAAACTGGAGCAATGGCCCCCTTTTGGTTGACATTGATGATCTTGCTCAACTGATCCAGGGTAGAGGGGAAACGGAACACATTGTCGCTGACGTAAGATGTGTGTGAGCCCAGAGACTCAAGATGCAATTGGGCCAAGGTGTGAATTTTGGCCAAGCGGGTCGAAATCTGCTCCGCGAGGTCCAGAGCCTGTGCGTTGCTCGTCACGTTGTAGGGGAACTCGTCGATCCGGTAGAATGTTGCCGACGGCGTGAAAGTCTCTTTCACCAGCAAGAATACCTTCAAGGCTTCAGGAAGCTTGTTAGCCACGGCGTACGACTCGCCAATGGTCACGTCTCTCTTCACAGCAAAATATTGGCTCATTTGCTTCAATGACTCGTCAAGGTCCTCGTCGTTGTAGACACCAGGCAAGTCTCTGAGCTCCTCGATAGTGGCAAGGACGGAAGAGTACAACCGGGCAATGTCCTTGTTGGAGTGGAGAAGCTTCGTGGCACTGGTGGCCAGCTGTGCCTCCAACTTCTCGATGTTGAGGGTATCTCTCTTCACTCTGGTGAAAAGCAAGTTGTACTTGAGGTACGTTTGAAGGATGGCACCGTCCTGAACCTTTTCGGCATCGTCCTCATCCTTCTGTTTCGCCAAGTCGCCAGCGTGGATCTCCACCAAGTTAGACCACTGGGAGTACAAGAGATCGAAGTCATTGGACTCCTTGAATTGCTTCCAGTCTTGCTTGTTCACTCTGAAAAGCTTCAAGGCCAACTCGTCGTTGTAGATGGTGGCCTGGTGGTCTCTCCACGTGACGATGTTGGGGATTTCTTCCTCGGCCAATGGCTCGACAAAAGAGCTATCGATCGACTTGATAATGTCCACCAATGGCTTCAAGAATGGTAACGTGTCATCGTGACAGTGTTTTCTGGCAATTGTGCGCAAGTCCACGGTGGCTTCAGTGGTGGTGTCTTGCGAAACGGCCAAGTTCAAGGATGGGTCCACCAACACATCGAGGATCTCGCTGATCAAGGCATTAGAGACAGATGCGTCGTTCAACACATCGTCGCTGACCTGCGAGTTCAAGAACTCCAAACCGCATCTGGCAACTGAGAAGCAGTAAAGGGCTTCCGTCCATCTCTTCTTGTTGACAGCGTACAATCCGTGGATGAGGGCCGCGTAGATGTAGAACTCGAGCTTGGTCTGCTGGTTTTGCTCGTCCGAAACGACCGTGAGCAACTTCGTGCACGTGGAGGCAGCCTTCTTCAACTTGCTCACCATCAACTTCTTGTAGGACGACATTCTCTCTCCGCTGACCTCAAGGAGGTTTTTGATCTCAAGCGCATGGACGGTGTCTCTTTCCGCGAGGAGAAGGAGCAAGAGGCCGTATCTGCTGTCGGCATTGTACTTCTCGGCGCTGATGGACGACGTTTGTTCGTTGTCCTTGTAGTTCTTGGTGTCTCTCGTGACGATATTCAAATCGTGACGCAACTTGAGCGCGTGCTTGTTAAGGCCCTTTCTGTACTTGCGGAACTCATCGCTGGCAGTGAGGTATGCGCTCAACCGGGCGCCGAAGGTGTTGCCCAAGGGACTGGTAGACATGATGGTTAGATCCACCGCGGAGAATCGTTGAACAATTTTGCGGGCCTGGTGCACGGGTGTATGACTAGAGTAGGCGAAAGCACCAGCCAAGTGATAGAAAAGATTTAAAGTGAATGAAATTGTGAGTTTATATTGTGATTGTTTTCTTTTGGTCCTTTTGTTTTTTTGTGTCGTTTGGCCAATTTTGTTCCTCCGTCTGTTAATTCGCTCTCGTGCGACATCAACCACACAATGGAGGACATCATCAATGGCCTGGTGGACATTTACGCCGAGCTAGGAATTGCTCCCGATGCCTCGAGCCAAGAGGTGAACCGCAAGTACCGGCAGATGGCCCGCAAGTACCACCCGGACAAAAACCCGAGTCCCGAGGCCGCATCCAAGTTCCACCTCTTCTCCGTCATCCATTCGGTGCTATCACAGCCGCTGCTTCGGGCCCAATACGACGAAATCCGCAACAGCCAGCTGGCAGCACTCAATGACACCTCCAAGGACCAAATCAACAAGTTCAGAACGCAGTTGCGGCAGCGGGAGCGGGAGGCACAACAGGCGCAGACTAAGGCTCCCACGCACAATACAGAACAACTACATCTCCGAGGGCTAGCGCTCCGGCGGAAGCTACAGCAGCGATTACAGCAGCGTGCGGTGCATGTGTCCTTCCGAGACCTCCGGCTACCGGTCTACACAACGAGTTTTCTCACCCAACCGCACACATTGAAGGTGCTGTGGAAAGTGCGGCCCGAGCGTGGGGCCAGCATCGATGGTGATGTGCTCGCGCGCATCATGGGGAAGTTTGGCCCCGTGGAAGCGACTTCGGCCCTGCCCCAAAACACGGACTCCTCCGGGTACGCCACGGGCACGGTGACATTTTCCACTGCCATGGGCGCCAAAAACGCATTGAAGCACAATTTCAAGAAAAGCGCCAATCTTTGGGACGGCACGCCAGAGCGAAAGGTGGCCAGTTTGTTACGGCTGGTGCTGCGAACTGAGCTGGGCCCGCTGGCGCCGCGCGCCGGCTTTTGGAGTGGCCCCAAACCTTGGGACGCGGCCCAAAACTCGCCCGAGTGAAAATCGGACGGATGCCCATACACAAATAGGGAAATGTTAATCATATACTTTTGATCGGAGCAGCAAGACTGATTTCGCTCAAAATGACCGAAATAAGAAATCACTTCGAGTCGGCCAAGTACCCCTGACCCCTTGGTTTGTCTCTATTGTATTATTATATAACCTCACATAATGTAGAAATAGTACACACCGGCAACCACGGCAAAGGCAGCAGCTGCAATGACGGGAGTGGGCAAGCCGCCAACGTCGGCAGTACCGCCCGAGGTGGTGACGCCGGAGGTCTCCTTGATGACACCGCCCTCGAGCTTACCAACCAACAAACCCTTCAAGATGTCGTGGGCATCGTCGGAGTGGCCAATGTCGTCGAAAGCCTCGGTGGCGTCCGTACCAGCACAGTCGACAATCACCTCCTCTCCACCAGGGTGCTCATCAAGATACTTGGTGACATCGTACACCTGGCCGTTGTAGACGATCCACAAGTCACTGGAGGTGTTGTGCTCCTTGACCTCGTCCATGGTGTAAACCTTCAAATCAGTAGCGTCAGACATGTTGTATGGGGAAAGAAATTAGTGGAGTATCCGTGTCCGTCTAGCGTTCAAAAAGGCGTATGGGCATGTGAAGTGATCGCGCTCGTTTAGATGCGGTGTGCACGACCCAATCAAATGGGGCCCATATGTAAAATGGCCCGCGATTCTTGTCTGCAAGCGGAAGCATGTTCCTGGCGGAGTTGTGTCTTATGACATCGAGCATCCTCGGCGCTCCGGAAGAGGAGATTTTGTTGGGGGCCGCTTAGGATATTTTGCTTTGCACCCAAAAGCTCTCGGCATTTCACTACGTTTATGGCTTGAGCTTGATCTATGCATTTTGTGTAGTTGCAAAACGTCCAGACATGGACAGTCCAGCACCTTCTACGGACTTTTTGAGTTGGACCTAGAGCTGGGACTCCAAGTTGGTCAAGAGACTGTACGTCTCACGCGGCATTCTGTACTGGATCATACCAGCGTAAACCATACAGTTCTTGGCGATGGTCTTCAATCTTTGAAGTTCCGTCTTGTCTTGGCCACCCGTGCTATATCTTCTCGTGAGGATGGCGTAGTTGAGCTGCGACACACACGTCATCACGATAATGAGGAGAGATGGGATAACCTTGACCAATGACACGTCATACCCATTGAGCGAGTCGGCTGCTCTTCTGATGGTAATGTAATCTTCTGTGTCAACAATTGGCACGAGACCTAGAGCCTTCATCGAATCGAGCGTAGTCTTCCATTCCTTCTTGACGAAGGACTCTCTGATGTCAACAATGGGTAACAAGAATTCGTTGATCTCCTTTTCCTTGGGCGAGATCTTCTCCAAGATGAAGCTGTTGCTCTTGAACACGGTCATGAGATGCTTACTGAGCAAGACGAAGTTGTTGTCGATAGTCTCGTCCTCCTTGATTTCTCCGTTCGACTTCTGACCAGATCCTTCGGCGAGAAGCGACTTGTCCAATTCGGTCAAAGACAAAAGCTCACTGAGGAACTTGTTAATCAATGAAACAACTGTGTTGTAGTCTTGGCAAAGTTGGTAAAGCCTCAAGGCGTCGAACACTCTCCCCTCCTCCTCGCATCTCTGAGCACTCACTTGAGTGATTGCATTGTAGAAGGACTCAATTTCGTAGAGGTTCATGAGCGCTCTTTGCTTCTCCAAAATCCCTGGAGTCTTGTCTCCATTGGACTGGTTCAAATGTCCGAGCAAAAGACCAAATTCGCGAGAAACCAAGATCAACTCGCGCAAAGCTTCGTGGCACTTTTCGGTTTCTTCCTTGTTGTGGCCACCCTTGGCCAAACAAATCAAAATGAGGTATTGAGCGGCAACTTTGGGGTCACTGATTTTGAATGATCTAGTGTATGATCCCACCAAGCGGGTGAAGTTGATGTCGAAGCCTTCGCTAGTTGGAGCTATGAGCTCATCGATGTTGTTGCGAGTAGTTCTCAACAATCCGTAGTAACATAAGACAATTGCCAAATGCACCGCGTCACATTCGTTCAACTGCTCAAACACGTACTGCACGGCCAACTCGTAAAGACCGAGCTGGATCAATGTTTTGGCGTACACAGGGTTGTTGGATGAGGCATTGAATTTGTCCGGGCCCAATGAAATCACTTTGTTTTGCAAGTTCTCCAAAGTGTAGTTCTCATACAAGAGACTAGAAGCTGAGTCAGGGTTGAACTCGTTGATAATCAGCAAGTGGAACCAAAGCCAGTCTTCAATGCTCAAGTTTAATGCAGCGGGGAGGTTCTTCTTGGCCAAGTCACACTTGCCAAGGATCTTGTACACGGCGTACTTGTATGGGTCGAAGTCGGGCGAGTCTTCGTTAACAAAGTGGAAGTTTTGACCGTAGTCAGCCGAGATTCTCTCTTGAAGGTGGCTGGGCAAACCGGTGCAGTCAGACTTGACAAAGTGAGAAAGATAAATGGGGAAGTTCTTGTCGAACTTCTCGAATGCGGCTTTGTTCGTGTTGGTGAGTTCAACAGCCTCGGAGTAAAGTCCACTTCTCAACAAGTAGTAAAGGAGAGCCCAGATAGGAATCCCGTTGAAGTTCAAGGTCTTGTCCATGATCGCAGAATCATTGTTCTTGGAGATGACCTTGTGAATGAAGTATGAAACCTTGTTGACGTTGGATGCTGGCTGGAAACTCAAATCTTTTTTGTCGTCCTTGGTGTAAATTTCGTCCATGTAGTTGAAGAATTGCTGCTCCAAAGTTGCTTTCGACACTTGCACAATGCGCTTTTTAAGCGAGCTGGTATCTTTTCCGTTGTGATATGACTCGTAAAAGAGCTGCTCCTGTTCAACCTTGACAGTCTTTTCACGACAAAACTCACCAAGAATTCTCCAAATTTCACCCATCTGTTTCGATTTAGAGTCGGCGTTGGTCTTGCTCAACTCCTCGAAAGACAAGCAAATTGGGAATGGCTTGTGCTGCAATCTGCTTTCGTTCAAATTGTAAATGATTCTGGCTGTTCCTTCGAACTTCTCTCTGCTTAACTGCTTGGTGGATGAAGCAGATCTATGAGAAGTGGTCAAAGGAGTTAAAATGCGATAGTTTCCGGGAAGAGCCTTGTTCCAAGTGAACGACTTGGCCAACTCCTCGCTCGTGATCTTCTTCTTGATGGGGATTCCCAAGGTCTGCTTCAAGTGCTCCTTGCGAACCTTCCAGTCAATGGAGATGTTTTGGTTGATGAACTGATCGAAATCCTTCGATGCAGAAGCCAACGACTGCTCAATGGCACTCAAAATGTTCTCCTCCTTCTTGGCCACGAGGTAGTTCTCGATACTTCCAAGCTCGCGAGAAGACACTTCCTGTCGTTGTTGATGCTGCATGGTACCGGTTCTGATGGCATCGTCGCCGCTGGGCAACTGGCTCAAGTCGTTTTCCAAGTCGGCCGCATTGATACCGCTACCTGATAAAAGATAGTGTGCCTTGGTGTAGTTGCCTCCAGTCTTTTCTTTGTTGCGCAAGTGTAACGTTTCTCTTTGCAACTCGTTAAGAGTTAAGTTAATGGACTCGATGTTGCCGAAGCTGCGTTTGGGCAAATTGTGAGCAGAGTCTAATAAGTCCTTGAGGATCTTGTTGGACGATGCCTCAGGCTTGATACCGGAGGGCAACAGCTGCTTGGTGTTTCCAGCAAAGGTGGACGTGGCTGCGGTCAGCACGGATGGCTGGCTGTTGACAGTGTTATTGTTGATCGAACTGCTGTTCATTGTGCCGTTGTTGATCGTGCTGTTGGCGGTGCCGTTGACTGTGTTGTTGGCTTGATTATTGTTCAGACCGAATGTGGACGGCTGCGATGGTTGATTTGAGGCATTGGAGCCGAAAGTGAAGCCCAGCAGTGGCTGTGTTGCAGGTTTGGCACCGAAGAGAGACATGGCTAATAGTCTGTAACCGAGATGCAAAGGGTGGCGGGTGACAAATCTGTTTTAACACTTGTTTTGACGGGTCTTGGTGAATGGAGCAGGCAGAATAGAGATGTTCGCGGCAGCCTGCGCGAGTTACCCGGCTTGAAAAAAGGACTACTTAAGGCATCTCACACCCTCAGAGATACTTTTTTTCTCCACTTTGTCCAAAAGTAATCCATCACAATAGACAGTGCATCTTTATTGTCTGGCGAGAGTCTGTGGTGCATCGTGCAGTTCTTGTATGTGAGCCACGCCGACACTTGCTGACGCCCTTTGATATTTGAATGCGATAGTTGATGGAGAGACTAACTTGAATCTTATAAGAACCTGTCTGGATCGAAAGAGCGGAAAGAGAGGTGTCAGATGATTCATATATTGTAATCGGTAAACAATCCAATGTAGCACGTTTAAAACGACCAATTGTCAGTCAGAGTTTGATCTTGTTGGTTGTCTCTTGTCTACTTGATCACTTCGATGTCTCGTTGATCTTAGTGTCGTCATGATTTTGAAGTCTTCTTGATTTCGACCTCGTTGACTTTGACGTCTCGCTATGGCCTCTGATCACTCATTTGCGTTACAGTCGCTCTCGATTTCTTCTATTAATTACTGTATAAATATCGGTGATCACAACTTGGTCAAACAAACGTCTGGGAACTCCTCCTCCTCGTTGTTGCCAAGACCTCCGGCGAAGTGTTGACGACAAGAGTACTTCTTGATGGGGAAGAACCAGTAGCCCATGGCCAAAATGAAGTAAACACCGTAAACGGCACTGACATAGTTCATGGTGCCTGCAGTCACAGGCATAAAGGAAGGAAGGGAGTAGAAACCCAATGCGAAAAGGGCCCATCCGATGGTCATGATGTTGGCAAACAAACCGATCTTGCCCAACCAGAAGCAGCCGTGCTTGATGTTGTTACGTCCTCTGTAGAGCAAGCACACGGTGGGCACCATGTAACTCAAAAGAAGGAAAGTGATACAGCCAACCACCATGGAGTTGAAGGCAGTGCTGGAAGCCAAGTACAAGCAGCCCAAGATGGCAACAATACCAGAAGAGAACAAGTGGGCGTTCAAAGGCACACCCAAGTTGGGGTCCACGATCGACAAGTACTTGGAGAAAGGCAAACCGTTGTCTCTGCTGAAGGACCAACACAATCTGGCCTGCCAGGTGTGCGAGGAAATGGTACAACCGACACCGGTGAAGAGGATCAAAGTACCCAAGCAGATGGCACCGGCCTTGTTCCGCAAAGCTTGGTAGTAGATGTCGAGAATGGGCAAACCCGAACCGTTGTTGATAATGTCATTGAGGTTGACCACACTGAAGAACATGGCGATGGCGTACGTCAACGAGGTGACCATTCCAATGGTGACGGTTCCCAAGATGGCGATTGGGATGACACGGTCGGCCTCGTGAACCTCCTCGGCCAAGTGAGAGGCGGAGTCAAGACACGAGAAACTCCAGTTGGGGTTGATCAAACCAACAATGAAGGCAATACCTGCACTCTTCCAGCCGGTGTTGTTCTCGAAGGTGACGAAAACGAAGTCGGCGGTATTGTAGTGGCCCTTGGCACAGGCCAACACGGTGATGGTGATGACAGTGTAGGAGAACAAAGAGCAGTACAACGCGTAGTTGGCGATGTAGGGCAAGTACTTACCGTAACAGTTGAAAATCACGAGGAGGACGTTGACGAGCTGGTAAATCACAAACAACTGCCAAGGCTTGGTTTCGTGGTTCTCGTGGGTCAACTTCCAGAAACCCATGATGGTTTGAGCAAGACTCAAGGCCATGGAGGCACTGGTGAACAAGGAGCCGGCCCAGGCCAAGGAGCCACAGAGGTAGGACAAGAATCCAGAGTACTTTCTGGGCGACAAGACACGAGTCCACACGTACTGGCCACCAGCAGAGGGAATAGCCGACGAAAGCTCGGAAAGGGTGATGCCAATACAGTAGGACACGAAAGCAATGATGATGATACCGTAGATAATCAACATGGGGCCACCGGACTGGATACCGGTGACGAGCGATGCAGAGATACCGAACCACGAGTTGGTCAAGCCGAAACCAATACCGAGCACGGACCACACAGAGAAGGTTCTCTTGAGCTCACCCTCAGCTTGGTGGGAGCTTTCCGAGTCGAGGTTCTTCTCCTTGTCGGTGGTGTAGACCGAAAGGCCCAAGGCGTCCTGTTTTTTGTCGAGCGACATGGTGTTTGATTTGAAAGGGACCCGATGTGTTGTCAAAAACAGTCACGACAGAGTTGAAAAATCAGACCAATGTAATTTTTTCAGACAGAGCCCGCACTATATACCATGCTCGCGCGATATCAGTGCGCGAGAAGAGGCTGAAATTCACGTGCTAAAAAGGCTCGTTGGGCCCGTCACCGGGGTCGCTGAGCGATGAGCTTGGCATGGGAAACTTTTAGGCGAGAGGCGGTTCTGAGGCATTTTCAACGGTGTAAAAATCTCGAGAAACACAGGTCTTGGATTCTTTTTGCTCGAAGGTTGTGAAACCTGTCACAACATTCCCCGAGCTTATCAGTCGTAAAGTGAGGTTTATTCGCCTATCTGCTGAGAGCTGCAGGACCGGGTAGATAATTGGGTAAAAATGTGCGGTGCCGCAGGCATGCGTTAGGGCGTGTGACCTTTTGTTGAAACCGTAGTTTTTCAGGAAGTTGACGAATTCCAAATTATTGGATCGGGCGGTAAGCGGTCGCTGCCATGAAATCAAGCCATCGATCCCGGAAATCGGCCGTGTACTGACATTTTCGATTTTGGTGTATGCGAACGGGATCTTTTGGATCAAGTAGGCAAGTATCCCCAGACCATTTGACAGGTTCGGGTAAAATAGCAAACTGTTTTTGGCGAGGGCTGTGCTGCCGGCGGCAATCTGAGGATGCATCAGTTTACTGCTTCGAGACTCTAACGGAATTTCGATTCGATAACAACATTGGCGATTTGCTTCTCCTGGGACTGATTCGCGGGGAAGTACCAGACATGATCCAATAGGATGGCGCTCGATGAAATCAGGCCTCAATGCAATCGTGCCACCGATCCGTATAGCATATCCCCATTCATCGATCCTTGAATATTTGTTTCCAATCTTGTATTGCCAAGCTAAGTCACAAAGAGATAAAGTACCCCGTATCTTGATCTTGTGTTCCACTCGCAGTCTCGTTTTCGCACCTGGTTTGCAAGCTGACCCGTTTCCACCGAAACTTCAAATAATTCCAAAAAGTAACAAAAATCAAAAATGGCATAGAAAGAGTAGTATTGCCAAGAACTGCTCCATTGCCTCCCCTCCGACTGCTCCGCTCGCAGCCGTACCTCCCATGGCCCACATGTTTGGCCCTTAGCAAGCTCACCTGCACTCTTGGTGAAGCGCTCACAACTCCACATTGTGCCAGTTCCACTCCCCAAATGCAATACGTTGGCAAGGTAGGCGGCTACGTCTACAACCAATGGAACTCTCTCAACCCGGCCACGTTGTCCGGTGCCATTGACATCATCGTCATTGAGCACCCCGACGGCCAGCTTCAGTGCTCCCCGTGGCACGTTCGGTTCGGGAAGTTTCAAATCATCAAGCCCCTGCAGAAGAAAATCGACCTCTACGTCAATGACAACAAAACAAACTTGCCCATGAAGCTCGGAGAAGGCGGTGAAGCGTTTTTCGTTTTCGAAACGGACTCCACAGATCTCTCTCTGTCCATGGTGACATCTCCAGTGATCAGTCCCCAGTCATCCGCAGAAGCATCCCCAATCTCATCCCCACGGAAGGGTACTTCGACCTCCGAAGACTTCACAGGTAAAACCGAGCCGGAGCCACTTGATTTGAACCAAGACGGCCCCAATGGCAATCATTCCCATCCCTCCGACGAGGACGTGGAGTCTAAGATCAATCTATCCGAGATTCCGCCACCGTCATCCGAATTGCTCACGTCGCCTTCTAGAGACACCGTGCTGAGATTGGCATTCGAGAAGGTCAAGAGGATCACCCAGCAGCTAAATATACCCTCCAAAGTCGACACCAACGGTGATGTGATTCTCGACATGGACGGATACAAACCAAACTCCCAGAAAAACATCGACCTGTCCGACAAGTTGGTGCACGACGTGTTTTTCAAGGAACTCGAAAATATCATGAATGGCATAGACGGCACCTCTCCAGAGGGTCGTGAGAGTGCCGACGCTGATATTGACTTGTTGCTGAGCGTGGTCAGAAAAGACAAGGATGGAAATCTCAGAATTGTCTACGACGACATGGAGTTCGACCAGCCAGAGGGAAGCGTCTTACCGTCCAGCTTGAGTATTCCTTCGGAACAATCAGTCATGAATTCTGCGCCTTCTACAAGCGATTCCGACAACAAAACTTACATCAAAACGTTGAGATTGACGTCGGAACAATTATCCAAGATGAATCTTCGATACGGTCGCAACAGATTGTCCTTTAAGCTTGCTCAAGGAACCTCACTCATCGAGTCGGATCTCTATTTGTGGAAGTCCGACACTCCCATTGTGATTTCCGATATTGATGGCACAATCACCAAGTCGGATGCCTTGGGCCATGTGCTCAACATGTTTGGAAAGGATTGGACTCATCCTGGCGTGGCCAAATTGTTCGATGATATCAAGAAGAACGGTTACAACATCATGTACTTGACTGCCAGATCTGCCGGCCAGGCCGATACTACCAGACAGTATTTGGATAGTATCAATCAAGATGGCATCAAATTGCCCAAAGGTCCAGTGATTCTCAGTCCTGACAGAACCATGGCTGCGTTGAGGCGTGAAATTATCTTGAAAAAGCCAGAAGTTTTCAAGATGGCTTGTCTTCGAGACATCAAAAGTTTGTTTTTCCACAGGGGCCTCGAAAACTTTGAGGACATAGAGGATGACAGAACACCCTTTTACGCCGGCTTCGGCAACCGGATAACCGATGCCATCAGTTATAGAAGCGTCAAGATCCCATCCCACAGAATCTTTACCATTAACCCCAATGGTGAGGTTCATATGGAACTTTTGGAATTGGCAGGTTACAAATCCTCATATCTACACATCGGTGAATTGGTGGATCAGTTTTTCCCGCCCTTGAAGTACATCAGTGACCTCAGCACTGGCTGGAATGATAACCAGCTAGAAGAATACATCCAAAACAAAGGAACAGGTGAGGATATATCTGTCTCACCAACTCCTGGCTCACCACGGTCATTTGCAAGTCCTGGTTCACCACGCAGTCTTCATTCTGACGAATTGCCTCGACCAGATGAGCGCTTTACAGATCTCAACTACTGGAGAGAGCCTTTCGACAACTTGAGCGATCTCACAGATTCGGAGAGCGACACTGACGCACAGAAATCAAAGTCGAGTCCACCATCCCCCAAGTTACCGCTGTCGCCTTTTTCCTCGCCCTCTGCAGTGAGTGTAGACGAGACCAAGTTGGAGAAGCCCGCTAAGAAAGAGCGGCCAATCTCTGCTTCGTTCACGTCTCCATTGAAGAATTTCATGATTCGCGGTGGAGCATCTGCTGCCGAACCAAAGCCTATGAAGTCCCCAATGAACATCAGTAGTACGAACGACGAGGAGGACAACAGTCAAGGCGAAGGCGAAGACGACGACTACACTGATGACTACGAGGACGAAGATGACGATGATTATGACGACTCGGGTGATGATGACGGCGACGATGATGAAGACGAGGACGAGGATGAGGATGAAGACGAGGACGAGTTCTACGATGAAGTTGACGACGAGGTTGATGATCTCGAGGGTCAAGAAGCCGAAGAGTTGGACGACGAGGCGGACGAGGTCGATGATGAAGACATCGACTTGGATGATGGCTTGCCTGAACAGGGCCGGGTTGAAGCGCGCGGACAAATCTCCAACGGAAGTGGGAACTCCGACGTCAAAATCATGAGAGCAAGCGACCTACTCAAGAAACTCGAGCTTTAGGTTACTTTTGTTTCAGTCCCCAATGCATAAGCTGTATTCTATACTTAAATCAAGCGCGCGCAATCACTGCCGCTTCTGCATGTACAGGACGCAGTAGACTGAGCATTCTATAGGGCCCATGATCCATGACTATTTTCATACTACCAGGGCCATGAGGCGAAAACAGATATCCTTGGTTGTTGCCTGTGCACTACTGATTCTTTTGATATTCTCATTTCTACGAACACAGCATTCAAGCCGTCAAGTCGAGCCCACATCTTTCAGGCCAGCCCCAGCCAGACCACATTCCCGACTTCACTTCCCTTCAAGCTTCCCGAAGAAAATCGATCTCCGTCATTTGGTTCAAACAGAGCCACTTTTTGAGAGGCATGGTCTCGCACATACGAATCTCGAGGACAATGCCGTTGTGCCTGACTTCAAGACTGAGGACTTGGAGAAGTTCAAAAGTCAACCATTGAAGGTTTATGGAGCACCCACGAGCGTGGACGGTCAATTGAAGCAATGCCCCAAGATCGAACATTCGGAGTTTGAGTTGCAAATTTCCGAAAAGAAGCTGTTGCTTACTCCCACTCGAAGAATCTTATCACGAATTCTTCGCGAGGTGGAGGAGAAAAGCAATTCTTACTTGAACGAAATTTCGGTGTACTTCGTGCAGCAACTCAAACTTCAGCTCGCCAACAAGGTTGAGCACATGTTCTGGTTCCGCATGGCTGGATCCTCGGTGTTTCTCGAGGAGTACGGCTACCATCTTGTTACGTCCCGGTTGGCCTACAGCCCAAGAGGCCGCCGGAACAATCCAACCATGTCGTTAGTGTATGCACAGATATTCGACACTGACTGGAACGAGGTGGAGGGCGCCAGTTTGGTGGTGCCTTGCCACGACGGCTCGGCAGCCGAATCATTCCAAGCCGGGGGTGCAAATTACACTCTCACACACTACCCAACGGTGTTGCCTATTCCTCTATGGCACGACTACGAGGAACCAGACACTTTGTTCCTCGGACCCGAGGACGCCAGAATTACCTTGGTGAAAAACAAACTTGGCCACATGGAACCCATGCTCATTTATAACCTTCTCACGAGAAAGAACCTCCCAGTTGACGACGATCACGACGATCACCTTGAGTTCCGGTCCTTGACCTACAGATCAATGTGGGTCGCATGGCCATGGCAACAGCAAAAAGGGAAAGCCAATGTGGACGAAACAGGGAATGCGATGTTCTACAAAAAGTATTACACGAAGTGCAAGGAATTAATTGTGGAGGACGTGCCTATTCAGCGGACGCCGAAAGCTCAAAAGAACTGGACGCCGTTGGTCAGTAATACCTTGCGTGCTGTCTACGGCTACGATAAGTACATAAGCTTCGTCTACAGATGGTCCAAGCTCCAAATATTCCATTGCGACATTTCGTCGGAGGAGGGCCGCTGCGCTCTTGCTTACAGCCAGGATGATAATATTGGCTTAAAGGCCGGCGTGGGTCCGCTCAGAGGAGGCACGCCGATGATCAATGTGAAGGAGCTCATGGATCTGAACCCGAAGGCCACCCAGGATCTAAAAATCCCCGAGGGAAGAGAAATATGGGTTGGTTTTGCACGGGCTCACCTCAAGAAGTGTGGTTGTGGTACTTCGATCTACAGACCAAACTTGGCTGTCATTGTCAAGGACACTGTGTTAAGCGATACGGGGGAACCGAAAGATGTGTACCGCATCTCTCAGCTTTCTTCCTTCATCTCACTCAAGGTCGAGCTTTTCGGTTGGGAGCCGGACACTCCCTCCAGAGTATGCGATGCTGTGAGCGCATTGATTCCGAACGGAATCTCCGACTGGAACTTCGCCCAGCTTGGCGAAGAATACGGCAGGAAGTGGATCGACTCGCTTACTCTTTCCTTCTCGATTTCCGATGCCTCGATTGATTTTGTGCAAGTCCTTGGGGTGTTCAGTCTCCTAAGAAGATTCAATGACGGGACGCTATTCTCGTCCAACACTGACAACTTGAAGGGTTTGGTCTTTGATGCCTCGAACTCGACTCAAGCCTTGGCGCAGTATGGATACAATGACGATAACATCATTTGTGCCATGGAGGCCTCGAAGCAGTTCTGTCGGGTTTACGGAGAGATGATAGAGAACAAGATTGAAGATGAGGGCGAAGTGATTCCCGACCAAAGTGGAAGGGAACGGCACATGCAAGAATATAAGAACGCTCTCTATGAGCTAGGATTAGAAGAATAATGTGTTACGAAAAATGAAACATTTATGACGAAAAAATGTAGGAGCAGTTCCAACGGAATCGAAGTATTTTAGGTAAAAGCCGTCTCATGAGCAAAAAATTAAACTCCGACACCGGGAATCGAACCCGGATTTGCCCGGTGAGAGCGGACGGTGATAGCCATTACACTATATCGGACTTTCTTGTTGTTTCAATTACAGCAGAAACACAACCACAGCAAGATAAATGGTTCTTCAACTTATGTTATTCACTCTTTGTTTCCATGCCAACTTGGAGTTCTGTGCTTGTTGTCGCGAACAAGAACAAACTTTTGACACTCCAGGCAGGACCACTTGAGGCCATTATCGATGAAACGCTGCAGATGTTCGAATCACTTAGACTTAAAAGCTTTTATTCTATGCCTAACATTCGTCTTTCATTGCAACCAAGGGTCCATGTGGGACCAGTCGCGGTCCCCACATAATGTGCGGGTCGTGCGCAGCCCGCGCTCCATCGCCACACAAAGCTTTTCTTGCTCGGCTTCTTACTTGTTTATCCAATGTCCGACGAATACCAACAAGACGCAGGCACCCCACCTGCCATTGACGAGCAATCCCCTGCTCCCCAATCGCCCGTTGCCGATGCCCCCATCGCCGACGCTCCAGCCCCAGCTGCCTCTGAGCCAGCCGCTCCAGTGAAGCTTTTCGTCAGACCAATCAACTTTGAGCTCCCCCGTGAAGCCGTTGAGGACCACTTTTCCGCCATTGGCCCCCTTGCTGATGTCCAAATGATGCGTGGTTACGCTTTCATCACTTTTGAGAGCCCTGCCGATGCCACCCGTGCCTTCGACGAGTTGAACAACTCCGACCTTGGCGGTAACGCCTTGCAAATCGAATTTGCTCGTGAGAGAAAGGAGGACAACCGTGGCCAGTTCCGTGTCAAGGTCACCAGATTGCCCGATGGCACTGCTTGGCAAGACTTCAAGGACTTCGTCAGAGAGAAGACCGAATTTTCCCCTCTTTTCGCCAAGGTGTTCCGTGATGAGGAGACAGGTGAGACCATCGGTGCCCTTGAGTTTGGTTCTGCTGAGGAGCTCGAGAAGTCCGTCGCTTTGTTGAACGAAGCTGAGTACCAGGACGCTGTCTTGGCTGCCGAGGTCGACACCTCCCCCTTTGTTCCCCCAAGAAGAGGCCCTTCCAGAGGTAGAGGTGGCTTCAGAGGCGGTCGCGGCGGTTTCAGAGACGACTTCAGAGGCGGATTCCGTGGTGGAAGAGGCCGTGGTGGATTCAGAGACGACAGAGGCCGTGGTGGATTCAGAGGCGGCTTCAGAGACGACGGTTTCAGAGGCGGCAGAGGTAGAGGCGGCTTCAGAGACGACGGCTTCAGAGGTGGCCGTGGAGGTTTCAGAGGCGGCAGAGGCGGTTACGACCGTGGCGACCGTGAGGGCGGCTACGAGAGAGACTCCTATGTCCGTGACAGATCTCCAACTCGTTACTAAACAACTTTTCCCAGAGACTTGTACACGACGATGTGCACCAAAAAATTCCCACTGTCCCGTGATGTATACTTTGATTTAGATTAAGAAACACTAGTTGACCGACGTCCAAGGGAACTCCCAGTTGAACATCGAGGACACTGACCGTTAAGATTGACGTTTTTGACCACCAGTGGACATTGAACTTTGCATCACAACGTGTACCATAGAGCAGGCTCCAGTGCCGTTGTATCATCTTCCGACTACTTTTGCATCATTTTTTTACCTCATGCTATTTTCCACCTCAGTTCATTCCTTGCATCTTGCATCTTCCTTGCTTTCATGGGTATCAGCTTCTTTAATAGAATTATGAGTGATAATTCGCGACTGTAGATAACAATCTTTTATCAGATATGTCCATTGAAGCCTACGGGGAACACCCGTTACAGACAGTGAAATGGTTTCAAAAATCTTCAGATGCTGAAAGAAACCTTGTGCTCATCCATGGTGGTGCATGGAGAGACACGAATAACACTTATGACGACTACAAGGAGCTCGTTAGCTTCATCTCACCATTGGAGAAGACCAACATTGTGGGTATCAACTACCGCCTCTCTCCCGAAATTAAGCATCCTACACATATCGAAGATGTTGTTACCGCTCTCAACAAGGTAGTGGCCGATTCGGGTGTGGCGAGGATGCTGGTGGTGGGTCACTCTGTAGGAGCGACTTTGATGTTGCAGATGCTCAACTACAAGGAGATTTGTCGGTTGGCCCACGGACTCTTGCCTCAAAATTTCGCCGATCTCGCTTCAATTGATATCCAGGCCATGTTTTTCGTGGACGGAATCTACGACATGGTGGATCTAATCGAGGAGTATGGTGGCCCATACACGGAATTTGTTGAGAACGCATTTACCTCTGACGACCAATACAGAAATGGCAGTCAGGTGACCTGGTCAAGTGACGCCGATTTTCAAACTAGTCCTGGAGACATCGTTGTCATTCAGTCCACCGAGGACGAGCTTCTCAGTCTCAGACAAACCAAAAAGTTCTTGAGCTTTTTGCAGTCTCGAGGATTGAAGTACACGTACGTGGAGGAGAAATGGGGCTTGCACGAGGAAGTTTACCGGAGAAAAGAACTTGCAGACCTTATTCTCAACGCCATAAACTAAGAAATCTAAATAAAAAATGAAACCAAAATAAGTCAGTATTAAGAGCTCAAGATCTCATCGACACCTGGTAGATCGACTCCCAGGCGTCGCGCAGGGTCGTGCACACTGCAACAAAATTTTCCACACATAGGCTAAGCTCAAAAACACCATCACTACAACACCGTCATGTTTCAATCGTGGGCCGATGCCGAGGATGACATTCCCACGCCAGAGATTATTACCAACTCCGACGGCACCAAGACCGTGATCAGCTACAGACTCAACGCCAAGGGCCAGAAAGTCAAGATAACGCAAAAGATCAAGGAAGTCAAGGTCAAGGAAAGAGTCCACCCCTCGATCGCCGTCCGCAGAGGATGGGCCAAGTACGGCAAAGAAAAGCACACGCCTCCAGGACCAGACACCAGAACCACCCAGCTCGGAGAGAAGGTGGAGTTGAAGCTCGCCACCTCGTGGAAGGAGCAGGACAAGAAGGACGAGGAAGAGGCCGCCGAGGAGAAGGCCAACTTGGTCAGCACACAAAGAATCAAGTGTAGAATTTGTGGTGGTGACCATTTCACTTCGAAATGTCCCTTCAAGGGCACTTTGGGTGCAGAGGCAGCTGGTGAGTCTGAGACTCCGGAGCCAGCTTCGGACAAGTATGTTCCAGTTCACATGAGAAAGGGTGCTCCAACGAAGGAGTCGAGAGACGACTCTTGTACGTTGAGAATCTCGCAATTGAACAGTTACGTCAACGAGGACATGTTGAGAAACGAGTTGCTCCTCAAGTACGGTCCATTGAGAAGAGTCACGCTTGTGACGAGAAGAGATACCGGCGAGTCCAAGGGATTCGCATACGTTACATTCGAGACCGAGCAGCGGGCCCAGCAAGCGTTGGACGAGTTGAACGGCAAGGGTTACCACTCCTTGATTTTGAAGTTGGAGTGGTCGCAGAAGAAGAAGACCTAATAGCATCGACCTCACAACATGGAGACAAGACTCAACACGGAGACACGACTCACACCTACGATAGTTTAAGGACCGGCCGGGCAGAGGCCGGGTGGTTAGAAAAGCATACGCTGCCAATAAAGATATCTGGAATAAGTGTAGTTACCGATCGGGCCGAAGTAGGTGTGCGGCCGATGGCCCAAAACGGCCTGCGCCGCTTTTTAAGAACCGAGGAAGCTTCGGGCCAAGCTCCCAGCATTAGTCATGATCGTTACAAAATCAAAAGTAATCAAGTTAGATAAGCAGATCTGGTGCGCACCCGGGTGCCCCGAAACTTACTTTCCGAATACCTTCTTTACCCCTTCCGGAAGCCCACCGTTAAGGTATGTACAGCACTGCGTACTCCGCTATGAGTCGTATCGCAACCTCGCTCGCATCGACTGCGAAAGAATTGCCTCCGAGCACCCGCCATAAAGTCCCGGCCCAATCCGCCCGTTAACCTAAATTGTGAATTTTGTTTTTTGTAAGCCCCTCAAGTTGTGGAATTCGGCGCCCACTCACGATCGCATCCCAAGCCTCAATTCCGCTCCGTTCTTACTGAACACACCCCATAAAGCAACTTTCCCACCATGAGCCAGACAAGGCACAAGGGCCACAATGGGTTGAAGGGCAAGCTCAGCAAGCTCTTGAAGAACAATGGCCACCTGCGCTCGCGAAGCAGCACCGTCCGCAGCGGCTTCTCCAGCCGGGAAGGCGACCTGAACATGTCAGTCTTGCTGGCCAACAAGAGCTCTCCGCTCATTGACCACTCCAACATCTCCTTTGACGACAGCAGCCTCACACGCGACCACTTCATTGACGAGTCCGCCGATGACCTTGATCTTCACGACGTCATGCTGGACACAGAGGAGCTGGCGCTGGAGTCGGAGGACTTTGAGGATCACTCCACTTACTTCACATCGACAGGGAATGACCCTTCCATGGCGCTAGCGAACCTTGACGATGAGGCCTTGCGTACGCCAAAGTACATCAAGATCACTCGCAAAAGCAAGAAGAGCCCCCGGATCTTGAACAACTTGTTCATGGCGCAGGAGCTTCGCTGCTCACAACCGGAGTACGACTCCGAGTCCAGCTCCGACAACGAGCACAACCACCCCCATAATACCCACAACGGCGACGAATTCGAGCTGCCAATGAACCCCAACGAGATCTTGGCCATGGAATTCTCCCAGAATGGCAAGTACTTGGCCGTTGCCGGCAGGGACTGCAAAATCACCATCTGGCAAGTCATCACCTCACCTCTTGGACGGCTCAATTACCAAGCAAAGGAGGCCCACGAGACGCGAAAGTCAAAGCGCAGCAAGCGAAAGCTTTACTCAGCAGCCCCCGTTTTCTTGCCCGAGCCTGTGAGAGTTTTTGAAGGTCACACCAAAACCATTCTCTGCCTCGACTGGAGCAAAAACAACTTCTTGGTCTCTGGAAGCATGGACAAAACAGCCAAGCTTTGGAACGTTGAAAGAGCCGACTGCCTCCAGACGTTTCGTCACACAGAATTCGTCACCGCCGTGCGCTTCCACCCTAATGACGACCGATTTTTCGTCAGTGGAGCTCTCGACAACAAAGCACGCTTGTGGTCTATCTTGGAGTCGTCCGAGGCGTACACAACGCACCTTGGCGACGATGCTTTGATCACATGTTTGACGTTTACTCCATCTGGTACTCATTGTCTCGTCGGCGGATTCAACGGGACGCTCTTCGCATTGGAAACTCAAGGGCTCAACTTGATTAATCAGGTACAGCTACGAAAGCGCAAATTGCTATCACTCCACCAGCTGACCGAAGGACAGAAAATTACAGGCATCAAGATTTTTGAGAACCCCGCTTGCGCTGGGCTCCCCGATACCGAATTGACTAAGTGGAATGTTCTTATTACCATGAACGACTCTTCCGTGAGATTAATCGATTTGAACTCAAGAAAGTTGGTTACCAGATTCAAAGGCTCCTCGAATCAGAAATCCTCAATTCCGGCCTCCATGAGTGAGGACACACGGTATATCATTAGCGGATCGGAGGATCATTGGTGTTACGTCTGGGGAAACAATAACTCGAAGATGAATAGCAAATTGCGTCAAGATTTGAGACAATATCTTACGGATGGCAAAAAGCAACTCGCTGAAACGCAAAAGAAGCTCGGAAAAATCATGAACGACAACAAGTTGTGGAAGAAGCTTCCCGTTCACACTTTCTTGGAGGACAAGAACGGGCAGGTTTACATTGCCAACGAAAATTCCAATTACGCCGCTTTTCACGCACATCACAATCGAGTGAACTTCGCGGTCTTTGCTCCAGAAAATACCCTCCGTCTCCTCAAGTTCTCCGATGATGCTTTATTTGATCTAGTCAAGCGAGGCGAGCAGTTTTCGCTGAAGGAAACAAGCGAGGATCTGAAGAAGAATTTTGACAATACCGGATTCATCATCGTCACCTCCGACACATCTGGTGTTATTCGTGTGTTCAGACAGGACCCCGCTTACTCGATCAGGAAGAAGTTGAGCGAGTTGAAGAAGCACAGTGACATCGGACAGAAAACCTCCCGCCGCAATCTGCTGGGCAACATGAAAATGGATCTTTCGAGTACAACTTCCAGGATCATAAAAACCAAAAGCATCACCCCCTGTTTCGACAGCGGTAAGATAAGAATCTCCGGACGGCCAAAGAGCTACAGCGCAAAAGGTGGGTCAAGCACCATGCGAGCCCCGGACGTATCGCCGACTGGCTCGCGTTACTACTCTTCCAGCACGGTAACTCCTATGGCTGACGGTTATAAGTCTACCGATCAAGACGCCGAAAGACCGTCTTACTTCGATCAGACGCCGAATTATACGCCGTCAGAGTTCATGAGACAGCGCACCTTTTCACCCGGTCGCCAAGACGTGAGAGTTGGCCTTAATCGTGATGCTTCCAAGTCAACGAGCGGTAGCGAACGAGGAAGGGTAGCATCGTTTATCTCCTCCAGCACGGCAATGGCATCGCGGGATTCTTTGGTACAGTGAGCAACCTAACATGACGTTTTATTTCCATCTCAATATGATGACGGCGAGCTATTTTATTCTTCGCCGCCTGATGTGATATCTGCATGCATGGAATACACAGTATTCCCACCCTAGTTAGTGAAATCCACTTTCATGATCTCAATGAATAATCCCCCCAACTTATTTTTGTTGAGTCTCAATCTGTTCGTAGCGCGAGAACTTAAGCCTCCACTATGCACCAAAGATAACAACTTGAGTACGTAAACACCAAACTGCTGTTCAATTTTCCACAATTCTCCCCCGTCATTTGCTGAGATCACCGACCGGCCAACCTGGTCGATGTCAGGGGTGCTTGTGGCATCATTTGATTCCGTCGGTGTAGATTCGAGTTTCAAAACAGCAGTGGAGATGTAGTCGTCAAAATTCACGTCCTCAGTTTCTTCCCGTTCCAAGGTCTGCTTCTTGAGCTTGGCAAATTGAGCTTCTTCGATGAAGAAAACATTCATCAAAAGGTCCTCCACCTCAACTGGGATGCAATCCTGGACAAAACCCTTGACGTTCTCTTTTTCGAAGAAAGTTTCGAAGTTTTGAAAAACGTTGTCGCCTTTAAAGCTGTTGTAAAATGTTCTCATCGAAACGATCATGTCAATTAGGTGCAACGAGATGTTGGATTGCAATTTCACGAGATTTTGAAGCAACGCCTTTCGAACTGAATTGGAGTCCGAGGTAATCTCGTTTAAGTCCCTCAGCGCTTTCATAACCGAATTTCCAAGCTGAAAGACATTCTCAATGATGTCGCCAAAATCTTCTAAGAACAAATTGATATCAATCGACAGTGCAGAGTTATCGCTGCTAGCGTATGTGAGATCTTCAAACTTCCACGAGAAGCAGAACAGGAGCAAGAAGAGAACTGCATTCCATGCCTCAGTCATGGCTCCCATCACTCGCTTGTAATTCGTTGGCCAGCATTCTATTATCTCCTGAAAATTGATTTTCGACAAGAGTTTGATTTGCATGACTTCCAAGAGTACGCTAGACGAACCCAACACCGGTTCAGCAACGAATCTATTGATGTTGGTAATCTTCGAAATTTGAGCCAACTTGTGGAGAGCAGGACCAGCTGTTAGGAGCCTGTTGACGACGACTTTTTGAGCCGAGGAAAGAAGTCCGTTTTCTTCGTTGTCATTAGTATCCTCAATTGGCTCTGTGCCAAGCAAAGCCTCGATTGACTCAATCGTGATGGAAAGCAAGAGTTCTTCGACATCCTGGGAGATGCTTTCGTTCAAAATCCTATCATTGTTAATACGCTGCCCTGTACCGCCGCCGAAGTTTTTTAATGTGATCGAGAAATAGGTTTCGAACGCAACATTCAGTTCCTCTGTGGAAGAGGTCAAATCGCCATAGAACTGTATGTTTCTTTTGTGAACCAAGTTGTAATCTTCAATACTGCTGACTTTCTCGAAAAGCCTCGAAATCGAAGATGGTATCGTGATCAAAATAGCACTCCACATGTTCATAAATGTTGAGTATGTCTCCACATCCGAACGCAGGAACTCTTCCAACTTAGGAATATATTCCACAAGCCGGGGAACCAACAAATTGAAGTCGTCTTGGTCTCTTGAAGCAGTCGCTGATGGCGACTTGGTAAGAATGCGGTACACAGCACCGGCTGCAAGACTCATTGCAACATACTTTTGGTGCAGCGAGTCAATTGACAAACGCTTCTTGATATTGTTACTCATTTCATCATCGAAATCCTGGGAAGAATTTCTCGATACTAGCGTGAGCGAGGAAACATCGAGAAGTATGTACTTCATCAAGGATTCCCACTCGCCTTCAAAAGCACCATTAGAACTGAGTGTGGTGTACAATCGATCAATCAAGTGTTGTGGAAAAACTCTTAATTGTGACTCTTCACCCTGTCGGGATTTGATGTGTCGATAATGGGCTAAGGTAGCTTCCACAGTCTCCACCAAGATCTTATATCTCAAGCACTGTTCGAAAGTGCAACCAGATTCAGAGGAGTCCAACTGAGGGCATGTATAGTCTTCGAAAATCACTTTGTAATTCTCTAGCTCTGACCGGCAGGTACCGTCACAAACATAATAAATGAATCTGCATATTTCAGATTTTAATTTTGTGTTACCACTTGATAATGGAAGTGGAAGCTCTGTTAACATTAGACCGAACAGCGACACCTCATAAACATCGGTCTCTTCGAAGAATCCCAATCTGTAGAGTTCAGTGTGAACTGCTACCAAGCGAGTCTTGATATTCAGATTCGATTCTTTCCAAAGCATGTTGATAAGCTGCTTCTTGAACCTCTCACTGAATTGCCGTAAACCAGCTCCCATTGTTTCGCTTTTACCAGTAATGGAACGGTAAAGTTTGAGAACCAGTTTGATGACCTCGTCCTTGACACTATCAGCAGGATCCGAGAGAAGCCATCCAAAGTACCGTAAGTAGTTCGCCTGAAGAAAGTGCTCTCCGTATGTCAACATCCATTGCGTGAGGGCCTTCACGGACTCTGACCGAATGCTTGGCTCGACGTCGCGATAACGGTGAATGAAGACATTATCGAGCACGTCGTTCAAATACTCCATCACAGTATTCTTTTGTATCGTGTAGTTGTTGATAGACTCGGTTATTATCTCAATTTTTCTTTTGAGAGCCAGCTGGTTCCTCCTGTTTTGAGAGTTCCGAGCGGTGTTGAGCTGTCGCTGCTGCTTTTCCAAAGAGAGAGTGATTTGAGATACCAATTCACATAATACTGTCTGAATCGTGAATATGACGCTGCTGCTGACGTACCGGAACGGTCTGGTATTGGAGGCGGACAACGCGTAGAGCCAGGCGAGTACAGTGCTCATCATATGCGAAGACAAGGACGAGTCTTCTTCGGACACTTGGCTCTTGTACAAGCAGCCCTTTTCGTGAGCGACCAAGATCACATTTTCGAAGAATTCAAGCACGTTACGACGGAAGAACTTAATTTCCTTATTGTTGGAGATGAAAGGGTATTCGTGATACTTGTACCGCTTGAACAACGAGGTGATTTCTGCCACCGTGACGGCGGCCGAGTCATAGTTGATCGTGTCATGAGGCTGGGCGAGCTGCGTGCAGCCACACGCTCTCAAGACGAGGTTTATGAGCTCAGTGATGGCTTCATTTCTCGAGTTCAAGTCATCCTCGACAAATTGCTCGACCCATTCGAGAGCCAACTCTGACACGGCAATTTCGGGAGAGCACAAGGCTCTGAAAAGCTGTACCTCCTCGGTGTTCAGGTCCTGTGCTGGCGCGGGTTCTCTTCTGGCCCGTTTGTTTTGCCTTTGATCTAGCTCTGGGGTCGGGTCCTCAACGGGGTCGTATTCTCCATCTTGATCCGAATCAGAGATATCCGATGACGAGCTCTCAACGACTCTCTTTTTCTGCCGAGATATTCTTGCCAGGCTGCGGGAAATTCTAGCTACCATATTAAGTGGGTGATGAAGACGCGTAGTAGTTTCGCGGTAAACAAACCGGGGTGTAGGCCAGGTTGCAAGAAATGCTCAGCTGCAAAAGAAATTCGAAACCGAAAAAGAAGAATCGAAAGCGATCTCTCAGTTTCTACGAGCGGAAGACGAAAGCTCATTTACGAAGTCGGAAAAAATTCGAGATTGAGATTTACGTTTTTGACCCGGCCCAAGCGCCTGGTAGGACGTTAAATATCACAATAAAGGCAGAAGCAGAACAAAGCCAACAACGATCAGTCGTTACAATGAAACAACTGCTTGAGAGATTTATCTGTCACCGGAGATTGTTGTTGTTCATCCCGGGACGGCTTGGTAGTGTCGCAGCAAAGTCGTGCAGGACCACAAAGTGTATCAAAAAAACAACCTCAACGATCAATTCACCTACTCAGTTCCACGTCCTGCCACCATGTCCACCCCCGCAGAAACCGAGAGCAAGCCCGAAAGCCCCGCTCCAGCGGACACCGTCATGGCCGGCGCCGAAGAAGACGCCAAGCAGCAAAAAGAAGCCGAGCCCGTCGACCTAGAGAAATTGAAAGCCAGTTTCCAAGAGAAGGCTAAGACGTACTTAATTGAACAGTCGAGACACGTGCTCATCCCTTCGTTTTCCAAATGGTTCCAGATGAACGACATCCACCCAATAGAAAAGAAACTGTTCCCCGACTTCTTCCCCGTGGAGCTGTCGGACGACGTTCCTCCTTCGGTGTATAAGACACCCGAGACCTACCAAAACATGAGAGACTTCATGATCAACACATACAGAATCAACCCCATTGAATACTTGACCGTCACCGCCGTGAGAAGAAACCTTGCAGGAGACGTCGCTTCCATCATCCGTATTCACCGTTTCTTGGAGAAATGGGGGTTGATCAATTATCAAATCGACCCAAGAACCAAGCCATCCTTAGTGGGTCCTCAGTACACGGGCCACTTTCAAATTACATTGGACACCCCCAAGGGCTTGACTCCATTGTTGCCAGAAGACGTCACCGTTGTGTCTGGTGAACAGAGTGAGCCAAAGGAAGATGCCGCCGCCCCCACGGAAGAAGCAGAGCAACCAGTCAAGAAAGAGTTGGACGTATCTACAATCCCAATCAACATGGAGATCACGCGAAACATCTTCGACGAAAGCAAGACCACCAAGGGCGCCTCGTCGGTGGCTTACTTCTGCAACGAGACATCCAATGACATCTCCGATGTCAGATACCACAACTTGAAGAGCAAGGCTCTGGCTGGTGGCACGCTCGGTCCATCCGTCATTAGCAAAGAGTGTTGGGAGCAAGGCCTCTTCCCACTGAACTTCACTGCCTCCGACTTTGTCAAGTTGGAGAAGGCGCACAAGCAAGCAGAATGGACCCAGCAGGAGGTCTTGTTGCTCTTAGAGGGTATTGAAATGTTTGGCAGTCTTGACTCTAACCCCCAATCGTTGTTCGTGAACAGCAACGGACAGTGGGATAAGATCAGTGAGCATGTTGCATCCAAATCTCGTGACGAGTGTTTGGTCAAATTTTTACAGTTCCCAATTGAGGACAGATACTTGCAGAAATTGATCAAGACTGAGAAGAAAGAAGCACCCAGTACGGGCTTGGACAAGGACACAATCATCCAGGAGGTGGTTGACAAACTCATCAAGACCTCCGAGGGTAAGGAAGTGTTGACCGAGACCAGTAAGCAAAACTTGGAAAAGAGCGTCCTCGATCAGACGAGCTTGATCAACCAGGTGATCGAGTTGACGTTGGAGAAGTTTGAGACGAAGTTGAAATTCATTGACCGTCTAGAAGCCGACTTGGTCAAGACCGAGAACTTGCTCAACTTGCAAAGAAAACAGGTTCTCATCGAGAGATGGTCGAACTTTGAAAAATTGAACCAGTTCAAGAAGGAGAACACCAACCCCGAACTCACTCCCTTGTTGGACGACTTGTTGACACCTATCAATGTGAGCGACATCAACCAAAACTTCAACAAGATCAACTTGGACCAGTCCGGAGACAAACTGACGCCTCAGTTGAGCGAGGACATCAAGCAGGAGATCAAGCCTGTCAGTGTCGCTCAGCCTAGAGCGTACCAGTTCTGGTCTGCCTAGGGCCGCGAATCGCCCTCTTTGTACATTAATCTGCCTACGCGAAACAATTTTAGATGCGATGCTGTAGTCCATAAACCACCACACTATGCTCAGATCCCGTCCCAACGTACCTTTCCTACGATATAGCCGACGTTTTTACTGGCAGCCGACGCAAAAGCTCAACCTCCATCCGGAGAAGCCAGAGCCCTTTGCCTATCCACAGGCCAAACCGCATCCAAATGATGACATCGTGGTGGCGATGAGTTCCGGCGTGGACTCGTCGGTCACAGCAGCTTTGCTAGCATCCCAATACAAAAACGTCCGGGGAGTTTACATGGCCAACTGGTCGCAGTCTGCTAAATGCACGGAAGGTGAGTGGAACGATGTGCAGCGAGTTTGCCAAACGTTGGACATACCCTGTGAACGGGTGAACTTCGAAAAAGAATACTGGAGCGATGTGTTCACGCCCATGATCGATATGTACCAAAGAGGCCTTACCCCGAATCCTGATCTCGGGTGCAACAAGTACATCAAGTTTGGCACCATGATCGAGCACCTAACCCGAAAGTTTGGAGCTCAGAAGTGGTGGTTGGCTACGGGCCACTACGCCCGCATCGAGCACGACTCTGAATCGGGAGTTTACAATCTCATCAAGGCCTACGACGGGAACAAGGACCAGTCGTACTACTTGGCCAACATCCCGCATAATGTCATGTCCCATCTCATGATGCCCTTGGGCCACTACACAAAGCCACAGGTCAGGCAAATGGCCAAAGAGTTTCAGCTCCATACTGCTTCCAAGCCCGACTCGGTGGGACTTTGCTTCGTGAGCCCAGACCACACGAAGTTCCGCCACTTTCTCGATGAGTACATCCCGGCAAAACCAGGCAACATTGTGACGGCAGACGGAAAGGTCTGGGGCCAGCATCAAGGGCTTTGGCACGCTACCATTGGTCAGAAGCTGGGAGTGTCGATGCCTCAGGGTGACCCACAGTACAAGGGTGTATGGTTCGTGAGTGAAAAACGGGTTGACACGAACGAGTTGGTCATTGTGAAGGGCGTCGATAATGAGGCACTCTTCAAGACTGGGCTCACAGCCACCGAATGGGAGTGGCTCTTTCCGAGTGAGCCTACTTTCAACAAAGACAACCTTTTCATCCAGTATAGATCATTGCAAGAACCAGCACGGGTCAAGAATTTGGAGATTGCAGAGGGTAAAGTCAAAATCGAGCTCGAACAGAAACAGAGAGCGATGGCACCAGGACAAAATGTTGTTCTCTACGATGGACTCAAAGTGCTTGGAGCTGGAGTCTTGCATAGCACCATGTAAATAGACAATTCATCTACATCTTTTTTATCCAATATCATATTTGGGAACCAGTACGAAATAATAAGCAAAGGATGAAATACACCTGAGTGTGTCGTGTGAATACAATAGCAGAAGTGAAACTGGGAAGCAAGAAGCTTAGAATGCAGTGATGGTGGGGTATAACGTCAGCGGAGCAGACGCTTGGGCGGAGACCTCCTTCTTCTGCTGCTCTTGCTTCTTCAACTCGCTGGCAATGTGCTCACACACCAACTTGATCATGTCACGGTGCTTCTTGACCGTCTCCAAGTCGTACTTGTCACCAAGAGACAAGTTGCCGAGACCCTCAAGAAGCTCGCTGGTGGAGTCTTCCGTGGACTCCTTGGAGTCCTCTGTGAGAGCACGGCCAGACTTCTGGCTGTTGCTGACACCGCCAAACTCAGCAGGTGCATGGAAGGTAGGGTTGTTGTAATAGTAGGAGCCCAATTGTCTGTTGACTTGAGGGAAGCCAGGAGCATAGCCCACGTTGCGGTTGTTGACAAAGTGGCTGTTGGCACTGTTCTGCTTGGCAGTGTATGGGGGCAATGCTGGGTACACTGGGTGGTGCTGGCCGTGGAAGTTCAGCGAGGCCATTTGTGCTGGGGCATTCATGGCCTGGTACTGGGCGTCGATGGACGAGGACAAGTTGTTGAAGAACTTCTCGGCCTCGTACAAGCTGGACTGGTTGTGGGCCATCGAACCGGAGCTGATCTGGTAGTTGGGGTTGCTCTGGCCGGGCATCAACTCCTCAACGTGGTTCAAACGGTTGTAGATGTCCATGTTGTAGTGAGGCTCGGTCTTGTGCTTCTTGTTGGCCTCGTGGCTGAAGTTGAAGTCGTTGAGGATACCGTTGACAAGCGACATGTTGCCGCCCTGGTAGCCGTCCAAGCTTCTCTTCTTGGAGTCAGGAGCAGCCGACGAGTAGCTCAACACCGAGTTGTGGTCGAAAAGCTCGTGGCGGTGGGTCATCTCGTTACCAAGAGTCTGGTACGACATGTGGCCATCCATGTTGGGAGGAAGATCGTAGGCGAGAAGCGAGGACATGCCAGACTCGTCCTTGCCCATCTTGGTCTGGGTCTTCTTCAACTTCTTTTGGTGGTCCTCCTCGTGGATCTTGACGTGCTTCTTCAAGTCCTGAGGTCTCTTGAAACTCTTAGAGCACTGGCTGCAGTGGAAGGGCTTCAAGGGCACGTGCACACGCAAGTGCGAGGTGATGTGGTCTCTCTTGATGGTGGTGACACCACAGTTGTCCCAGCAACAGGTCAAGCTCAAGTTGTTGGAAGACTTTCTGCCGACGTGGTCGTAACACAAGTGGTCGTACAACAACTCGGGTGTCTCAAACACCACGCTGCAGTCCTTCCACTTGCACTGGAAGGGGCCCTTCAAGTCTGCGGCACGGATTTTCTTGTATGTCTTCTTGGGTTTCTTGGCTTCCTCCTCGGTCTTGGCCATACCAAGCATGCCTTGGTCGCCATGGAAAGGCACCTGCGAGGCGAAGTTGGGGTTTGCAAACTTCTCTGCGTGACCCAAAAAGTTGTCATGGTGGAAAGCCTTCATGTTGGCATTTTGCTGGAGGGGGGAGTTGGCCGAGGACTGCGACGAAAACGACGCTTGGGGAGAGTCCCCGTTGGACTGTGTGGAGGGGGAGTTGGTGGACACGGCATCGGAAACGGCGTCCGAGACGGCGTCCAAGTCGAAGTCCATCACCTTTTCGCCGTCTGCGTTGAGGTAGGTGACGGGGTGTAAGTTATAGTTCATGGACATGGTAGATCTGGTAATTGCCCTGGGTATGTGAATCTGGGGTAGGATAAGGGCAGGAACAGGGGTGTGTTCAGAACTGAAGATCTAATCGAAAACTGGAGAAGAGTTTTATCAAAGTTGCCTGGAAAAGAAGAAAAAACCACCTTTTTGTCTTGTGGGCAGTTCCGCAAGTGAGGTCATGAGCTGCCAAGAGGAGATAAATGCCAAGAGATGCGCGACCAGAAGGGAAGCCAGAACGTGAGCTGTTACACCTGACGGCAGGCATATAACCCAAAAGCCATACTTTCTGTGCCGAACAATCGCACTTACAAGCTTGGCCGGGGGCGGAGGCCTTGGCCTGGCCACGTGGGACGGAACATGTGTCAGCACGGAAAAACTGGGGTCGGACTCGACCGTTGCTGAAAAAACCAGTACCTTTCAATAAAAAATTACCCTGGAAAAAAGAATCTCCCGGGGGTGAGTCGAACACCCGATCTCAAGATTACAAATCCATTACAGTCTCGCGCCTTAGCCAGCTTGGCCACCGAGAGGTTCTTACCGTTTTTTCTTCCGTGGTCCTTTATGACGCTATAAAAGAAACGTTTTTTACAAAGTGGTAAGATGAAATATTCAATTACAAGAGTAAGTTTAATGGCTTTGTATGAGACGAGAGATGGATGTAATCCTCACCTAGTGCAATACGACAGGCGTAAAGTAAGATCCGTAAACGGATCGAGCTTTGGAAGCAAAGAGAACGAAGGTAGATTGTTTTGGCGACGACTTCTCGAGTCGAACTTTTCCATTTTGTTCGACGTAAATTTGCTGACGGTTGAAGTGACAGTGATGCGCGCTAGTGACTAGTCCTACTGGTCTCACATCAGCAACCTCACTAATCATGCCAGAATCCCAAGCCCGACCATCAGCGTCCCGCACACAAGTCGTCACCAGTGAGCCACAGCCAGTGCTACATCTCAGACACTCCGAGCAGTCCGACCAGCAGCTGGGCTCGAAAAAGAAGCCCCGTGTGCGGTGGACTCAGGATGTGGTGGATAACGAGAACATGAACAAGAAGAAGTCCAAGATCTGCTGCATTTTTCACCCACAAAGAGAGTTCGGTGAGAGCTCTGATGACAGTCTGAGCAGCTCGTCGGACTCTTCCGACTCCTCAGGGGACGAAGCCGACAACGCTGATCATGACGATAACCACGATGGCGACCACGACCTACATCACCACGCCAACTGCACGCACAAGCACAAACACACCCGCAAGCAGAAGAAGAGAGGGGCCAAGGCGTCGACGCCCAATGCCTACGAGAAGCAGCCGCAGTATCACAACCAGAGCAAGCTTCCAGCTGATGCCATCTAGCCTGGAGCAGTGGCTGTAGTCTTGGCTGTTAAGTATAGGCTATTACGAATACGAATAACGATGTCAATATGCAATCATCAACTAGCTAGTAGATGGAACGGATTACTCCGGGTTGGCGACGTGCAACACTCTGCGCGAATAGTCGTTCTCGTCGTTGAGCGACACGTTGGATTGGTTTGGCCCAAACAAGGTATTAGGATCCAACACGGTGTCAAACTCCAGGATCGGGAACATCGCGGGCCCGCTGTCCAAAGGTTCGTTCATGCCGCTCAACTTGCTCCGCGAGTGGGACCGGCTGATACTGCCTCCGGCTGCTCCACCAGCCATGCCGCTGAGCATCGAGCGAATGGACTTGCTCGACCCGTCCCGCTTCAAGCTGGGCGTGCCTGGATCTTTGGGCGAGGCAGGGAACCCATTGGCTCCAATCTGCTTCTCCATGGACGAGTTGTCCGATGAGAAGTGGCTCTCGGAAAACTCTTCATCGTCTTTATGGCGGCCACCAAAGCAGCAGCAGTAGAGAATGGTGGCCACCAACGCCACACACACCACACCAACTGCCGTGAACGTACCGGCAACTTTTCCGGAGGAGTCGAAGAACGACTTGCTCTGGGACTTGTTCTCAGGTTCTGCTGAGGTTTGGCTCACGGGCTCGGTCACGTACTGCGTCAGGACATGGCTCTGCTGAGAGCCTCCCACGGTCACGACCGAGATGATGGTTGTGGCGCGGACGGACATGGTCGAGGGGCTTTCTGTGGTGGGGCTTTCGCTGGTGGAAGCGGCGATGTCGGAGGAATCGCTCGATTCGTCAGCATCTGAGGAAGATTGTGAGCCCGAAGAGGTGGTAGGATCGGTGGAGCTCGTACTGGGACTGGTCGAAGTTGTTGTTGGACTAGTCGAGCTTGTGGTTGGGCTCGTTGAGGTTGTGGTTGGGCTCGTTGAGGTTGTGGTTGGGCTAGTCAGACTTCTTGACGAAGACCGGGTGCTTGACGTCCTCCGAGTCAGTGACTGGGTAGATTCAGCAGACGACGAATAAACGGTGGCCGTGGGGTTACCGATGATGATGTATCCATACACACCATCTCCGCCACAGTCTTCCTGTTCGCTAAAGCCAGGGCAGCCTGTGTTGCAGTCGCTCATGGAGACGGTGTTGCCCGGGACCTCGTTGGAACACCAACAGTTGTAGTTCTGTGTGATGGCCACCAGGTAACCCTCGCCCACACAGTAGTTCTGGCAGTAACCGTTCGACATGAAGTTGTCGGAGGTGGAAACCGTGCCCAAGTTGGTGGAAGCACATAAGTCTAGCGCCAATGCCTGGGTCCACCTTAGACAGAGGAGGAAGATGCCGATGGAGATCATTATGCTGGAGAGTGGATGACGGGGTCCGCTTGCTTGGTGATTAAAAGCTCCGGGAAAGTGGGAGTTTGCCAGACGAAGGCCGAAAGGGATCAAGCGGATGGATCCGGATGAAGGGCTAATGCCTTAAGTGCAAAGCGCAGAGCCAGGATTTCTCTGAACGGACTGATAGACCGGCAGATCACAGGAGCGAGAGTGGGCCGGATTGGGTGGATCAAAGAAAACGGCACCGCTGATGTGGTGGGAAGCGTACGCTGGACCGGTGGTTGTGAGATGAAAAAGAAACAGGATAAGCTCGATTTGCGAGAAGGTGCTAAAAAAAGAATGAAACACCCCACGAGCGCAGTGGTTTGCGTGCAAACTGTAAATGCAAAAGAGTTCTTTTTCAAAGGCCCAAGAAAAAAATGTGGTACTGGAGCAAAGAGCCCTGGCGTACCTGGGGCTAAATAATGTCCGCTGCCGGGTGATAAGTGGTCTCGGGAGATTGCAGGAAAAGAAGCATTGCGGAAGAAGTTCCATCACCACGCCGACACTTCTGAACACCGCTTTGGTCTACAAATGTATTCAGATTTACAGTCGATGAGTCTGCTTAATTTCTGGAAATTTTTTTAATGGCGAAAAAACGATTTTCGGTGTGTTTTGCTCCAGGGGCTCAGGAGGAACCCCGAGCAAGGCTCCATTCCATACTGCACACAGGCGGAACAAGCTTGTGCTCCGCATGAGATGATATTTCGCCCTGAGGGATGAAACTTTAAACGAGCCATGTTTACGGTCTGATGCAGCGGAACAGATCGGGCAAACTCCCCCTTCGTTTTTTCCGGGTTTGCTTTCGTATCGCTTTTTGGTTCGATTTCGGTGTGCGTACCCAACGTTTCATGGCCATGTGTGATGACCGTCCTGTGCGCTCCTCGCTAATGTGAGACATCATTAGAGGCGAGCCGGTACAGTTGTCGCACTAAGCAAGATCCCACAACCACACATGTGATATCACCAGGTACAATTTCCAAACTGACAAGCTTAACTCCCGGACTTGGGATAGGGCGGGCCATTCCAAGTGAAATTGATTATGCAACTTTGATATGAATTCGCTTAGACTATTTTGATTTCGTAAGCTTCGGAGGTATGTCACGTGCCTAACACTCAAGATCAGCTCACTCCACCACCAAACCTTCAATCCGGGGCTTGAGTTTCCCCGGATCTTGTTGCAACAATTACTAGATTAGGACGCCCGTACTCTATTCTCGGCAGAAAATGGAACTCAAAGCTTATCTCATCGGATCCAAACTCTATTGCTTCCGCACCCTTTTTTCCGCGACTTTGTTTACTGTTACTGCAGTACACAATGTCTATCGAGGCCGAGTTGGCTCTGTTAGAGGCAGAAATTGCCAGCCTTGAAGCAGAATTGCCTCCCCTCCAGCAAGAACACGACCACGTCTTTCGCCAAGTCACTCTGTTTGAGTCCGAAAATAAATACAAAAACCTCTCCAAGCCCAACCTACCCAAGATCCAGCCTCCTCGACCCGCCGATGCCTTGGACGATGCTCCCGCTTTGATCCACTACTCCTACTTTGACGATTCGTTGAAAAAATACTTCAAGGAATCAACCGCATCCGTGGACTCGCCCGCGCCCAACACAGACGAGATATTACTTAGCATTCAGCTCAAGACAGCTGCTGGAAACCTTGCATTGAACGAGAGCATCTTCCGCTTCGGAGGCATTACAGCGTTTTCCATTAATGACCACTTGTATGACGCTGATGATGACGCCTTGCTCGGGCTTCGGTTCGATGTCATGTCCCACACAACAAACCAGTTCTTGAAACCACACTACATCATTCTCCGACGGAAACGGCTGCAACTAAAGGACCTGCTGTCAACACTCAATCCCTGGCACATTTTCCGCTATACCACTCCCGCATACGTACCGTTGGACCAATTCAGTCAGCTTCTTCTTGTAAGTGACGAAAATTATGGTCTACAGTCGTTTGTGGAGAGTGTTCGCAGTCGGTTGGTAGGAGTTCAGTACAAGCACGACAAATTCCATCAAATTTCTCGAATGACGTATGAATCCGTCTTCAAGTTTGGCTCGTCCGACCCCATAATTTCCAATATTGACACCGACTTGGCTTGTCATCGCGTGGTGTTGTCGATATCTACCCCGCATTCCAACGTCAACAGAACTCACAGTATTGAGCTCTATTGCGGCCCCTTGCATGTTGAACTGTCGGTTTGCAAAACGGGAGCCAGTGCCCACGACACATTTGTTACGACCATTCTCCAACATGCCCAGTTTTCGAGCTTGGTGGAGACTTTTTCAAAAGTTTTTTCCTACTTGAAAGAGAATGACTTGCTTTAATCATAGCATGAACTTTTAATAACAAACATCTGTATATAATTTTGGGTTCTAATAGAAGGTTGCCCGAGCACCAAACGATTTCAATCAACCACGAAAAAACCGATGGTGCTCTAAAGAGCATTCATCACTCAAAAAGCGTTCCCGAATCCTGTTCCGGTAGGCTGATAACCCAATCCTGTTGCGTTCTGTGTCATCATCGATCCGTTGGTGATCATCAACGGCTGGCCGCTGCTGACGGGCTCATCTGTGCTTTCGCTAGCTTTGCGCTTTTGCAAATCCTCGTAGACTTCTCTAAGCATCTTGTCCTTTTCGTAGGCGTAAGAAATCTCGTAAGGCTTGACGAAGTCGCCCAAGCCATGCAACCACGACAACTCGAGAACATGGTCGTACTCGATCAAGTCGTATGCAACATAAAGGAGTGCAACGAAGCACTCGTAGTTACCAGTCTCAACAAAGTAGTCCAACAACTCGTGAGCAATCTTGGTGGATCTCGAAAGAGCAGCAGTCTTGATCAAGTCTGGCCACATCTTGTCTCCCTTCAAAATGGAGATGGCCTTGTTGAACTTCTTGTGCTTAGTGTACAAGGTGGCGGAAATTTGTCTGAAGAAGATGATCTTGTGGTTCTCCAATCTTTCTGCCAAGTCCATGGCGTTGTATCTGTTGGCAGACTCGTTGTCAATAGCGGAGCGCAAAGATTTGTAGTCCTCCTCTTCGATCAACAAATCGTGGTATGCGCCGTTGACAATAGAGTTGTTCTTGTCCAAAACAGAGATCAAGAAAGGCTTGATCAATGGCAAGTTGTCAGACTTGACAAACATTCTGACGAGTCTTGGCAAGTCAATCTTTGGAGTCAAGACAGACAACAAGTCAACCAAGAGCGTTGGGTTCTCGGCCAAGTAGAAGTTGATGGCCTTGTAGTAGATCTCCAAGTTGGACACCTTGACAATGATTTCCTTGAAAGAAGCATGGTCAAAGGCGACGGCAGACTTATCAATCATGGTCAAAGCTGCGTTGTCCCACTCCTCGTAGTGACAGTACAAGAAGATCAACTCAGGGTAGAGGTGAGCGTCCTCGCACGCGGTCAAGACCTTTGGAATATTGATTCTAGACCAGAACAACTTGATGTGCTCCATGACCTTCTCTGGGCTGTACTTAGCGTAAAGAACGGCGAGCTCGGTGAACATACCCATGTGAGCTCTCTCCAATCCCAATCCACTCTCGAACAATGCAATGATCTCGGAGAAGTAACCGTTGTGCTCGTAAGTCTTAACCAACTCTGGAAGTTCCTCGGCGTCGATGATCAAGTTCAAACCACAAATTTGAGCCAATCTGAACTCCTTGTTCTCGATACAGGCAGTGTTAACTTGCTTCCAGACGGTGGTGTTAGATGCCTTTCTAGCACAGTCAACTGCACCCTGGTAGTCTTCCAAGTAAACCAAGGTAGTTGCCAATTTGGAGTACTTCGAAACATTGGAGTACAAGATCTTTGCGGCCTTGTAGTTCTTGGCCTCGAACAAAGAGTCACCAATGTCTTCCAAAACAGCAACGTTTGGACCAGCAACGAATTTCTCGATCTCAGGAAGCTTGTCCAAGGAGGCGTAGCATCTGATCAAGGCATTGTCGATAGCTGGTTCTCTCAAAGTTTCTCTAGCCATGTCCAAGAACTGGAGCAACTCCTCTTCCTTACCTGCGCGCTCAGAAATCTCGATCACTTGCTCGTAGTTCTCGGGGTTTCCGGACTTCACGTAAGAGTCGATAGCTTCAGAGATCCGCAAGCCGTTCAATTGAGCGGTACCCAATTGGTACCACAACTCAGAGGTATCATACTTTTCAGCATACTGCTCACCTCTGTCCAAAGACATGATGTCCTCAACCAAAACCTTCATAGCATCGTTTCTCAACTCAAACTTGTCGTAGACATCGAAAGCCTCCTCGAGCAAGTCGTTGTCGATACACAATGGAGCAATCTCATGAGGGTCAAACTTGTCCAACTTTTCGATGTAGTTGGAAACACGAGATGGGTCAGCCTTGATAGCTGTCAAGATCAACAAACCTTGCAAAGAAGTGTTGTCGTTGAATGGAGATGGCTCGAGAATGATCTTCTCCAACAACTCGATCAATTCCTGGGGCAAGTCGTTCTCCATGAAGGCCTTGACCGTGATGGAAATTGGCTCTGGGTCACTCAACTCTGGAATACCGGTCGAGATAACATGGTCAACCAATTGTCTTCTGTGCTCGTTGTCAGGACTCAAAACCTTGTCCCACAAAGCAAAGTCGGACTTAGCCAACAAGTATCTGGCTTGGTACTTGTACATCTTGTTCTCATTGGTGATGTTGATCAACTCGTCGTTGTTACCACCCTTGGAGTAGGCGATGTAAGCCAAGTAAGGGTCTCTCTTCTCACAGTATCTACCAACAGACAAGGTGTCGTAGCTGTTGTTCTCCTCCAAAAACTTTTCGGGGCTGTTGTTGGAGTCGATGTAGATCTTAGCCAAAGTGTTGTAAACCTCTTGGTCAGTAGAGCCGCCCTCCAAAGTCTTCTCCAAGAATGGCAACAAGATCTTCAATCTGTTTCTCTTCTCGACCTCGGCAACTAATTCCTTGAGAGGAACTCTACCCAAGACAGACATCAACAAACTCTTGATGATGTTCTCGTCGCAGTCAACATCCAACAAACCAGCAACGACTTGAGGGGTCTTCGAAGGGTTAACTTGTTGAACGTAAACTTCAATGAACTTGAAGAACTTGTTCTTGTATAAGTACAAGATCAAGTCGTGAACGAAGTCAAATCTGTCACACACGATGATCAATGGCAATTGGTCCTCTAAGTTGGCTTCCTTCAAAAAGTTCTTGACCTTTTCACCGTTGTAGACGTTATTGTCTCTGACCACTCTTTCAATTTCCTTTGTTTGGTTCATCTTCGAAGCAGCAACAATGTACTTGTAAACCACGTCTGGGTCCTGGGTCAAGTTGACGATCATAGACAAGTAGTAAGACAAACCCTCGTTACACTTGTAAGACTCGAAAAGCTTGATCAAGTTCAAAGGTCCCAACAAGTCAGAGTATTTGGTGGCAACTGAAACCACAATTTGCAAGTTTTGCTGCAAGTTGTTGGTCATCAATGTATTCAAACAGGCCATAGACTGCTGAACGTTCAACTGACCAAAGTAAGAAACCAACCAGTCGCTTGGAAGGACGTTGGTGTGGACGATGACTCTCTGAATGTCCTTCAAGTCGTCGTAGTGCTCCAATGCCCTTTGGAACAAGCCTGCTCTCTCACACATCTTACCAATACTTGGTTTGTCGTAGTGGCTGAACATCTGGTTGCCCAAAATAGCATCTGCGACCTGTGGAGCGTGCATCAAGTTGGTCTCCAAGAGCTTCGTCTGCAAGTGACCCTCGGCAGGAGAGTCGTTCTTCAAAGCATCCAACAAGAAAGCGGTACCTTGCTGAATGTAGTTCTGAGAGAAAAACAAGTCAGCAATAGTCTCGACGTTCAAGTTGTTGTCACCGTTGGCCAACAAAGAAGTAGCGAACTCACTAGCCTTGTCTGGGTTCACGCGAACCAAGTTTTGGATCAAGTTTGTGTAGTCAGGTTGGTAGCCCACCTTCTGGCAGTATGGCAAAATTTTGTCGAATTGACCCAACTCAGCCAAACAAGAGACAACCTTGATGTTCACGTTGGCACGAATGTACACGGCCAATGCCAAAGCGGTGTCATTGTAGGACTTGACAATGTCACCCAACTCCTCGGAGGAGGTCAACTTGTCTTCCTTCAACCACTTCTCGAACAAAGGCTTACGGTCCT
This sequence comes from Metschnikowia lopburiensis (nom. inval.), assembly GCA_030563105.1. Classification (NCBI taxonomy): domain Eukaryota; kingdom Fungi; phylum Ascomycota; class Pichiomycetes; order Serinales; family Metschnikowiaceae; genus Metschnikowia; species Metschnikowia lopburiensis (nom. inval.). The sequence continues at coordinate 797,111 of JAKUBC010000002.1, forward strand.
GTTGCAACACTGGCTTGGCAAGTTCAACAGACTCGTACTTGTTTAAAGAACCTCTGTCCAACAAAGTGGAGAAGTACTGCAAAATTGGAGAGATCTGACCAGGTTGAGCAGTGATGCTCTTCAACTTGTTGATAGTGTCCTGGGTTCTCAACTGCTCGGACGAAGCAGCCACCTTGGCAGCATTCTGGTAGTCTCCTTGGTTCAAGTAGTTCTGGAATTGTTGTTGGAACAAGTTCTCAGCACCTGGGAAACCTCCACGAGACGCGAGAGACAAGGCCAAGGTGACATCGGACAACTTCTCCAAAACGTAAGGAATGATCTTCTCGTTTGCAACTTCAACAGCCAACACTTGACCTTGCTTGTTGATGGTGATGATACCAGTGCCATCCTTGTAAGGAGCAGCAGTGAACACAGGGTCAGCAGTGATTCTGTTCACGAACAAGTTGGAGCCAGTCAAGATGTCGTACAAGTGGATGAAACCGTACTTGGTCAAGATGTAGATGATACCAAACTTATCCGATGCTTGCAAACTGATTGGGAAGTCGTTGGAGGCATCTGGGGGGAAGAAGATGTCCACGGTCTTCTTTTGGAAGACAGGGTTACCTTCGGCGTGGTCGATTTCAATGATGTGCAAGTTGCCCTGGCCCGAAGCAGGCTTGTTACCGATACAGAACACCTTGGTAGGGCTCTGACCTCCTGGCAACTGGACGCGAGCGAACTTACACACATGACCCTCAATAGCTTGGGAAACACCTCTGGATTTGCAGTAAAGTTGGGTGTGTCCAGCGATGCGGCCGTTCTCTTGGGCGATACCGGTGACGGCAAACCAATTTAGGTCTGACTCGGCCACGAAGTTTATAATTTGGCAGTTGTTCAACGAGGAGTGTCTTTCGCTCAACCGCTCAGGGCCGTTGTTGGTCCCGTCAAACACATTCCAGATGTAAATGTTGTCGGCAGTGACAAGACCCAAGACCTCGTCAGTCAACCACTTCCAAAGAACAACGGGCGATTCGAGGGTGTGGGACTTCAATCTTTGCTTAGAACCCAAGTTGAAGACTTGCAAAGCGGTACCGTTGGCTCTCAAGGCAATGACATTTTGCTTTGGGTGCATGATGGCATTGTCGGCGGACATGTTCTTTCTGGTGACATCGAAGTTGTTCTCGATATCAACAATGGCCACCGTGTTACCTTGGTCTCCGCTTTCTCTGACACAGATGTAGTGATCCGACTCCAAGGTGGTGGACTTGAAGTCGAGCGACTGGGGCTGGATGCCCAACTGAGTCAACTGCGCCAATTGAGTGAAATTTATCGGGATGTCAGACATTTTCGAACGACTGGTGGGGAAGTCAACACTGGTAAGGGTGAACAATCAGCGAATTGGCCGGCGGTTCAATAATAAAGGATGGTTCGGATGGTCAGTTATTGCAGCTTTATGAACCAGATTACCTGTTTGTGGTTGATTGATTGGTAAACTAGTGGATAAAATCGCAATTGGCTGATTTGGTGTTGGTGAGCGTCGGAGCAAGTTGTTGGAAGTCGTGGAACCGCTCCTGCTTGTTGTCCAATGGCGTGCGGGGCTCAAGATACCGAGCGACATCCGGTGCCACGGTCAAAAATAGAAATTGGCCAAATTACGAAAGATGATTTGTCTCGAAGATTAGTAGGCTTCATAAATGAGCCGGGAGTTATCTACCGTGTAATTTTTGTTTTTTAATGGCTTTTATGTTTTTATGGTTAGTTTGGAGACTCCGCCACCTCACGAGTAAAATGTGAGAATACTGCGAATGCTCCGCATAAGTGACTACTACCTCTCTTGAAAAATTATGTTCTCGTATTAATTTATTTTTGTACATCCCTACAATGGCGGCCGTACGCTTCTCAACACCTCGTCCACTATCTTGTTGGTGAATCCCGTAGTCAGTGCTTTGTCTGTGACTGCAACATACTCGTCCAAGTACTTCTCCACACAGGGCCACTCACTTCCATACCAGTCGCCCGTGAGCATTGCAACCTCAGACCGGCGGCGAGCATCTAATGCACTGTCATCCTCGTAGAATACCGGGTTGGTTTCCCAATCGACCAACCAGTAGCCGATTTTACGGAATGCAACCTTTACGTACTCCGGGGTGACAAAGAGTGCCAGAGGCTTGTCCCACACGACGAGCATTTTGGCTAGTAGTAGAATGTCACCCAAAGCCCGGAACGTGGGCCGTGTCGTCAATGGTGCAAGCGAACACAAACGATGTGACCGAGTGAAGACCAATAGCGAGCTCACATACTCCTGAACCTCTGGGTCCACACGAACTAGCTGGAGTTGAGATCTAGCCCTTTCGATATCTTGTACTGTGATATGCGGAGAGCCGTCGTTGCTGCTGGTAGTGAAGAAGCTTTGACAGAACCAGAACCGCTCCTTCACTTTCTGTATGATCTTGGGCGGATCTTCTCCGGCCTTGATCACGGCAATGACGATGAAAAATTTCGGGGCGGCTACCGTATAATCTCCAAACTTGATGGGCGTTTCGGGGCCAACGGACCTGGAAGCTAGCGTGTTGTGTCGTTCCATCTCCTCGAATAGTCGTATAAGCGTGGTCTTGGTATGGAGATTTTCCTCGAGAAGTTCGAGATTGCGCCATAAGATGACGTTGTGGAACTCAGGCATGCGGCCCTCGGAACGCTTGACCATTTTGGACGCTAGCTGATCGAAGGTGTAACCTTGCGCTAGGTCAAGTTCAAGTACATCTTCGTCCAGGAACGCCGGATGTAGAATCAGCCGAATGGCACTTGTACACTCTTCATAGTTGTCTGTATGTATACTGAGGTTTCTCTTGGCGGCAAGACTAAGATAAAGCGCCGTTTTTAGGTTCTCCATAGAGAATCGGGAGTTGTACGGTGACGAAGCGCGTGTGGAGTAGAATTGGGTGGAATAAGAAAGTGCGAGTTATCGAAAAACCAACAACTGCAATCTGCCAAATTTGAATAAGTAATTTTTTGAGTCTCAGTAAATTACAAAGTAAAGCGATACTAGAGTAGGAATAACTGTCATGAAGTACTTGAGAAATTTTTTTGTATAGAAAGACTTCGTGGCCAAGCTGGTTAAGGCGTAAGACTGTTAATCTTGAGATCGTGAGTTCGATCCTCACCGAGGTCGCTATTTTTTTGCATTTCCTCTGTTTTTGTTTTAGCTGGCCATCAATTGGAAATTTATCTTCAGGTCAATTCAGGTTGCAAGCTTCAAAATTCGGTCACTGCCATAGTCATTTGGTAAGTGGACTTGACACTCTCGCACCCGTACCTTCTTTGAGACATCATCACTGCAGCTCACATACAATCACAGCCAAATCGCCATGGCGCCACCAATTTACGTCAAAGGAGGTGTATGGACGAATGTGGAAGACCAGATTTTGAAGGCTGCGGTCTCGAAATATGGCCTTACGCAATGGGCCCGAGTGGCATCGCTTCTACCGAAGAAGACTGCTAAGCAGGCCAAAGCCAGATGGAATGAGTACCTCAATCCCAGCATCGACCGCAGTGAGTGGACCAAGCAAGAAGACGAGAAGTTGTTGAACTTGGCAAAGCTTTTGCCAAACCAGTGGCGTAGCATTGCGCCTGTCATGGGCAGATCAGCCACCCAGTGTGTGGAAAGATACCAAAAGCTATTGGATGATGCCGTCAAAGGCTCCGACGATAGCGATGAGGATAGTGATAAAGAAGACCTCAGCTTGTCTGGCCCAGGTATCGAAACTCTCCCCGCTTTGGGAAACGCATTCGAAAGTCTTCCTTCCAGACCAGATGTTGAGGATATGGATGACGACGAGCGGGAAATGCTTTCAGAAGCCAAAGCCAGACTCGCAAACAATCTAGGTAAAAAGGCTAAGCGGAAAGAGAGGGAGCGGATGCTCGACGAGAGCCGACGGGTTGCGTTACTTCAAAAGAGACGTGAGTTGAAGGCTGCGGGCATAAACATCAGTCTAACTCTGAAGAACAAGGCCAAAAGGAAAGAGTTCGACTACGTGGCCGACATTCCCCACGAGCGCCAGCCTCTTCCTGGGCTTTACGATGTCACGAATGAGGATCACATAAACGAGACGGCGAGAGAAGAGTTCCAGAAGAAAGTCAAGTTCAAGGGCCTTCCTGAAGAAGAAGAAAAAGGCCCCAAGAAGAAGAACGCGAAACCAGACGCAAAGCGCCTGATGTCTGCTATCCAGTCTGCTGCGGGCGCCGTCTCGTCTCTTGAAGAGTCACAGCGCCAAAAGCGGAGGAAGCTTGAGTTGTCTGCCCCCGGAGGACATGACGACCAACAGCAATTGGGCCAAAGAGTATCAAGCCTAGCGCAGAGCTTGTTGAAAAAGGATCAAAAGGGTGAGTTGGCTCCAAGTATGCCTCGGCCAGAGAAGGTGTCTCGCAAGAAGGTCGTAAGTTTCTTGCAGAGCTTGTTGTCTAAGCTCCCCAAACCGGAGGTGACCTCCACCGTCATTGTTCCTTCCATCGACGAGACAGATAGGAGCGAGCCATTGCTTGATGGTGAGCTCGATATCAAACAACCGAGTCCTGAAATTGACGACGAGTGGACTCGCACGCAGGTGATCCAAAGAGGCTACACAGTCCCCCACCCATCCACGCTCAGTTCCAAACTCGACGAAGGGTCTGAAATCGATAAGTTGGTTCTGAGTGAGGCTAAGCGCTTGATAGAGCTCGACTACGCCCTGGGAACCGGTCTAAACGAGCTTTTGCCCATGGACAAAGCACTGCACGATGCAGTTGTTGACGAGATCGACACAGAGGTGGCTCAAAAAGACAATACCAAGGACGGATCTTCCGGAAAACTCCTATACCATCCCTTATCCGAGCTTCAACCTCCTCCTCGGGACATGGCGGTGATGGAGAGAATCTACGATTTGCTCGAGCAATTGGACCAGTCTGCCAACCGGGCAGACGCCGTAACGATGTCCGACGAGATGATCTCACAACAAGAAGAGTATGACGATCTATGCCAAGAAATTGCAGAAAAATACGAGCAACATCAGGACGCAGACATCGAGGAATGGCTATATGCGAAAGTCTCGCAAGAGGAAGATGTCGCATTAGCTGCAAGATCGGATCGACTTCACGAAATGGTGGAGGACATCAAGGCAGCTGAGAGAAGAGCCGCAAGAAGTCATATATAGGGTAGGATAATAGAGGTATTATTTATGCTGTGTAGTGGGGCCAGGGCCCATATACATAGTGCGCACCCACTATATTTACTACTCCAGGTGAGCATCAGTCTAAAACCAATGCAGTCGAATTTCCTCAATGTGCCGTTCCTCTCGGCGGAGAACTCGGGATTCCGGGAGTCCTTGACCCAATTGATCAAGGACGAATTCTTTCAGCCGGTGTCGGCCTTGGAAAGCGACATCTCTCGAGGTGAACGCCTCCACACGGCCATAGTCTCTGGGTCCAGGGATCCAAACGTCAACGCAGAACGCTACCAGAATGCGCTTGCCGAGTTCTACTACTACATCAAGGACATCCAGCACAAGTGCCCTCAAAAGGCCATGACGTTCGAGTGGTTTGGTAACCTTCGTTACAAGCCTGTGCATCACCAGGTGGAGGACTGGAACATGGAGCTCTACCATTTGGTGTTCCAGATGGGCTGTACCCACAGTCTCAGTGCTCACCAGTGCAACACCCATTCTGAAGAAGGCGTGAAGACTGCTTGTCGCCACTTCAAGTTGGCCGCTGGGTGCTTTGAGTTTCTCCTCCAGGTTCCCAGAATTCCGTGTGTTGACTTCGACCACGCTACACTCAATGCCCTTAAATACCTCATGTTGGGCCAGGCCCAGGAATTGGTCTGGCAGCGGGCCACTGTCACCTCTACTATGAAAAACACCCTTATCGCCCGGCTCTCCGTGAAAGTCGCTGAGTTCTACGACCAGGCATTGGAGCATGCCAACGCCTCGGACTCCATCATCCTAGAATGGATCAACCATTTGAAAGTGAAACTGGCCCATTTCAAAGGAGCAGCCTTCTACCGCATGTCCTTGTCTGCGCTTGACGACTTTGAGTATGGTGTCCAGGTGGCACGACTCCAGCAGGCGTCCAAATGCTGCAAGGAAGGCCAAAAGTACAAGAAGTATGTCAACCAGTTTGTGCTCGAAGATCTTTCGGGGTTGTCGACAATGGTCGAAGAGACTTTGAAGTCAGCCACTAAAGATAACGACTTGGTGTACTTGAAACCCGTACCTTCAGCTGGTGACCTACCTGCTATAGTGGGAGCTGCTATGGTTGACCACGAGACTCCCGAAATTTTGGTCTCAAGAGACCCAGAATTCCCCGAAGCTTTCAGCCAGCTGCTCCCCTTCACCATAGTCAACATTGCACAAGCGTTCAGCGAGCGCCAGGACACTTACATTCAACGCACGTTCCAAGAACCTTACCAAGCTTTGAATACCATGTTGCATAAGTTCCTTGCCGAGCGAGACTTACCGGCCTCCATTGACGCCATACAGAAACCGGAAAACTTGCCCGATTCCATAGTCCACCATTCGAAGGAGATTATCTCCATCGGTGGTATCAACATCATCGAGCGGTCTATGGATGAAATCGCCAATCTTGCGGCCAAATGCCGTGAGCTTGTCCATGAGTGTGACGAAAGACTTCGCATGGAAAAAGAAGAGGACACCTTGATGCGGGAGCGGGAAGGCTCCACTCGGTGGACCCGGGAGAAATCTGAAGTCGCCGGTGGAGCTTTTGTCTCGAGAGTCCAGAGAATGCGGGACTTTCTCAGCCAAGGTAGCAAGAGTGACGCTCTTTTGGGCAATTACTACAAATCTATCCGGCCCATTCTCGAGATTTACTGCGCTGGCGAGAAGTCTCTACTTGCAGAGATTCCCAGCTCAGGACATGTCAAGGTGGATCCGGAGATGAGCAAACAGATGTCAGAGTTGCGTGATCTCATGCTTGAATGCAAGCGACTTGAGACTGCTCGGGAGAAACTGGTGTCTGCCCTAAAAGTTAAGGCGATCAGAGCAGACATTCTCCCCATCATTGTCGACGCTTATAAGCGGGACATCAAGAAGTACTTGGACGCAGACGGCAGTATCGAGTCGCTGAAATTCGAGCATATCTACGAGCAGCATATCGAGAGATACAAGGGTGACGTTGAAGCGTTTGAGGAGCTGAAGGACAAGCAGATCGCCTTGGAGAAGCGCATATCAGAAGCAAATCTGCGCTTCGTTTACATGAAAGACGACCGCAGCGACGAGATCGAGTCCGACCGGCACCGTGCACTCCAAAATTTGGAGGAGGTCTACGTGAAGTATTTGGAGCTCATTGCTAACTTGAACCAGGCGTCCAAGTTTTACTCTGACTTCTTGGAAAAAGGCAATCACGTTCTACACGAGTTGGATGAGTATCTCTACAACAGAAGAGAGGAGGCCCGGGAATTGGTTGTGGGGATCCGGAACCAAGAAAATTTGGATGGAATTGAGCAGTCCATGTCGAGAACAAATTTGGCTGCTCCAAAGGGTCGTCGGCCCGACCAGTGGGATGGACGCTACTAGGTTCGGTGTATAGCTTATGGTGCTTCGCGAAGAGCGATGGAATGAACAGTAATGATCTTGCGTTACATACGCTATCTCAAGAACAGAATGATCACACACCCGAAGAAAAACGTCATCACGATCGTTGGCACGACCGGCGTCGGTAAATCACAAGTATGTATTGATTGAGAGTGCGAGGGGCCCAGTACTAACACCTCAGTACAGTATAGACTTGGCCAAATGGATCAATGGAGAGATCATCAACGCTGACTCCATGCAAGTATACAAAGGGGTCCCAATAGTGACCAACAAACACCCTCTAGAAGAGAGGCAAGGCGTGACGCACCATGTGATGGACCATGTCCGGTGGGATGAAGACTATTTCATCCACAGATACAGTGCGGAGGCTCTACAAGCTATCGATGATATCCACGCCAGAGGCAAGGTGCCCATCATCATCGGGGGTACCCACTATTACTTGCAAAACCTTCTCTTCAAAAATAAGACCATCGGGGAGAAGGAGCAGGAGTTGGACATGAAGTCGCTTACAACTGAACAACAGGAACTTCTTGATGGGCCAGCAGAGGCCATTTTCCAAGCCCTTAGCGAAGTGGACCCTATTATCAGCGAAAAGTTCCATCCCAAAGACAAAAGAAAACTTCGGAGAGCGCTCGAGATATTCTACACCACAGGGCAGAAGCCAAGTGAGATGTACCAAGAGCAAAAGCTAGATGAGCTAGAGGATTCATCACTCAAATACAACACCCTTCTCTTCTGGCTCTACTGTGATCCAGAAATCTTGAAAGAACGCTTGGACATGCGTGTGGACACTATGATGCAAACCGGAGCACTTGAAGAAATCAAGGAGATGGACGCATTCTTCCATAGCCAAGATCCGTTGCCCGAGATCACCTCCGGTCTTTGGCAAGTCATCGGCTTCAAGGAGTTTTTGCCATGGCTTGAAGGTGGCCAGAGCGATCAAAAGTTATTTCAGGAAGGCGTTGAACGCATGAAAATCAGAACCAGACAATACGCTAAGTACCAAGTCAAGTGGATCAAAAAACTTTTGGGAGTTGAGCTCAACAAAGAAGCCAGATTTGGGTACAAGTATGGCGGAAAGATGTATCTTCTTGACGCTACTGACTTGTCGGAATGGAATGCCAATGTACGGGAACGGGGTGTTCAAATTGCAGAGCAATTCGTGAAAGACGGTCCCCTTGCGGTAACAGAAGCGGAGGCTCCACCGTCGCTCATTCTGGTTCTCCCGACCCCGCAATTTTACACTGATTTCAACAGCAACAAAACCATTAAGTCAGTTAACAACTGGAAACATCACGAGTGTCCGGTGTGTACAGACTCCGAAGGCAAACCTCTTGTTGCAGTCGGCGAAGACAACTGGAACATCCACTTGAAAAGCAGGCGCCACAAAAAGCAATTGAGCTATAACGATAAAAAGAGGAAGCATGAAGAGTTGAAGGAGCATTACAAAAAGATCAAGGAGGACGAGAACTCCGAGAACAATTCTTCCGGGAATTGATGGAATTTGCATGTAAATATAACTAAGACACAATCTTACACCAAGCATAGTGCTTTCCTTTTTTCAACGTACACAGGTCGATATGGTCTTCCACTAAAAAAAAATTGGCAGAGCTTCGTTCCTCATGGCCCAATGGTCAAGGCGTCTGGCTACGAAAGTAACCACTTCTGTTGGAACCAGAAGATTCCAGGTTCGACTCCTGGTGGGGAAGCTTCTTTTTTGATTTTTGGTGAGCGCGATTCTTATCACACACCGACACCTAGGTGACCACCAAAAACACCACCCATAGCCTGTCCTTGTCCGAACTTTACTCATGAAGGTCTACAGTTTATACATTCTCAACAAAGCGGGAGGATTGATCTATCAAAACGATCTAAATCCAGGTCTCTCCAGGCTTTCCGCAAACGACTACCTAGTGCTAGCAGGAACGCTACATGGAGTCCATGCCATAGCAGCAAAACTACAGCCAGCATCCAGCCCTTCTTCATCTACCGATACACATGCGGTGAACTCCTCGATCATCAACAGTGGTAGGGCTATGACCCCAAACACCAACAACCTGGGGCTCAAGCATATTGACACAGAGCTCTTCAGCTTGTACATTTTTCAAACGTTGACGGGCCTCAAGTTTATCATAGTCACGACGCCGACGGCGCTGAATGCTGCCGTTGCCTCGCTGACGAGCCGAGGTGAGTTGGAACGACAGATACGAGTTGTGGGAGACCTATACAAGCAATTCTACGTGTTCTATTGTGACTACGTGATGAAGAACCCGTTCTATTCCTTGGACATGCCAATCAAGTGTGCCATGTTCGACGAGAAGGTCAAGGCTTTGGTGGCAGTTTAGTTCGGCGGACTCAATTACCTGGACCGAGTCATGTGTGAATGGAGTAAAACATAAATATTTTGTGAATTTCAAAGGTACTCTTTTGTGGGACTCTCGAGTTGATTTCCTTTTTCATCGGATTTCCTTTTTAATCTTTCCTCTTCTTTTTTTTTGTAAACTTTCACCTCTTTGATATCTGCGTGGATCTATAGCTTGTTAGCCTGCGCACTGACATTTTTTTACCACAATGGAAGAAAGCCAGAACGAGACTAAGCCGGCCTTGGATTCCAGAATCGGCAAGGACTCGCCGTTCACGTTCGGCCAGCGGTTCCTTAAAAGTGAAGAAGATGTTTTCCAGCATAACGCCTGGGACCATGTTGAGTGGGGCCAGGAACAAATCGAAGATGCTCAGAAGCTCATCGCCAAGCAGTATGATCTGCCCGTCAAGGATTTCGACAAGAAATTGTACAACGCCAACCCGGCCAAGTACTGGGACATTTTCTACAAGAATAATAGGGAGAATTTCTTCAAGGACAGAAAGTGGCTCCAGATCGAGTTTCCTTCTTTGTATGAGGTGACCTCCGAAGACTACAAGAAGCCCGTCACCATCTTGGAAGTGGGGTGTGGTGCAGGCAACACATTCTACCCAATTTTGAGTCAGAACAAGAATCCGGAGCTCAAGATTTTCGGTTGTGACTACTCGAAAGTTGCAGTGGACTTGGTCAAGAGCAACGAGGCTTTTGCACCCAACCACGAGAAGGGTATTGCCTACTCGTCTGTGTGGGACTTGGCTAATGCCGAAGGCACTATTCCAGAGGACATGGAGCCAGGCTCGGTCGACATCGTTATCATGGTGTTTGTCTTTTCTGCATTGAGCCCCGAGCAGTGGAAACATGCCATTGACAACCTACACAAAGTGCTCAAACCTGGAGGCAAGATTCTTTTCAGAGACTACGGCCGTTACGACTTGGCCCAGGTGAGGTTCAAAAAGGGCCGTTTGCTCGAAGACAACTTTTACATTCGGGGCGATGGAACGAGAGTGTATTTTTTCACCGAGGAAGAGTTGAGAAGCATTTTCTGCCAAGATGGCGGGTTCATCGAGAACAATATTGGAACCGACAGAAGGTTGCTCGTGAACAGAAAGAAGCAGTTGAAGATGTATAGAATTTGGCTCCAGGCCGTCTTCCAGAAGGCTGCCTAAGTGTCAATAATCATAATCACATATAAGAAATTATCGAGATGGCGGAGATTTTCCCAAACGTCGAGCACAGGCTCGTTGAGAACAGCGTCGACATTGATTCCCTGGATGTAGGCCGAGAATGTCTGCTTGCTGTCCACGACCTGTGGCATCCACTGAGCTATCACGTTCTTCAACGTAGTAGGTCCGCTCGAAGTGGATGCCAGGACAGGACTTTGAATAAGCACGGAGGATCCTGCCAAATACAACTTGATGGGTATGCGATGGTTTTCGCTCCTCGGCGGGAGCCTGATTTTCCCGATGATCTGGTGGTATGTGGCATAATCATGGTGACTGATGGCCGACCACAAAGCTCGAGTGTGGTCTTCGCTCAATGCCATCACGGCTTTGGAGTTTCCGTTCACAACGTAACAAGATTGCTTGAGGCTGTTGATGAAGACACGGTTGAGAGATGCAAGGTAGTCTGTCTTTGGAGAAAAGGGTATTATGTCATTGCTGGGATATGGTGTTTGTGGAGTGGCCGTCTTCAATTGAAGATTCCAGGGGGGACGTATGTCATCGCCAATGCATGAGGGAAGATGTAGGAGATCGTGAAGTAGGCCCACAGGCAAATTCCACTTCAATGGCACGTCGTCATACTCGAGCCATACTGAATCCAGCAGTAGGTTGTGGCCGGAGACCGATGCAAAGAACTCGACAATTTGAGGAAATAAGAGGGGAAAGTAGCTTATCCGCTTTACCTGCACCAAGTACTCGTAGCCCTCAAAGGCGATTTTGGTGTTGATGGCGCCGCTCCACACTTTCTCTGTCACCTGTAGCATGGGGTATGAAGAGTGCGGAGATGCGCTGGGTAAGAGGCACAACCAAAAGAAGAGAAAATCGAAAAATTACTCAAGCCTGCTAAAATCGAACAGTTGAATATTAGCGGATTTTGGTTTAAACCCAAAATCATATCATCACAGAGGATTTATCACTTTCAGCCGTTAGATTCCAATAAGCCATATCACCTAAATGGGGCATACACCTGTCAACCCAAATGACCTAACGGAAATCGGATCCCGCCTCATTCGTTTTTGACGTTTCCGTTCCGCTGTCTATCTAGCTTGTTTCTTTTTTTAGCGAATTTGGTCCGCCCGTCGCTGTGCTGGCTGGCCATTTTGGGCCCGCTCCACGCTGGCCGCGAACAAATTGGGTGCAAACTGCGGGTCTCGCCAGCCACCAGGCAGATAAATTAAGTACCGTTCCCACAAAGCGGTATTTTGTCAATCTTAAACTTTCTTCTATTTTTATTTCATCATGTCATTCACACTCCCAAAGGTCAGAGGCAAAAAGCTGGGCCGGCTCTCGAGAGAGGACTTGGTGCCTCCACTTCGCCCAGCTGCAAATCTCATGGGTGACTTCTCTTCAGCAATTGAATCATACCTGTCGAGAAATACATCTGCTCTCGACATCCCAGATATACCCGTCTACAACAGAGAAAAGGGCCGCATCCACCGGTTTTTCCGTTCCGTGACTGCGCCCTCCAGCACGTCCCAGAAGCACAAATCTGACTCGTGTCTTCCACAACAGATCAGATCTATTTCGGCAGCAGAGCCACGCCAGATCATGTCTCTGCCACACTATTCGCTTCCTGAGTTGGTTCCAACTCTAGCTGACACCGAAGAAAGCGTAGCTCGCACCATTCCTCAGAAACCGGTACAGCCCAAAGCACAGAAGTCCCGGGCCACTTTTGCCTCGGAGGAGCTGTTCGACTTCAAGAGCATCATCGAGGAATACGCATCTAGATCGCTGCTGGAGGCCAGCCTCAACGAACCATATGAGGAACACGAAAGTGAGCCGTACAATCAACCGTTCAAGGTTGACTTCAACCAGATAGACGAGGTGACGTCCATCTACTCTGTCGACTCGTGCATATCCGGATTCCTGTTTGGCGGAGTGAAACTGCCAACTTACAAGAACCCACTCGACGTTCCGCCCTTCAAGATCCCACGCATAGACTACTGCCTAGATCTCGGCGCCGACTACGGAGACTCCCGGTTCAGAGTTAGCCGCAAGGTCATTGCTTGATCTGATCCTCCGTCTTAAATCTGATACTCAGGCACTTATACCCAAACATTTATACCCATAGACAAAACACATCTTGCAGTTCAAAGCTTGACAACGAGATCGCTTCCCTTGTACTTCTTTAGTAGCTCGGTAATGCCGTACTTTTCTGCCATGTCGTCACTGATGAATCTGCCTCCCAAGTAGTGAGCTAAGCCTCTGGAGTGGAAGATTTCGGCACAGGGCTTAGGGGCAGTGAGACTCACAAGCATCGAGGGCTTGATGTCGGCTTCCTCGGGCCCGTTATCCACATCCCACCCAGAGGGGATGTCCACAGACACGATAGGCGGCATCTTGGTGGAGTTTTCCGCCAAGTATCCTATCAATTCTGCGAACGGTTCTCTGATGGGAGGTTTGAAGGAGAACCCAAAGAGCGAGTCGACAATGACTTGGACAGAGCCGCCCAGAAGGAGTGACTTCACCTCGCTTAGTTCGCTGACCATTTCTACTTTCAACTGCTCAAGCTGCTTGGTCAACCGGACGTACAAGTCCTTGTTGGGTCTCTTCGGGTAGAACACCACTGGGTCGTAGTAGGACCATGCCTTCAAATGGCGAGCGCAGACAAGTCCGTCGCCACCGTTGTTGCCTGGCCCAACGAGAACCAAGACTTTCCCGTTGCCAACTGGTTTTGGTGGGTATTCGGTGTATACGGCTTTTGCAACTGCCAAGCCAGCCAACTCCATAAGCTGATCGATTGAGAAGGCACCCGAAGACATGAGCTCCTGGTCTAGCTGCGCCGCAGCTTTTGCAGTAAGAAACTTGTACATTTTAACAAAAGACCGAACAATTCAAGTCAGATCTCGAATTTAATTCAAATGAGATCGATCTCGGTGATCGTGTGACAAGCGCGCCGTGCCTCAGGCTTGGTTGCTCATCGGTACAGGACGGGAGCAGCACAGGTTAATTGTACAGGTCCAAAGATAAGAACGGCCCGGTATAAATAGCAGCAGCCACCGGAAAATTCCCACGGCATTTTCGAGAAGGGAAACTGCTCGCTTGCTCCATCTCAGCCCATATAAAACCACACTCGTTCGCATACCCATTAGAGCCACCGTTGCTGGTGACTGAGAGAAATACCACGACAAGATCTACCATTGGCATCACGTTGAATGGTGCAAATCCCTCTTTTGTTGATATTCTTCTTCTTTCTTTTTGCCCACTGGTGCATGCTCAAGGTGATATGATATAGACAATAGACGATAGACCGACCCGAGATGTAGCACCTGAAGCTCCGGAGATCTTGTCATTTACCCACATCTGCCGTGGATCCGTACACACCGGAATGTCGGCGCTATACGGGACTCCGAGCAACGAGCGAGAAAATGGGGGAAAAGTAAACCTAGGTTTAGTTTTCGGATAATTCGTTCTCTTGAGCTTTTCTCTCTTCGAGATTTCTCGAGTTTTCTTGTTAGTGGTCCGTCTGCTCCTATTCAGTACTCGTGAAACGCTTCAGCCCCAGACCGCGCACGGTGGGTGTCCTGTACACGAAAACATACACGATCCACCATGGAAAAGTGGTAAAAGAACAAACCTATCAACACTCGAGGTCCCCAAACACCAGCCGTCAAGAAGCTTTCCTCTTCCCCACTTTTTATACTGTATCAGTGCAAACCCTGCAAATCCGCCCACAACCGCTTCTAGCCATGGATCAAAGCTTCCAGCTGTCTGTTTTGTCCGGCAATTCTCCCATGATCAACTATAGAAAAGACGCCAAAAAGGCCATCAAGTTCACCTTCATGGTTGCCGGTGAGCTGGGCACAGGCAAGTCTACCTTTGTGAACTGCTTGTTGAACAGAAAGGTCATGACCCACACCTACGGCGGCGCCCCAGACGCCAAACCTTTGGCATTTACCCTGGCCCACTCCGTGTCCTTGCCCAACACGTCCATGTTTGCCCGCAACGAGTTTGATCCTGCCACTGCCCACGAGGAGCCGGGCATTGGTTTGACCGAGACCAACGTGGAGTTGTTGGATGGCGACAACGTACGCTTGAACTTGAACATCATAGATACCCCGGGCTTTGGCGACAACTTGAACAACGAATTGTGCTTTGTGGAGATCGAAAACTACTTGAAGCAGCAGTTTGACTTGGTTTTGGCCGAGGAAACCCGCATCAGAAGAAACCCCCGTTTTGTCGACACGCGTGTCCACGTGTTGCTTTACTTCATCACCCCGACCGGCCACGGCTTAAGAGAAATCGACATCTCATGCATGAAGCGCTTGTCGAAGTACGTCAACATCATCCCTGTGGTCGGAAGAGCCGACACTTTCACCGAATCTGAGTTGAAGCACTTCAAGAAGCAGATCAAGATCGACATCGAGCGCTTCAATGTGCCCGTGTTCCAGTTTGACAACTTCATGGACGACTACGACGAAGAAGAGGACCGTGACTTGATCGAGGAGTGCAAGTTCTTGACCAAGTTGCAGCCTTTTGCTATAATAGCCTCGGAGCAAGACTTTGAGATCAAAGACACCTTGAGCGGAGAAACCAAGACCATCAAGGCCAGACAATACCCATGGGGTTTGGTGGACGTCAATAACCCTACTTACAGCGACTTCCCAATTTTGAAGTCCGTTCTTTTGGGCTCTCATTTGCAGGACTTGAAGGACTTGACCCACGACTTCTTGTACGAAACTTACAGAACTGAGCGTTTGAGCAAGGTGACCGGCAAGGACGGTGGCATGGACATTGACGATGACTACGATGAACAGGGCAACAACATGCTGACCACGATTCCTTCTATGTCGAACTTGGCCCAGTTGGCTGAGGGCAACGACACCACCATGAACATTGACTTTGCCAAGGACTCCGAAGCTGTCACTTCTCCAATTCTGGATCTGTCGCGTAAGGACAACTCCACCTTTATCGACGACCAAACCTCTCCAAACCTTGCAAAGGATGACGTGTCCTTCACCTCTTCGAAGTCCAGCGTGTCGCTTGGCTCGAAGCAAACTGACACCTCGGAGTCTTTCAAGAGAAAGTCGATTGCTCCTCAAAGACACCAGTTGAGACAGATTTCTGAGACCGTGCCCTACGTGATTAGACACGAGAGAATCTTGGAGAGACAGCAGAAGCTCGAAGAGATGGAAATGGCCAGTGCAAAGGAGTTGGCCAACAGAGCTTTGTTGTTGGAGCAAAAGGCAGCACAGCTCAAGGCCAAGGAGAAGTTGCTATTACAGAAGTTGAACGCATACAAAGCCGCCGAGGCCAGCAAGTCTGACGACAAGGCTTCCGAGATTCTGGGCCAGGAAGTTGGCCAGCCTCGCCAGTCTGGCGAGCTGGAGCGGTCGGGATTCGGTACCATCCGCAAAGACGACACCCTTACAGATATTCACTCGGTGGTGGCTGAGAACTAAATACGAAAACATCAATATATCAATCACTAGCATTAGCCGGTAGATTGGGCCCAAATCACGAGCCTCGCAACCCGCGTTGCTCAAGACGTGCGGCTAATCGCCGTCAACCTTTCGGAATGATCGAAAAAAAGAAAAAAAAAAAAGATCCAAGTAGAAAACTGAGCTGTGAGAAGCGATTACGTAATTGAAATACCCAATTTCACTAAACACCCTAATTTTAGTGGCCCGGTTCGAGCAGCCTCACTGGACTTGTTGAGCAGTGCACTACCTGTCGAAAGTTTTTGAATTGCGACTTAACGAGCACGTCACGTCCGTACTGACAGAAAGTAAAGGTGAACTTGCCCTGAACTCCAGAATCCGGTTCACCCCAATCATAACCGCTTTGTCAACCTTATCCAACAAGTATACTCACTTGTTTTTGTGTTGCTGTCTCCCCAAAAGTTGCCCAAACCGAATATCAATACTATTATCCTCGGCTGCAGAACCCCTTCGGAGAGATTTCCTGATACCACATCCCTTTAGCTTTCCTAGCACCCGCTCAATTCACCCTGTTACAGCCATCTACCACAATGGATATCGCCAGTCTATTGGAGACGGCGTTCAAGTCTCCCGATGCCTCAACTAGAAACGCAGCCGAGCGCCAATTGGCCGAGCTCTCTGAGACCTCGTACCAGCAGTACATGGTGTACCTCGCAGAAGTTTTGGTCAGTGAAGCGGGCCCTGAAGTCCGTATGTTGGCTGCGCTTGGATTGAAGAACGGCTTGACGTCTAAGGACAGTAGGAAGAAGCAAGAGCAAGCCGCCAGATGGATTGCCCTCGACCCAGAATCCAAGGCCACCATCAAGAAGATCGCGGTCCAGGTGTTGCTCAGCGATGACAAGAGCATGGTCACGTCCATTTCCCAGTTGGTGTCCTCCATTGCCCTCATCGAGTTGCCCAGAAACGAGTGGCCCGAGTTGATTCCATTGATCACCGAACAGACAAAGACGGAGAAACCACTCAATTCGAAGCGGTCGTGTTTGTTGGCCATTGGATACATTTGCGAGAGTGCTGACGCCAACGACCCTCAGATCATTGCCCAATCCAACGGGATCTTGATTGCCATCGTCCAAGGTGTGCAGAGTACTGAGCCCTCGATCGAGGTGAGATTGACCGCCTTGAATGCCTTGATCTACTCCTTGCAGTTCATCAAGCTCAATTTCCAAAGAGAGGGCGAGCGGAACTTCATCATGCAAGTTGTCTGTGAAGCCACCCAATCTGACAGCGCCGACTTGCAGGCCACTGCGTTCGGATGTTTGGCAAGAATCGTGCAGTTGTACTACCAGTACATGTCCGTGTACATGGAGAAGGCTTTGTATGTCTTGTCCATCAACGGTATGCAGAGCCAAGACGACAGAGTTGCTTGTATGGCCATTGAGTTTTGGTCCACTGTTTGCGAAGAAGAGTTTGGCATTGCTTACCAGCTCCACGAATTGAATGAGCGTGGCGAACAACCTTCTCCCGATCTTGTGTCTTACAACTTCGCCCTTCTCGCCTCTAGGGACATCTTGCCTGTCTTGTTGACATTGTTGACGAAGCAGAACGAGGACCCAGAGGACGACGACTGGTCGGTGGCCATGGCTGCTGGCTCCTGTTTGCAACTCTTCGCCACGACCACCGGAATGTACGTTGTCGAGCCAACCTTGAACTTTTTCGCCAACAACATCGAACTGTCTGAGTGGAGGAACAGAGAAGCCGCTGTGATGGCATTTGGCTCCATTTTGGAAGGCCCAGATGTTGATCAGCTAAAATCTGCTATCCAAGAGGCAATCAAGCCAATCTTGGCTTTGGTTACAGACCCTACCATTCAGGTAAAGGAAACAGTCACCTGGTGCTTGGGTAAGATCGCTGAAGTTGCTCTCAATGCTGTGGACCTCAACACTGACTTGGAGCCCTTGTTGCAAGCTGTCTTGCATGGTTTGAACGACCATCCTAAGGTTTCCGTCAACTGCTGTTGGACTTTGATTAACCTTTTGGAGCAGTTGTGCGCCGATGCTGACAAGCAAGACACAAGTATTATGTCCAAGTACTACGAGACCTTCGTTCCTACGTTGGTGCAGCTCTCAGACAGACCAGACAATGAGTTCAACTGCAGAGCTTCTGTGTACGAGGCATTGTCTGCATTTGTCACGTATAGTGCAAATGACTCCATGTCTTTGATCCAGGGTATCGCCACTGAAGTCTTAAGCAGATTGGAAGCCACCATTGGCATGCAGCTGCAGGCTTACTCGGTTGACAGCAAAGCAGCTTTGGAAGAGTTGCAGATCAACATCTTGTCTCTCTTAACCTCCATCATCAGAAGATTAAGCACTGACGTTCAAGGCGCATCTGACAAATTGATGACTATGTTTTTGAAGTTGTTGGACGCCCAGGAACCAAACGCTTTGATTGAAGAAGACATTTTCATCGCTATCTCCGCGGTCTGCAGCGCCATTGGAGCTGAATTCTGGAAGTACATGGAGTCTTTTATCCCTTACTTGTTGAAGGCTTTGGCCAACATTCAATCTCCCACATGTGTCACAGCAGTTGGCCTTGTTGCCGACTTGACTCAAGCCTTGGGAACTGGTATCAGCCCTTACTTGAACGGTTTGATGGATATTTTGGGAACCAACTTGAACAGCAACGAAGGCAAGCGTGAGTTGAAGCCTGCTATCTTATCCTGTTTTGGTGACATTGCAGGTGTCATTGGCGAGGGCTTCATGCCATACATGGAGGTTGTTATGCAAATTTGCTCGCTGTTGACCAACATGGTTCCAGAAGACAGCTCTTACGACTCGATCGACTACGTTGTGTCAGTCAAGGAGGCTGTCTTGGACTGCTATGTGGGTATTGTGGGAAGTTTGAGCAGCAAGCCTGAACAATTGTACAACTTCCTCGGGCCAATTTTCATCTTGATTGAACAAATTGCCAGCGACCCCGAAATGGCCACCAACGAGTCGACTGCCAGATCTGCAGTCGGTTTGTTGGGAGACATTGCCGCTATGTACCAGGACGGACAATTGCGCAACTTCTACGAGCCCGAATGGGTCACCTCCTTTATCAAGAAGACCAGAAGCAACATCAACTTCTCGCAACCAACCAAGGACGCTGCACGGTGGGCAAGAGATCGTCAAAAGCACCAAGTTGTTTAAACCCATCGACGCGTCTTTAACGGATGCCGGCGAAGTCTTCTTGCATGTGAGCTACTCCAGCCCCGATTCGGTCTCGCGAATCTGAAAATGATCTCTGATCATCCCTCATCTCTCATCTTTCATCTCATCTCTCACATCTCTTTCCCATCATCTCTATTTATTCCGTTTCGACGGGAATATTCTCTGCATTACAACACCCTCTCCTTCTCTATAGTTTAACGACAATTCTCTCCTCTCACGACTCTAATGGTATTTTTAATACACGCATCTCGATCACTCTTGTAGTTTGTATTCTCGCGGCTGAAATCTGCGACCACGTTACCAGGCTCAAACGCCGCTGCATCAAGAACATGGAGTCGATACCGTTCTACCCAACATACATTTTGTATGACCCAAGCGATATAGTCGCCGTAGTGAGTGTCCAGCTTTCATTGTTTCCCATTTACTTGATGGTGTTCTACACTTCTTGGTTCTTGGTGACAAGAGAGATCCAGCCGGTCATCACAGTCGGCGGCCACTTGTTTGGCGAAGTCCTCAACAAGATCGTCAAACACTGGATCAAACAGCCCAGACCTGACTTCCACAAGACCTTCGGCGCCGGCTCCTACGGTCTTACATACGGCATGCCATCAGCACACTCACAATTCGTGGGCTTCTTTGCCCTGTACTTCATCTGCATCTCCTTGTTCCTGATCCCGTTGCCTAGATGGAAAAGAAACGTCGCCTGCTTTTCTTTCGTGGCCGCTGCCATTGGTGTGCCATTTTCCAGAGTGTACTTACAGTACCACACTACGCCGCAGGTGGTAGTTGGTGTGGCAGTGGGCGGTGTTTCCGGTCTCTTCTACTTCATAGCGCTGGGTGTGGCCCGCGATGTGGGCTTGGTCGACTGGGTGCTTGAATGGCCCATTGTCAAGTACTTTTCCGTGAAGGATCTGTACTATCACGCGTACAAGCTGTTTGCCCAGGAACGCCAATTGGTAGAGTTAGAGAAGAGCAGAAGAGCAGAGCACTAGGCATCTATGAAATCAATTGCATGTAAATTATATCATTCTCCCCTCAAAAGTCATCCCATTTATCGTCCTCTTGGTCGAACTTGTAGTTCTCGCTACTGAGCGACGATAGCTTGGACTTCTCCTCGGGCCTCTTCATGCCAAAGGCATTGTCGACGGGCTGCGACTGGCTGCCAGGCAAATTGCCCAAGAAGCCGTTGAATCCCTTGTCTTGCACGTCTTTGGTGAAGGTGTTGAACGTCTCGTGGCCGTACTTACCGGTCTGCTGCATCTTCTGGCCAAACTGGGCCATTGCCCGCTTCGTCTCGTTGCCGAAGTCGCTTTCCTGTAGTTGGTTGAAGCCCGGCTTGATCACATTCTCGTGCACTTCGGCAACGGACTTGGTCACGGTGGACGAGAAGAGCCCCCATCCTTTGGTCAACGTTCCCAATGGGTCTTCCTGCAACGAGTTGATCGAGAAGCCACCGGCAGCAGGCTTGCTGGATGCGGCCGTGTTGCCGAAACCGGCGTACTTCCCGCCCTGCGAAGGAGGAAGATTCTCCGGTCTCGTGTCGTTTTGAGAACGAAGACGCTCGAAATAAGCCTCAGTCTGGGCCTTGTCAATCACCGGCGCCGATTGTGTTGGGGCCGGGGCCGCCGTGGGCAACGCCATGCCCGATCTGTCGGGAGCGACAAACTCACGGCCCTCCACGACACACGTCAAGTACTCCTTGTAATCCTCGGCAATGTAGTTGTCGTACTTGGCCTTGTGAGGCAACGACGTGTCGAGCCCGTGTTCTTCGAAGTATTTTTTGCAGCTAGCGTTGCCACCCTTCTCCATCCGAAGCACCTCTTCGGGCTTGAACTGGTCCATGGTGATGGAGCGGACGAACGAGACGTGGACGCCCAAACCACGGTGGACACCGGCACATTCAAGGCAAATGAAGATGCCGAACTTGGGCAGCGCCCATTGCGGGTTGAAGGCGGCGCAGTCCATACATTTCTTGTTTTCGTCGAGCTTTTGCAAGGCCAAGAGCTTGCGGCGGGTGCCGGGGTCGATCGACATGGTAGACGGTGTCAGGCTAGATGGTCGTGTGGAAGTTCGCTGTTTGGGCGCGGTGTGAGGCGTCGGCCTGATAGCGGGCAGGGGTGCGGTTTAGGTAGACTTCTCGATTTGTATGTAATTACTATTATCGTGTCATCATAATTTGGAAACCGCCTCGCTGTTTCTTTTTATGAGTTCCACCGGGTACAAGTGCTGCGTCGACAGCTGCCCGTTCTGCCACGATGCACCGTCCACAACGTGCACAGTTCCCGTAACGTAGCTCGATGCGGGCGAGAAAAGGTAAACGGTTGCCTCGGCGATATCTCTGGTGGTGCCCATTCTCTGGATTGGGATCTTCTTGATGTACTCTTCCTTGTTTCCTGCCAAGAGTCTGTCCATGCCCTCGGTTCCCTCAATAGGACCAGGTGCAATACAGTTACTCCGGATTCCCAAGGGACCAAGTTCCACGGCTAAGGCATTGGACAATGCATCCACACCAGCCTTGGCTGCTCCAACGTGAACCTGGAATGGAACACCGTAGTAGTGCAATGTTGCGGAGACGAAGATAATCGACCCCTTATTTTGCCTAAGCTGTTCAAAGCACGCTTTCACCGCGTTGAAGGATCCAAGCAAGTCAATGTTGACCACAGCAGCAAAGGCATTGCTCGACAAGTGGTTGAAGTCAGACAAGAAGTTACCAGCAGCGCCGGCAATCAAATAGTCAATGCGGCCCAACTCCTGAACCGTCTTCTTCACTGCCTCGGCAATGGACTCCACTTTTCTCACGTCCGTGTTGGGACAGCTGACAACTTTGGCGCCCGGCCGCAATTGGCTGATCTCCTTGGCAACACGGTCGGTCTTCTCTGGGTTTCTGCCCACAATGGCAGCATCTGCGCCTAGCAAGACCATGGCCTCCGTCTGGACCCTGCAAATGGTTCCGGCTCCACCAGTGACAAAGACGACCTTGCCCTTGAAGATGTCCGGCTTCCAAACCGAGTTCTCTAAGTAACTTTTATCTAAAACCATGTTTGTGTTAATGTGCTATGTGAAATGTAAAATGATGCATTGGCTATCAAAGCGCGCTGTGAGACTTAAGTATGTGCCGGGTTTTGCGGGGTTGAGCCGAGGTGCGACCTTGCCCCATTTTCACAGCTGCACCCGTAGTGTGGCTCCATCAATGTACCTCATTGCGTCTCGATTGATTCGTCTCTGGGACGCTTCAGTCTATTTTGGACCGCGTCAAGCGTCTCAAATATATTTCTCTTGCTGTGTGAAGTAGAGTAATTGTTGGAACTCTCCTCGTCTTGCAGTTGATACTCTGGCGAGGACTCGATGTAGTTGTTATCGGGCTCCAAGTCGACACTAGTTGCAGTGGCATCTCTGTTCGCCTCGATACATGCTTCAGCGATTTGCATAAGATCTCGTCCGGTCGAGACGTATGTGATCTTTGACTCCAAGAGGGTCTTTTGAGTCTTGTAAATGTATACTGCCAAGGCATCCAAGTTCTTGCTGGGTCCTTTTCTGATGATGATCTCGAGTAAGTCCAAACACAGCGAATTTATCAAAGAGTTTTCCTCGGCGACTGTGTCAAAGAATTCGAAAAATGGCCGGAGAAGGTCGCCATTGATGATATGACGACATAATGTTGTATCGTCGAGCAGAATTAAGCCCTTGATATACCTGATAACACTCAATTTGAGGGTGGTGTTGACTGGCATTTTCAACACAAGAGTCAAACCACGAATGACATTGTTCTCAGTAACAAATGGGACACTATACTGGGCTCCATGCTCTCGGGAACAAAAAGTAAGTAGTTCACAAAGATGTTGATGGAGGAAAAAGTCCTTTTTCAACTCCTGCGTGGCAAGCTCTTTTTCGGCCTCATCACCGCCACCTAATTCGATGAAAGTCTTGAAAAGATTAGGAGCTATTGTTTTGTAAAATGACCAAATATAGTCATGAACTAGCTTCTCTTCTTCCTTCGGAGCAGATTGTCTTGGAGACTTTGAGAAAGCATTGTCTTCCGAGTCAGGTAATGGTTTTGGTTGGTAAACAGCGAAACAGAGGAGGGTCTTGAGTGCCTCAAAAGCCTGAATCTTTAAACCCGGATCCTCATCTTTAAGAAGAACATTCGCAAGGGACATAGTGAGTGACATGTCCTTTAAGATTTTTTGTTTCATGATGTTGACGTTTGCAGCTGTTTCACTTGCGTCCTCTTGTGGGATGTGATTCGGTACGTCGTTATTAGAACTGACCTTGTCCACTTCATCGACAAATTGGTCTTCCGTCGAAAGCGCAGTGAACGTATTGACGTCTTGGTCAATCACCGTGACTAGAATTTCCGTACCAAGAACCCTGATCGAGCGGTCTGAGTCGCTCAAGGCAAATCTCACCATCTTCAGAAAATCTGCTTTGAGTAAAGCACCGAAGAACTCCGGTTTCAGATGAATCAGTTGGCCGTTGGCTATCACAACGTATTGATGAAGCATGCGAACTCCATCGCGCTTCGTCTCGATCGAACAATCGTCATCTTCATACAAGTCAAAGAGACGAGCCAAGAAGTTGTCATTGGCTTGGGAGTCCTGCAAGTACCGGATCGATTCGACCTGATTGTTGAACACCATGCTGGAAAGAATGTTCAAAAACAGGTCGTCTAGGACTCGAGGTAATACCACGTTTTTCAAGTAGGTCAAAATGAATCCCTTCCTGAAAGTGTTCATGCCACTCTCATCCAGTGGCAATGGTAAATCGATGACGGTTTTGAAATTGGTCTCATCTTGAAGGAATTCTCTGTAGCACGCTTTGAAGTCAGGATATTCATTGTCATACTCGAGAACCCCCACAAGACCCATGATTTGCGATTCGGATGACACAAGATTTTCGAGCAAGGATGTTTCAGAATAGGTGAGCAAGACCTTAATGACCTCACAGAGCAAGTGTAAGCCTTTGAGGTCGTGCTTCACCTCCAACTCCTGGAATAACTCGAACAATTTTGCAAAATAGCCCGAGTTCACTATGAATGACAGAACCATGCCTCGAGTGTACCTCGAGTTGGAGCCTTGGCTAACGACTTCCAACAAATCCTCGAGACAATCTCGAGTTGGAGTTTTCGGAGGATAATTTATCGGTCCAGTGACCAACTCTGTGATCTCTTGAGGGCCATCCCCAGGAGAGTCCGGAAGTGTGGTGAGCACATAGTACAATGAGATCATCGGGCTTATGTTCTCCTGCTGCACTCTGATGATGAATTCACATAAATCGGCACAGCCCTCATTCTCCTGGAATGATAGGGCCAAGTCCTTGCCCGACGCATCCGACCACACTATGAGTGTCTCTTGTTGTCGCTGGTATTGAATGTTGCCTTCAAGATATGATCGTAGGATGACATCATCGGCATCGAGTTCGTTCCGGACAATGAAATATGGCTTTTGGCTTTCTTTGTCGTACTCCCCCATGCAATAGCCAGTGCCGTTATCTAGCCAGTCGTCGCCTTGGAGAAGATAGACCTTGACGCGTCTAGGCATGCTGCTTTTGATTGTCACACCATTTCCATTCACGCCTGTATTAACGGAGTGCTCTTCTTCCGACGGGTTCCCATTAGGCCCGTTATCCAGCGCCACCTCCATTTTGACGATTAGTTGGTATCTTCGTGTTGGCTAGAAAGATGACCGAGATATATGCGGGTATAAATAAACGGTGGGTGTTGTTTGAGCTCGGCCAAAATCACGATAGTCAGGTCGTCGGTTGGATTATTTTCGATCTTCGCCTGTGCTCTTGCTGGACAATTTAAGTATGATCACCCTGGTCTTTAGCTCTTGCAGCTGGCCTCAACTGTTCCAAACACCAACCTGCGATCTCGGAGGCACGGGCCTATAACACTGATAACAACTCTCTTGCCATAACTTGATAAGCATTGGCTCAAAATCTTCAAGTGTGATTTATTAGAGTACACGACAAGAGAGGTGACATCGAAATCGTGAAGTTTGTTCCATGAATGAAGTGCTTTGTATTTTTAGATGTACGCAAAACTATTGAATGCTGAGCAAGTGCAAGTCTCACCTCTATTTAGTTCAGATTTGTCGCAAATCGTGAAAAGTACATATCTACACCCAAGTAAAAATTGACATTTATCAGTTTATCAGTCTTAAATACCAAGCCTTTCTATTTACAAGCTAGTAGCACACAAGAGCGGCCGAAGAGAGGTTTCTCAACCAATCAGCCTTGTCTACGTCGTGAGTGTCTTCCACTTCACCCCACTCTGCAGTCTGGAAAATGGTCTCCAAGTTGCCCAACTCCACGACTTCCTCCACAGTCATCCTGAAGTGATCCGTGGCAGAGTCTTTGTTGATCTGATACAAGTCCTTTTGGGTTTGAGGGTCAGAGACGTTTGACCGCAAAATCGAGACACCGCACAAGAACGACTTGGACGAGAGAATGGCCTTCTCCAATGCAACAAGATCGTAAATGGGCAACTTGTCCAACCACAGCAACACCACGTTTTGCGTGGTGATCGACTGGCTGTTGCCTCTGAGTCCGTCGGTCTCACAGTCCAAGTATTCGAGAGTGACAGTGTGATCATCGGCTGGCAAAAGGTTGTGCGTCTTGCCGAACTTGGTGAAGAAAGATTGATACTCCTCAATCAAGGGTCTGTAGAGCTCTTCTTGCTTTGCTCTCAAACGGCCCTCGTTATCTTCCAAAGTGGTGAAGATCAAGCAGGTATCGGTGTCCAAGTACCTCAACATGTTCAACTTGATGTCTTGCAAGTCTCCCACCTTGGCCACCAAGTTGGCGTCGACTTGGTCAGCCTGGTGCACACGGATCAAGTCCACGGCACGGGAGGCCATCGAAGTCAAGGGCAAGGAGTTGGGCTTGATCTTGAGATCGGCCAAAGAGTCCCACTCGTGGCCGATCAAGTACGCCAATTGTTTCTTGTTGGCGGGGATCGAGAGCCGGTTGCCGAGAGGCGTCTTGAGCGGCTTCTCGTCAAGGCAGATCTCGTACTCATTGGTTTCTGTATTCAAGCGGGTGTTGACCTTGTTCCAGAACTTATTCATCGTCTTTTCCAACCGGTTAGTTTCCGACCGCACATTGTTGATGTCGCCACCAACCCTAGGACCTTTACTGAAAAGGTCGGTAGCAGAACTGGTAGCATACCGGGTGGCGTATTTGGTTGCGGAGAGCGATAGAAGGCTCACACGGGGCCGCAAGATGGAGAGCATGGTGGTAGGTGTGAGAACTGTACAAGAGTGCGAGAAGTGTCGGAACATCTACACCAACTGGACTCGCCTCCATCTACCAAAGACACCACCAGAAACACCCCCTACAATGTCGCTAAATCCAGAGGCATTGCAGAAGTTGCTCATTGAGATGGACAACCAGCTCAACAAGTCTCAGGCCGAGTTGAACATGTGCAACGTGCAGTTGGAGCGGATCGAGACCAACTTGAAGATCGTTGATTCGACTTCCTCCAGATTGAACAAGTTGACGAAAAAGGACGATACTGTCTGGAAGGGCGTTGGCCGTGCCTTTGTCAAGAAAGACGTGTCCAGCTACCTCGAGGACATCAACAAGGACAAGGCCGGGTTCTTGGACACGCAAAAGCTGTTGAACACCAAGAAGCACTACTTGGAGACGACGTTGGAGAACACCATCAAGAGCATGACGGACATTGTCGGCAAGAAATAATGTTGACTAATCATAGACACGAAAGCGTACATATCAATACGTTCAGTACAAAGTGCGCTACGAAATAAATGCCTAACACCAGAAATATGCTTAATGTATCATGAAATAACCTGCTACTCATTGTCTTTCGATAAAGTCTCACACGTTTACAAATTATTGCTAATTCGTCATTTCATTCTATCGCTAATCGCTATCCTCATCGACCCCATCATCCAAGAGTCTCTTCTCAATGTCGTCACCCTCCTCCAACTTTCTCTTGTTCAGCATCCTGGCGGTCAAGAATTCGTTGAGCTGGTCCTGAATCGTCGTGAGCTGTGCCCGCAAGGCTCCAAGGTCGGTGTTACTGGCCTCGCTAGGCTTGTCCCTGTCTTCTCCTCCAGCGTTGATGACTATTTCGGAAATTCGCGTGGTTTTGCCATCTGTGGAATGTGGGCCGTCGCCTGGGGTAAATTTTATGGGCTCCAGGTCATTTGGCGAGACGTATGTCGCCGTCGGAAATAAAGTAGGCATAGATCAAATCTAGTGTGGTTCAAGTCCTACGCATGTATGCACAGGTGCGCACTGTTAAGCTATGTACTGATGGATCAAGCGAATCAACTAAGGACCGAGCGGATCGAGCGATCAATGAGATCAGAGCAGATCAAAGTGTTCGAGCGGAATTCTGCGAGCCATGTTCGAGTAGGCATTGAACTTCACCTCGATGATTTCGTCGGTAGAAAATTCCAACCAGGGAATGTCGTAGCACAGGAAGGCCATGAGGTACCCATGCAAGACCCTCAAGACCGTCTCGTCTGCAATGATGAGAATGTCTCCACTCATGCGCTCCATTTCTAGAATCAAGGGCTCGATCTTGATGGCCAAGTCGTGGTACAGCTCCGATCTTGAGAACCGGTGGTGATATGGATCGTGGAGATACTGCTCGTACTCCTTCGGGTACAATTTCTGGATCTCTTCGTCGCTCATGCCCGCAACAACACCAGGGTTCTTCTGCGAGAGCTGAATTCTGTGCCTTATGGGAATGCCCGAGTCACGGAAGTGCTCGGTGGTCTCGATGGTCCTGCGCTTGACCGACGTCCACACAACGAAGGAATCTTCCTCCACTCCGTCGGCTCCCGTGGGAGGATGCTTATCGTCGGTTGAAAGCGTTTTCTTTAAGCTCACAGAGCTGGAAACACGCTCCGGCTGGTCAAACACTCGGCCCTTTGCCTTGAGCTGCTTCAAGACCGTTCCCGTAAGGTCCTTGGCGTACTGGCGACCACCCTCGTCCAACGGCGGGTCCTTCGAGTAGTCCCAATCATTTTTGTAACAGCGGGCGAAGTAGACCGAGCCCAGCTTGATTCTGGAGTTCATCAAAAAGAACACCACTTTGTTGATCAAGTAGCCGTAGTTGGAGTTGTTCAATTCGATACGCTGGCCGAAGTTGATGATCTTAATGAACGACAAGCCTGCGTCGGCACCCGTGGCACTCATCTCCTGGTAATAAGGCGTCAACATCTTGATCTTGTCCGAGTAGTCGCGGTGTGCCTTGTCGTAGTCCCAGTTTTCGTAGTCGGGCGACGAGCGAGCGGCCGACTCGATGTTCTTCATCACGATGCTCTCGTCGGTGACGGTCGACTCGATGAAAATGCACTGGATGTTGGCACTGGAGAACTTATCGTTCAAGTGCTGTCTGTACTCGGGCAAGCCGTTGACGGCGTCGAAAATGGCAACCTGGCCCTTGTCCTTGTCGAAGAAATTCAAGATGTCGTTCAAGCACTCGTCCACGGTGCGGTTGACAAACTTCTTGTTAGACTCCAGACTGGCAAACAACTGCCAGTCCAAGTCCTCTCCCGGCGCCGTGGCTCTGCGGTAATCACACAAATGATAGGAGTGGGTCTTGACTCCCAACCACCGCAAGTAACGTGTGAGGGAAACCGACAAGTGGGTCTTGCCCCGGCCGGGCAAACCTGCTAAGCAGATACAGATCTTGCCCGCGTGGAAGAGGCGGCCGGACTCAGTGGAGTAGAGTTGTGCTGGAGAAATGTGGGCAGGGTCGATTTCCTTGTGGACGCCGTCGATCCCCGTCACGTCACTGAGCCTTCTGCGGCGGCCCATGGCTTTGGCCACTGGCAAACCGACCAAGTTCGGCTTGGAGTTGCTGTGGAAGGACCATCTTTTTTTCGTTCTTCTGCCCAGAGACAAGGTGCGCAGCAAGCGGTCGGCGACGGAGTAGACCTCCTGATCGGAGTCGTTGTCGGAGCCGATGGCAGACATGGTTTAAGAGTAGTTGGTGTTGTACCCCAGGTCAGTTGGGGGTGCAGGAACCGTGCTCAGGCGGGGCCGCTGAAATCGCACTACAATAATGCTAAAATAGAATGACACAATGAAAGCGATGGCGATAGCTGTTCACTGTACATTTTCTACCGAGCTCTTGAGTCTACTCACTTTGTCGTGACAGATGTGTATTGATGATTAAATTACAAAGAAGCACTTACTCCAACTTACCACCCTTTCTTTGGATCAAAGCCTTTCTCTTGTCGTCCAAGTACAACTTGTTGATGACGACCTTGGATGGGTGGATGTTGATTGGGATGGAAGCACCGGAGGACTTCTCCTTCTCCAACTTCTCGATTTGAACAGCGAACTTCAATCTGTACACGGTGGAGATCTTACCCTCAGAGCCCTTCTTGGAGCCTCTGACAACGGTGACCTCGTCCTCCTTTCTGATTGGGAGAGATCTGATGTTGTATTGCTGTCTCAACTCCTTAGAGAGAGGAGCGGACATCAAAACTCTTCTCTCGCTAGAGTTGGAAGAGAAGTGAGCCTTTCTAGACTTAGAACGAGAAGAGGAAACGTCTGAAAAGTTAGTATTCGTTGTCGTTGTTATTGTGACGCCTTTGATGTTGCTGCTTTGTACAGCATGTTGATGGTGTGGTTGGAGGTGCCAGTATCGGCGATGGTGATGGAAGTATGGAATGGAATCGAATTAAAAGGAGAGACTGGATTTGAATTGACGATTATCTTGTTTGGATGTGGATGAGGCGGGTTCAAGGGTCGGAGATTGGCACATACCTTGACTGATCTTGGCCATTTTGTTTTCAAGTTGGTGAAGTAGAGCAGACGAAATGAAAATGTCTAGCGAAATGAGGGTAACCGAAAATTTTCCTGAGAGCGGTGTGCAGGACACGTACCGCGACCTTTTCCGAGGGCTCTAGCCCTACTCACTTTCGCAAGTAAGGGACAATCGCCAGTCAAGTTGAAACACGAGAGAAATAGACCCCCTTAATTCATAGGAGTATAACATGTTGAAGCCGAAAGGCTTACCTTCGCTTTGGGAATAAAATTGAAAAAGTGCAAAAAAATGGCCAAAAAAATAGAAACCCACGGCGGGACTCGAACCCGCAATCGCCGTCTCCGGAGGACGGTACCTTAACCAATTAGGCCACGCGGGCTTCGTTGAGTAAAAAACTGTTAAAGGTCACTAAGTCGATTGGATAGACATTGCCAGCCGTTTGGAACAAGAAAAGGTTAGCTTTGATAGTTCTCGAGTTTGGCATGAGATTTCCAGCTTGATCACATTAAGTCAAATTCAGTCTCGTGAACCTCCCTTGACGTTGTTTTGCAATGCGTCTTCTCATAGACCACAAGACTTTATTGACGATAACAACGTCCGTTCTTTAGTAAATACTTTCTTCGAGTAAGAACGCTTACTCCACCCTGTATTCTTCAGAACTAATCCAAACTTGATTTAGCTCCATACTGCGAGTGCGCTTCGAAAATTTTGACCAGAAAGCGACTACTCCACAATGCTAGGTATGAGAACTGGAGCACGCTTGTGCATCGGGAGCAGAAACATGCTTTTGCAAAAGGCAATCCTTCCAATTGGTATCAGAACATTTGTTCAACCATCTGCCAGACCGTCCACCATTGGCATCTGGGGTGTAGGCTTGAAGCCACTCCAGGTCTGCAAATATTCAACGAAAACAGCACCACCTCCGCCACCTCCTCCCCCATCGGACAAGAACGCCAAAGGAAAGCAAATTCTTTCCAGAATCACAAGAACATTCACCTTTTCCGCCGCCACTCTCATGGTGATTGGTGCTGTGGGGTTCTCCGGATTGATCATCTACTTGATCCTCTCGGAGCTCTTTTTGCCCTCTGGCGACACCAAGACCTTCAACAAGGCCGTCAAGTTGGTGGAGGAGAATGAGCAGGCACAGAAAGCATTGGGTCTTGTCCCCGGTCATCGTTTGAAGGCCTACGGTGAAGTTCCAGGTGACAAATGGGTCAGAAACAGACCCGTGCAGAGCGTGCGTACGAAGGGCCAGGATGGCAGGGACCACCTCGCCATGAGATTCCATGTGGAGTCGCCCACAGGCGGCCACGGAAGCGTCAACTTGGAGCAGATCGACACCTCGTTCTGGTCGTCCGAGTTTGCCTACATTGCGTTGGACTTGCCATCCAAAAAGCGGATCTACATCATCGAGCCCAAGTTTGCATCGAAGAACTACGTTCCCAGAGCAGGCACGCCCAACGGCTCGGGCTTTTTGGGGCTCAAGTGGGGACCCAAGAAGGATTGAGATCGATTCATGACTTATGATTCAGCATATGGCACGGTCATGTAGTTAAATACATGAAGGATATCACGAACACGGGAAGCAACATGTAGCCCCAGTGGGTGACCATGGGCGCCGAATTATTTTGGCGGAAACTTCTCTCGCCAGCCGTGTTTTGCGCAAAGCTTGCACTCACTAGGTTCAGCCCAGGCACCGCCTTTTTGAGCGCCTCTTCACATGTTTGCCCATCTCGGGTACGGACCGAGCGCAAATCCATCAACTCGTTCGGGTTGACGAGTGCTGCCCGTCCGTCGTGATGACATGCCTTGGCGTCTTTGCCAGAGTCAAGCCACAATTTGTTCAAGAGGTACGACGCCTTTTGCCGCATTCCACACCCGGAAAGCAGCCCGTAGATGCCCTTGGTGCCGTCGCCACTAAGTTCCAGACAGTCGGTTTTGGTACATAGCTCTGCAAGCAATTTATATAAATCCACCGCAGCTCGCGGCGAAACAATGCACGATAACGAAGCTTGAAGACATTGACACACGCCTTCGTTTGGGGTTGAGGGCAATTCAGCCGACAGCTTCCACGTAGAAGACACCGATGGGCAGTTGGGGGTGGGTCTGGGGGATTTTGAAGCCAAGTCCTTGTGGGTTCCTCGAGGCACACTTTCCAACAACCTCAACTTGACAATGTTGAAGTCCTCCATTTTCACAAGATGCCCCGCCGAGTTTTCCGTCACCAAGCCGTAATTGTTTTCGTTTTGGAAAAACTCATACACCACGCCGCCCGACCACACGGGCGTCATCAATGGACCGAAAAGCGCATCTACCTCGGTGAAGGCCCGCGGCTTCATCCTGTTGCACCCAAATTCAGTGAACATCACAGGCACGGGCAATTTGCCGAACTCGACCGTCCGCTGCTCGTAGCCAGAAGTTTCGTAGGTCGAATATCCACACCATTCGAAATTGTTGAGACCATAGAAATCCACCGCCGAGTCCAGATCCCCACAGGTGAAGTAGTCTGCCGAGTCCGCTCGAGTCACTGCCTCATCCACACTGGCATAGCCAACGGGAATTTTGCGGTAACCGCTTTCTTTGATATATGCCTTGATGTCCCGTACAGATGCTTTCACAAACGCCGCAGTGTTGGAGGTATTGACCGTGTTCAACACCTCGTTACCGGCAATGAACCCAAGGACATTGGTGTAATTGTGCAAGCTGTCCACTACTGCCTGATACCTGTGCTTCAAGTCGGTGTCCCACGATGGCGTTTCTCTGTTGATGGAAACCTGGGGTTCCGATAAATCGGCCAATACATAAATGCCTTTGTCAGCGAGTGCATTCATGCAAACATCGTGGTTCAATTTGGGGTTGATTTGGTAGGCCCTGATCGTGTTGACGCCCAACTCCGTCAAATACTCCAAGTCCTTCAAACATTTGTGTGGTTGGGCTAGAGAGTCGATGTAGGCCGTTTCCTTCCGGATATCAAAGTTATCCCCGTTTTTCCTGGAACGCTGGTAGGCTACACCTCTGACAAAGAACTGGCCACCACTGGACGAATTGAAAAATTTCGTGCCTCGAACTTCAATAGGCGCTGCTTGCTGCAACTGAAACGCTGCGTTTATTTTGCCTGCAAAATAAATTAGACACGTAAATTTTTGTAGCTTCATTGTAAAAAGGCGATGTGTCTTTGGGTGCAAAAACAGCCCGCGGTGGGATTACTAGCATATGCGCACGAGCTACACTCAACATCAATCTATATGAATTCTATAATACAACATTAAAAAAGGCTGACGAGTCGCTTAAGCTCTTTCTTGCCCTTGCACTCGATCATGTAAAGTTCGTCCTTGGACACCTTCACCAAGATTCCGGCCTTGCCAATACGCTCCAACTTCTCGTGAATGCCGCTATGGGAGAAAACCCACTCGATGTCGCTTTCCTCCTCAAGGTCAGGGTTACTGCTTGACATTTTGAAATGATAGGAGCCAGCGTCTTCCTTGCTGGTGGAATGCAGAACAAACAACGTATACATGTCAAGTGCTTTCCACGACGAGAGTTGTTGAATCTTCTGGTACGACTCCATCTGCTTATAGACCTTCACCTTCATTCTGTCAAGGAGAATCTGCTCTCCACTGAGCGAAGAAGAGCTTCCTTGCTTGGCCAAGCTGTTTGCAAGCGATGAACTCTGGGCGACCTTCTGGTCATTATGTGAGTAAAGGCTGGCAAGAGTGGACGAGGTGCTTGGCTTGCTCAAGACGGACGAAGCAAGGGTCATGTTCGACCCAAACGAGCTGTCGTTCTTTCCGGATTTGCTTGTCATCATCTCAGAGACATTATTCAAGTTGGAGAGAACATCGTCGACCAAAGACGATTCGAAGCATCTGATAATGTTCTGAGACTTTTTCTTCGTGATGGCGTTTGTCGAAATGAGCTCAACATCCAAAGCCGAAGACTGTCTGACGCTCGAATTTGCATCGAGGTCGAGGATTACGAGCGGAATGTCGACAATTTCATCGCTTTCAGAATCGTACTCCTCTCTGAAGACTAAGAGCCAAGCCTTGAAAATATCGTAGTTTACGGCGATTTTAATGAAAATCGTGTCGGAAACACTCAATAACTCCCATTTTCCGTACTTGGGCTTCCACTTCGAGACCTTCAATGACTTAGGGCTAGTAGGTGACATGTAAAAGTCGATAGTGTCTTCAGAGTTGATGATATCCTTCAAGTCTTGGGGAATGCTCAACGTATTAGGTTCCTCCGGAGAGACTAGGCTGACAGATGACGAGTTGACGCCACTGCTGCTGCCATTTCCTTGCATGTAAGGCTTGAAAAAGTATGTTGATGTGGACGATGGTAATGCAAAAGGCAGAGGCAACGGCCTGCTGGAGGAAACTGCGCTCGAAGGTTGGCTTGCATCATGAGCAATAGGAGGAGGGATTTCAATCTTCAAGTCTGGTCCCTTCTTTTTTGTTGCAACAGGTTTCGTCTCAAGCTTTTCACTTTCCTTCTGCTTCGAATCCAGATTCTCAGCAACGCTTCCCGCCTGCTTGTTCTCTTCGGTGGCAGATGCCTGCGCTTTTGTGGGTTTAACACTCTCATTTGCAGGCTTGAATTTAGACCTGAGTTTGTTGAAGAATGAAGACTTTCTTGCATTAGACTGAGGTCTGATCTCGAGGCTGGTAAACGAGGGATTGTAGTCTTTGCCAAAGTTAGTGATGTCAATAGCTGATCCGGCAGTGTTGTTATAAACCGTTGGCACAGCTGGTGGGGCGGCCAGTAGATCCGGAAGGGATGCTGATGCAAGATTTTTAGCAGCGGTAGGTGTGATGATATCGAAACATTCAATGCTGTCCAAGTCGGAAACGTCATCGTTCTCATAGTCGATCTCGGCAGAGATTGACTCGTGCTCTGGGCTCTGGTAAAGATTTGGCTGATTGACAATGTCTTCGGGCTCCATGCCGTTGAAAGAGAGTGTTTTCTTCATAATCTTGAAGGACAGACAGGAGTCACGAGTTGCAGGAGTGTCTTTGATGAGGCCGTCCGAAGTGCTTGGCGTAGAAGACATAGGAAGGTCATCGTTGCTAGAGTCCAGAACAGTGTTGATGCCAAGGCCCAGAAGCTGGACGGATTTAGTATCAACGAGCTTTTCGTCTGTAGGAAAGATCAGCTTGAGGTCATTGTACCATTGGTGAATAATTTCGCCGCTACCAGTAACGGAGAAAGATTGGTTCGAGCTGGTTTCACCACCAGAGAGAAGCTCAATGTCAACTGCAGAGAATGTAATGCAGTTGCCCGAAAGGGACATTTTCAACTCGTTGACTCTGAAAGGAGGGTAGAGCACTGAGCGAGACAAGTTTTGCGGAAGAACTTCGAGGATAGCCATGGATTTGGCGTGGGACTCCGAACCGCTTTCATGGCGGAGCATCACCAACTCAACTCTCTTGTCGCCCATGTGAATTGTGGCGTCCTTGGTTCTGTTGGAAATCTGCTCCACGTTGAAGAAGCATGACACGCTCAGGCCACCAAAGGCTTGCACGTGGTCGAAGGTGATGTTGTTGAGCCTTGCATCAGTGACCTGGACATTATATTGGTCGAGTAACTGAAGGGCACGAGCACTGATCTCGTTGAGCTTTTCAGCCACGAAGGGGTTGCGGATCAACGACAGTGCTGATGCAGCAAACTCCACGTAGTTGTTGCAGTGGACGATGGGAGCATGGGCCGCCTCGTCGTCGAAGGAAACGGTGTTGAGGTACTTCTCGAAGACGACAAAACTGATATCATGCCACAAAATGAAGTCGGTGACAAAAGTCTTGAATGGCTCCATGTCTTCCGGAGACTCGATGTCGTCTAGACATCTTTTACAGAGCGACAAGAGCTTCTGGTTATGTGTGCATAGGCCGCGGATGATGGAGGGTAGGCGCCCGTTTGTTTCGGGCGACCGCAGACCCTTGACGGTGCCCAAAAGAGTGATCAAGTTCTGGTGGTGGTGTGACTCTGCGAGACGAAGCGTCTCCACAATGGCGGCGGTAGACATGCGAGGTGCGATGGTTGTGAGTCGATACCGGCGAGTATAATGAGAGCCGTGGACAATGGCAGATGGGTGGGTTGAAGGTATGCCTGGGGCGGGTTTCGCGAGGAGCAAGTGAAACTAAGCTGCGACGGGACCGAAACAAGGATGGAGGGAGAAGCGGTGTGTTCTGGGTCAAGGAATCTCAAGTAGTACTGAAGGGACATCGGAGCTTATATAGGGTGCATGCAAAGCTGGGGACGCGACTTTGGTCGCGACGCGCGGCATGCGCCGCGTTTAAAGTAGCAAGACAAAGCATCGAGAGATGATTAGGGCGGGAAAGTTTCAGGTCCCTTAAAATTTTTGGAAAAGCACTTTGCGATAACATTACTCATCTTTTTGTCTCATTGAATTCTTAGTCCGCTGTCTATTAATTTGTAGCTATTTTCGCGTCATGTTGGGTGTGCGGCTCTGGCCGGATACTCTCATTACACATCTCAAAACGGAACCTTTACGAGCTGCAGACCGTATTGGGCAGCCTTAATACGCCGCGGCGGAATTGCATTGTCTTAAAGACCAAAGAAATGCCTCACAGGCTGATTTCTTGGAACCTTGCATAGTATCGACTGGATCTATCGATTGGTCGTTCAGTTTGTCAATTTGGCCCTGATCAGTTTGGCAACTTTGTCTGCGTTCAAGTAGTCTTGTAAAGTCACTTGGTGAACTAAGCCCCAGATCTTTCAGGAACCCGCCTTTTCCAAGACCCAGGCCATCGCCTCAGCGAAGCCAAACCCCTCCTTTCCGGAGACAATGCCCACCATGTATCTATCACCTGGAATCTCCTGTTCGAGCCGTAGCGTGGCCACCACCTGCTCTTTTACTTTCTGGTGGTCCCGCTCCAGAACCAGGTCCATCTTGTTGATCAACACGCAGAAGTAAGTCGTGGCCATCTGGTCCTGCTGGATAACTTTGTCCCGCAATTCGTGGTACAGTTCCTGTAGTCGCTCCAAGCTGGTGCCGTCCACCACCCACAAAACAACGTCCAGCTTGTCGAAGTAGTTGCCCCAGAAATTGCGGAGCGTGGCCTGACCACCAATGTCCCACGCGTTGATGCTGTAGCCTTGGTATTCGAAGGTGTGGATTTGGAAGCCCATGGTGGGAGCGATCTGGGTCGTATCTGCACCCATGATGCGCCGAACAATGGTGGTTTTGCCCGAGTTGTCGAGCCCCAACACGAGCACTCGGATCTCCAGGTCCTTGATCTTTTGTTTGCGGATAATTGACAAGAGTCCCATTTCGCTGGGTGCTCACTCACTTTGTTGTAGATCGCATGCTCATCAGCCTGCACCCCACCGCCTACTACTGTCATGGCTGGTGGCAAACGACAAGCGTCAATCTTCGATTTTCCCGAACTGAATACAAATGTGCCCGAGTTTCCCCAAGCTGATATCGTTGCCGAGCCACTGGAGCCCGAATCTATCGCGTGCCCGGTGTGTTCTCTGTCACTAGCTACATTGCTCATGCAGCAGCGCATCCAACATGTGGAGGAGTGCCTATCTTTACAAGCGATAAGATTGGAAAATGATGTCGTGGTTGTTAAGGAGGAGGTACGCGTCAATGTTACTAAAAGGTCAAAAAAAGAGGAAAAACCACTACGGCCCAAGAAGCTTAAGTTGGGACCCGCTCAGCTCGAGAAGATCAAGTACATCAATAAGAAGACGAGGGAAAGAAAAGAGCCAAAGGACTCTAAAGACAAATCAGATGTCAAAGGCACGAAAGGTCTCGAAGACTTCGAGGAAATTGAAGATAGCGAAGTGCTAAGTGCATCCAAGAGTGTACCTTTGAAAACGGAGGGTCCAGAAGAGCCCGAGCTTTTGGTGTCCACTAAAAAAAACGACATTCCCACTTTGAAGCTCCTTCCGTTCCGTCTATCTCCAACTCACACCCACACGGTTTCTGTCGATGCATTCTGCTACAAGCCCAGCGATTTTGTCAGCAAGTACTTTCTCTCCCATTTCCATTCCGACCACTATGGAGGCTTGACCAAACGGTGGTGTCGAGAACGCACCATCAACTCGAAGATTATTTATTGCTCAGAAATCACTGCTCGCCTACTAGCTATCAGATACGACGTTGAGCCCATGTTCGTATTTGCCATGAAGACCAATCAGCGTTATCTCATATACTCCCCTACGGAAACCTTAGAAGGCGGCAGGGAGTCCGAGGAGTCCGGTCAAGGAATTTATGTCACCTGCATCGATGCAAATCATTGTCCTGGGGCAGTGATCTTTCTCTACGAAGCGGTGTCAGATACGGGCAAGTCCACGTTTTATCTTCACTGCGGAGACTTTCGAGTCAGCAAAGACATGATGCTCCATCCGCTTCTTCGGCGATTTTTGGTTGGCGGGGACTTGCAACTCGCAAGAGTATACTTGGACACAACATATATGCTGCCACAGTACAACTTTCCCAAGCAGGAGCAGGTCTGTGACTCGATAGCAGAGATGGTTCAGCAGTTTGTTCACAATGACGCCTTCACCAAGCTTTGCTTCGGCAGTTCCTTGCAGGCGAGGATCACAGACTTTGCATCTTGGGGAAAGTCTCAGCCTAAAAAGTACCTCATCGTGGTCGGGACTTACCTCATTGGAAAAGAGAAGATTGCAGTTTCCATTCTGAAGCGAATGGGCAATGCCCCAATCTACGTGTCAAATATCAGCAGCAGAGGCGACAAAGGACGTATAGTCAAAAGTTATCAGGACGAGTACATCGACTCTGTGTTGACGGATGACCCTGTGGCGTTGGAGAACCATAACGTCATGATCCATTTGGTGCCAATGAAAATTGCCGGAACGGTTGAAGAATTGAGCAAGTATTTCAATTGCAACCAGTACTACAACAACTTCCAAAGGTGCGTGGGCCTTCGTCCCACAGGTTGGTCCTTCAAAGGAGGCAGCGACCCGTTTACAGAGTGTCTTTTAACGGAGCTAGGAGGCAGAGAAGACCTTCGGTATCAAAAAGAAGTCAGCCCGGAAGACAGTCAAAAAGGACGGAACGAATTAAAAAAAGAAGTTGAGATCAAGGAGGAAATCAAAATGGGAGAGGGACTTGAGACCATGAACGTCGTGATAAAGGAGGAAGTTGATATCAAAGAAGAACTTGAGATGGAAGAGAACTTCGAAATTAAAGAGGAGAACTCCGATCTTTCCATCGAGGACGGAGTGGATGCAAAGGTGATTGAGGCAGCAGCCACGCTATTGAAGCAACTGCCACAATACTCACACCACAACATTTTGGAGGAGAATGCTCCAAAGCTGACCAGCAAGCTCGACCGCTCTATCTACCGCGTATTCTCGCTCCCCTACAGTGAGCATCTGTCCTTCCGGGAGCTCTCCTATTTTGTGGTGTTTCTCAACATCCAGCGAGTCATCCCAACCGTGAACACGGGAAACCCGTGGAGCGTCCGGAAAATGGACAAGATCATCGGTTGGTGGGAGGCCCTTCGCCAGAAACTCATCGACGGATCGGCAGCCGAGCCAGCGCGCGAGTTAACGTTGGAAGACTTTTGACACTGCATGAACTGGTGCGCGAGCGTGGTTTTTTCTAGGTGTAACCTGGCCTCACAATAGACACATCAGTGACCATGTCCCCAATTCTGTGGAGATCGACTCCCAAATCCACCAAAGCCTTGTGCGTTGCCCTTTTTTGGGTAAGCACAACGTTGTTGATGATCAAGGTCACCGCGCTCAGGGACCCCACTCAACAACGTCAATTGAGAGACATCATAATACCCTACATCCAGCTCGTGCCCCGGTACGCCATCATCTACCCGTGGGTGTTTGCCACGGCCATTTTTGCTGAGGTGTCGCTCTTTACGTTCTTGGTTTCCGCCACCGTGTTGTTCGTGTCAACCAGATACGTGGAGAAGTTTTGGGGCAGCAAGGAAGTGATCAAGTTTGTGCTTCTAGTGGGCAGCATTTCGAACTTTTCCACTGTGATTGTCACCATCGTCAGCAACATCTTCCGTGGTGACGTGCTCGGAATGGACAAGCCTTTGGGTGGCGGCATCACGTACTACTTCGGGTTCTTAGTTGTGCTCAAGCAGCTCATCCCGGAACACAACGTGGTCTTGTTCCAGGGTCTCGTCAATTTCAGAATCAAGCACTTGCCGTTCATCTCGCTCGTGGCTGCCCTGTTGTGGTCGATTCTCTTCCGCTCCTTGTATCCCGTGTGCCCCGCCGTGTTTTCCTTCTTCATTTCATACAACTACTTGAGGTTCTACCAGTCGTTCTCCGCCGACCCAGTGTTGCCCATCACGTCAGCCAGCGGCGAGAACAGCAGCTCCACGTCTGTCATGTGCGGAGATGCCTCCGATGCCTTCCAGTTGGTGGAGTTTTTCCCTAGCGTGGCGAAGCCCTACTTGAGTCCCGTGATCAATGGTATCTACGACTTGAGCGTTCTCCTTGGCATCGTGACTCCGTTCAATGACGACGCCATCGAGCAGAGTAATTTGAGGGTGCAGAAGCTCTCGGAACAGGTGAATCAGGCCAACAGACTGATTGCCAACTCAGTCGCCGAGAGAAGACGGCAGGTGGCCTTGCAAGTGATCGAGGACAGAGCTAGTCAGTCGTGAGACATTCAGCGACTACAAAAGTGAATTGGTGCCCGAGTCACCGTGTATAATAGTCAAGAGACGTGATTCAAAGTGTTCTACAGTAGTCGCAGGAGAGTTAAATTTAGGTTCGCATAATTAACCAAGTATGCCCAGCAACCACTAAATTCGTAAAGAGAAAAGTAAAGTGGAAAAGGACATCAGATTCGCCGGAACTGCAAAGGCTTAGTTCACATGAACAACAGAAATCAACAACTTTTTTCTCAATTAGTCCAAAATTAGCCTGGACGCACCCAGCATTTAGATCTCGGATCAAAGTGTAGCTCGCCGCGCGCATTTCTCAAGTCAGCTTCCACCACTCGACACCCAAACATGCTACAAGGCTTGAAACTTCGGCCTAAAAGCAACCAGGGCCAGACCAGCAACACCGGCGGCTTGCCTGCGCCGGCTTCTTCCCGCAGAGCTCGCGCAGGCAGAACCAACAAGGTGTTTGTTGTGCTTGTGTTGATTTTTTTGGTGTGGTTTGTCGATCCGCTAAGTTTCATCCGCAAATTGTACTGGTCGGGGCCAAGGTACCCGCCAGCGCATCCTCCGGGAACCTACACGATCATCGAGACCAACTCCCGGTACATTTACCCACCCATCGAGCACGCGTCGCTCTTGAAGAATCTTGGAATCGAAAACCTAGTGCATCGGGCTCAAAAGCACGGCGCTCAACAACAAGACCTGCGTGTCGAGTCGCTCAACGTGCTCGACGACCCTAATGCACTCAAGCAAAGACAGAAGGAAGAAAACGAGAACCTTATCTCTGAGGACAAGCGTGCCATCAACGGCTTCAAGAACCAGGAGAAGGTCGTTTACAGACCCAAGTCAAAACAGAACTATCCAAGCGTGATCGTGGTCACAGCGGTAGACTTCGACAAGTACAGTCTTGAGGCGTTGACCAAGATCGTTCAAAACAGAGTCAACTACGTGCACCACCATAACTACGGTGTGTACGTTAGATGGTACCAAGAGTTCGCTCCAATGATGAACTCCATCAAGTTCATGAGCGACGAGCACAGAGCAAAGTGGGTGAGGATTTTCTGCGTGCGTGCTGCCATGTTTGCATTCCCAGAGGCCGAGTGGTTTTGGTACCTTGACCAGGACTCCTTGATCATGAACCAAAAGGTCAAGCTTGAGCCCTACCTCTTGGATCCCTTGGTGTTGGAGAATGCCATCTTGAGGGAACGTCCCATCATCCCTCCACATGGACCCATTAAGACATACAAGAACCAAAAGGCCGAGAACGTTAAGATCCTCTTCACCCAGGTCGACGACAGAGTCCAGACCAACTCGTACATCGTCAAGAATGATGTCATTGGACGCGCCATTATTGAGAGCTGGCACAATCAGTTGAACTTGGACTACAACAACTTTCCTCTTGGCCCAGACTCCGCAATCACGCACATGTTGCAGTGGCACCCTTACATTCTCAGCAAAACGGCATTCATATCTGCGCGTACCATCAACTCTGCTCATGACGACAAGGTGTCGCCGGAGAACGAATCGTCTGACCACTCGCATTTCTTCTCAGGCGACTTTATTGTGCAATGGTCCAAATGCGCCACTAGTAAAGAGTGCGACGAAATTCTTCAGAAATATCCCGCTTGAGTGTGGGCACACATCATATAGCTCAACTGCACTTTCAATCAATAATACACAAGTTTCGAACCCTCTCAAGATCTTACAGCAATATTTATATGATAGTAAATTACAACTATACGTAACAAATGGAAAATAAAACGTTAATCAGAACGCCTTGGTGGTGTACACTCTGGTGTTCGATGGGGTGAAGGACCAGAAAGTGATCTTGATGTCGTCGGAACTCCACCAGGAGGAAACCTTACCCGTGTCGTTGTTGCTAGTTCCTCTAGGTTGGAAGATACCTTGGAAGACACCAGACAAGCTGGTACCAATGTCATCTGGAACCTTAGAGGCTGCGACAGCAGGTGCTGCAACAATCACAACAAAGAGAATCAAAATGGCGAGGTACAAAGTACAGTACTTTCTCACCATTCTCTTTCTCAACTTAGATTGCTTCAAAGAGAAGATGGGTGGTCTGATGAGTCTGGATGGCTTCAACCAGAACAACATCGTGGAGTGCCATCTGTCGATCAATGGAATGAACAAGATTGGGAATTGAATGAACAAGATGATGTGAGCCAAGATGAAGTCACCGGCAAACTCGGACATTTCAATGGTCTTGGCGCAGAACTCTCTGGCTGGTTGAGTAAGAGCCATCCAGCCCATACCGGTACCGTACCACTTACCAGTCCAGAAAGCAGTGTTGGACTTGTCGTTCTTGAACTCTCTGGTCAAGAAGAGCAAAGTCATCAACTTGAACAAGGTTCTTTGGATGTAAATCATGGTGATAACACCCAACAACATTCTTGCGAAGTTGAATCCCTCCAACACCCACATGACGATGAAGAAGATCAAGTGCACAATCACGGCGACACCGTGGGCAACACCGGCAATCACAGCACCGGTCTTCTTGCAGCACAAGCCCAACATAGGACCTGCACAGCACGCCATAGCGAGACAGACACCCAAGCATCCCATGTCGATGACGACAGGTGCCAAAGCACAGATAACGACTCTAGCAGTAGAGTTGACGGTAATTGGGTCGGTGGAACTTCTTCCAGAAACAGCCCATCTGGTGACACCAGTTTGAGCGTTGATGAAAGTGTAGGCAACGAACAAACCAGCAGTGTAGAAGAGACATGGAATGAAGTCGGCGAAAAGAACGTTAGCTCTGTGGGCTCTGCTTGCATCACCAGCGGCCTTCTCAGACACATCGCCGGTCAACTTTCTCTTGAAACCAGTGATTCTAGATCTGGAAAGCTTGACATAGCCGATCCAGGAGTTTCTGTGCCATTTCGTGTTACCACGAGAGAGCCATCTGATGAAGTCACGGTAGTCGAGGAAGAAGTCCTCCCATGCGAACTGGTGAGGGTTGAAGAGGAATGGCGAGAACATCAATGCAGACAAAGATGCCCAGAACCACAACAATGGAGCTTGCCAGTGTGCAACGGAGCCGAACAAGATAATCAACATCGATCTGGCACCCATGTAGATAGAGGAGTCAGCAAATCTCGAGAATAAGATGGAGAAAGGAATACGCGACGTTGCGAAACCTCTACCAGTGGAAATGTATCTGGCACCACCCACAGTCAAGTCAGTAACCAAAGAAGTGGAGTAAATTTGAGCAAGGAAAACTTCGAAGAATGGAGACAAAGAGACGAAATGTCTGCAGAATCTTTGAGTAGCCTTCCAGAGACCTCTTTCAATCAATTCTTGAACAGCCAAAGGAATGAACGAGATGAAGAACACAATGAAAATGGACAATGTGTAACGTCTGATCCAATCAACTGCTGGAGCCAAGTTGTAACAACCGTAAGGCTTCAAGATGTCACGAATAGGCACGTTCTTGTTGTAATCACACATGACGGACTCATGGGCCAAAGAGTTCAAGTTAGCCAAAACCAACATGAAAGTTTGCAAGGACAACTGAATGAACAAGTTGTTGATATGGAAACCAGGGTGACCGTAGTAGAACGACAAGAATCTGTCCAAAGGCAATTGAGTGGACAAGTAGTAGTATTCTCTGGACAACATCTGTTCACCCATACCAGCACCAATCTTGGTTGTGAAGTTACAAATGGATCCGAAACCCATGTCTCTTCCCTTACCACACTGGTAGTACTCACAGTGCTTGATTCTTCCACCTCTCAACATGGCGGTCATACCAGCGTAAATATCTTCGTTCAAGTGCAAACCCTTTTGAGCTTTCGAAACACCACCTCTAGTCAACATGAAAGTAGCGTTCAAGAAATCAGGGTGACCATAAT
Organism: Metschnikowia lopburiensis (nom. inval.); assembly: GCA_030563105.1. NCBI lineage: Eukaryota > Fungi > Ascomycota > Pichiomycetes > Serinales > Metschnikowiaceae > Metschnikowia > Metschnikowia lopburiensis (nom. inval.). Next base: position 842,086 of record JAKUBC010000002.1, read on the forward strand.
GCAATTTACCACCGATTTGTGCCAAGGTTCTGGCAAACAAGGTACCGAAAGTTTGTTCCTTACCAGCAGCAACATCACCCAAAACACCAGAGTTCTCGGAGAAAATGTATTCTCTAGCACCCAAGATGGCGACTGGAGCAGTTTGGTCCTTCTCGGACTTCTTCAAGTCAGGGGCGTATGGGTTGACATGCTCGATGTTCAATTCCTCAAACTCAGCCAAAACAGATCTAATCTTCAAACACTCTTCAAGGTAGTTGTCCTGGTTGGCATCAATCAATTGGATGTACTCACCTCTGTGGAAAATAATAGAGTGGTTTTGGTTATCGGACTTACCGTCACCCAAGATTGGGTTACCGGACAATTGAACTCTGAACTTAGGACGACGCTGACCATTCTCGAGGACTTCGCAATGACCATCAATCAATGCAGAGAAAACACGAGGTTCTTCGTCCTCGGTCAATGGAGGCTCTTCATCCAAGTAAGCAATTTGCAAATCAGGGTAAGCTCTCAACAAGAACTCAGCGTTCTCCATCTCATCCTCCTTGAACTTGGACAATCTTTGCATGGAGACAACGAACTTGAACTTTCTTCTAGCCATCTTTTCCAATGCAATTTCCAAACCCTCTGGATCACCTCCAAAGTATTGAACAAGCTCAGGGTTCTCGACACGGTACAACAACTTGATAGCTCTTGCGTAGTTCATGAAACCGGACACGGTACGGTACAAGGTTTGAGATCTCAACGAGGCCCAAATTCTAGTTCTCAAGGTGTACTCAGGAGCAGCAGACTTGAAACCGATACAGTAGAAAGGCAAATCGTTGATCTTAGACTTCAAGCCGTCTTCAGTTTCTCTGTCCTCGTCCTCGGCATTTTCGTAAGCAGCAGTTTCCTCGGCCAAAATCTTGGTGTCCTTAACAAAACAGTCCCATTCGACTGGGTGCAATTGCTTCAAGTACTCAAGCAAAGTGACACGGGAGAACTGATCGTCCTCTCTGATAATCTCTCTCAAAGAAAGCAAAATCTTTTCCGAGTAGTGAGGAGTGAACACAGTGAAGGTGGGCATGTTGTCGACGGGCAATGGCTCCAAGATTGGGGTGGCCAAAGATTGAGCAAAGAAAGAGATACGTCTCTCAGCCTCGGAGTTTCTTGGGAAGAACTCCGTCTCGAAGTTGTTGTCATCTTGGGAAACGAAGAAAGTAGGTGCTCTCAAAGTTCTCTTTCCCTCAATCTCAGATGGAACTTGGTGGTACAACAACTTTTGGACGTGGTCAATGGCCAACAAATGTTCTCTGTACATGGAGATGACGATAGCATTCCAAACTTGGGAAATCAAAACCTTTGGCTTGTACTTGATCTCCATCTCGGTTGTAGCCAAGATCTTGGAGTAGATTCTCTTTGGCAATCTGGTAAAAATGTTTCTCCATGGGGTCAAGATAGAGATACCCAAGTAGAACGAACGACCAATGGAGAAAACACAGTTGCAGACAATGTACCACATGTAAGTATCCAAGAAGAACAACAACATGTCGACAAGAATCATCAAACCCAAGACAATTTTACCTTGCTGCTTGCACAAAGTGTCACCGAACCAGTAGTCACCGTTACATCTCATGGTCATGGATGACAAGTTTCTGATTGGGTCTCTCAACGACAAAGTCAAGAAGAAATAAGATTCAGCCAACTTAGCGGCAAACACAACAGTCCACAAGAGATAAGACATCCACATGTCCAATCCCTTCAACTTGTAGAAGTTTGCGGTGAAAATTTGTTGAGCCAAGAATCTTCTGGACTTTTTGTTCAAGTAAGGTGTGAAGAGTCCACCAAGAGGCATCACAGCGAAGAAGAGCAAAGTGGCAATAGCGATGAAGAAACCCACAATAGAAAGAATGTGTGCCGTCTTGGAAATGGAGGTCAAGCCAGCCCAGTAGAAGGTGAAAACGATTGGAGCGAGGTTAACGAGGAAGATTAGAAGCAAGAACATCAAACGACGGGTAAGATGTTGTGCTCCTGCCCATTCTCTAGGAACGAACATCCACTCGAAAATCGTAGCAAAAATTTGGATGACACAGGCAATGACACCACCGATGGCGGGTGCTGCCCATTTAGACGAGGCAGTAGGTTGGTTGTTGACAGTTTGAATGTAGTCCCTGGTGTACAAGGTTGGTGCGTTGTAGGCGGTGTACATCCAGTAGATACAGATATGGATAACCCAAATTCTGTTGAAATTGGTGATGAAATGCAACCAAGTTCTGATTTCCTTGTAAGTCTTGAAAAAGACGTTTTGCCATTCGACTTCTCCCAATTTCAAGAATCTCTCTTCTTGTGGGATATCCACCAATCTGGTACCATCACTGAAAATGATTCTGGAGATACCCTCTGGGTACCAGAACAACTGGTTGACATCATCATAACCAATGACATTGTTGTGGTCCTTTTCACGCTTGACGAATCTACCTTCGTAAATTTCGTAGACTTGAGATCTCAAGAAACGGTAGAGAGGGGTGATGACTCTGTTCAAGTAGTCACCCTCTGGCACAGGTTCTTGTCTTTGTTGACATTGAGGAGACATCAAGTAGTCAACGGCGGTTTTGTAGATGTAACAAAGACATTCGGACGTGAAACGAACCTGGTTAGCCTCACCCCACAACAACAAGTAAAGGGCAATGTCTCTGACTCTTTCCTCTGGGGTCAAGACGTTCATCTTGGCTTTCCACTTAAGCTCAGCTGCATCAAGAGAGTAGTCACCCTCCAATTCGACAGCCAAAGCATCCAAGTCTTGGCCGTGCTCTTCAGCAGCCTTTCTAGCCTTCTTGGACTTTTTAGAAGCCTTTCTGGCCTTTCTGCCGATCTTGCCCAAGTTCATGTTAGCAAAACCGATAGAGTCATCCAAGTCTTGTTGAGAGGCAAAAAACCATTTCTTGTAGTTGGAGTTGTCACCACCAATGTAGTCAGCGTGCAAGGACAACAAAGCCTGGGCTGGAGACATACGGGAAGATCTAGAGTCCAACAAAGTCATCAAATAGTCAAACATGTTTCTCATGGAATCTCTTTGGAAACCAAACTTGTTCGTCAAATCGATGAAGATATCTTCAATGTGCTCGATCTTGATTGGGGCTTGTGGGTCAGCAGACCAAGCTGGATATGGCAAGTTCGAGGACAACTGGAACTGTGTTGGGTCGTAGTTAGGGTTGCCACCGTAGATTGGAGTGGAGGTACCGGAAGATCTGGCACCACCGTAACTCATCTGGGATGGGGTGTACTGGGTTCCGTACTGATCGTAGCCGGCAGCGCCAGGATTTTGACCCCCGTAACTAAAGTCAGAGAACGCTTCAGGGTCGTTGTAACCCATGTTCTGTTGACCGTAGCCTTGGTAGCCTTCATCGTAGGGCTGTTGGGCGTACTGCTGGTTTTGATCGTAGTACTCACCCCCCTGCTGATACTGAGCAGGTTGGCCCATTTCGTCGTACGGGCCCTGCTGGTAGTACCCTTCACCTTCAGCGGCTTGCTGTTGGTTGGGATCGTAGTAGTTGTGATTGTTATCGTAAGACATCTTCACGATAGTTAGTAAAAGCGATCGAAATCAGCCCTCTTTGAAACCACGAAAGAATAGACTGGACGGGAGGCTGTTAACAGAAAAAAAGAGCGAGTGAAAAAGAAACTCGAGTACGCGAATACCCGGATGATTTGTTCTGTGAGCAGATCAAACCTCCAGTTCTTTGCTGAGGTGGAGTTCCGGTGGCGCTGTAGTTTCTGGTGTCTCTCGACTTATCCGTTGACAGTCCAAAAATTGGGTTGACGAGCGGATGGGGTGAAACGTGATGGACCAAAAATAGCGGTTTGAAATCTCGTGGAGGGTGATTTGGGGATGCATACAGGAGGCTTCAGGATACATGGCTGTGCGAAATGCAGGCTGCGGGTGGAACATCCAAACGGATACATCAGCCGATGTCACGGATCCTTCGGAGAAATTATTTGGCCGACAGCCCTGAAACCAACCGGAAATTCCGCGTATCGGGAAGGCCGAAGCCGTCACCAAAATTCAGCAGGAAAGACGTTTTGTGGCGGCGGAATTTGGGGGCTCTGGGCAGCTCACGTGACGGCAATGGAACAGCAAGGGCGAGCTCGCCACTTGCAGGAGAAGCGCGGAGCTCAAATTGGCGCGCGATCGGCAGAAAAGTTGTGCATCGAGCCGACACGTGAGGTCCTGCTCCTGAGCATCGATGTAACAGTGGGCCATGGACGAAGGATGGATGGAACGGAACCCACGAGATTTCAAATATAAAAATAAAAAAATAGAAAGGGGTGGAAGAGAGGACAAGCAGAAAGACCACTGCGGCGGATTTTTTTTTGCAACGTGCCCATGGGCGCTAGCCGCCGCTGCCGGTGGATCACTCACAGCCTGGTCCAGATCACGTCTTGATCCAGGCTTAATGGTGACTCGGGCAGCGGAGTGGCTGGGCCACATAAGCAAGTCGAGGATTGTGTCCGCCGCGAAGTCATTGCGTGATTTCGAGGGAAAGGGAGGGTAATGGGATCAACATACCTTGCGATAACGAACAGCGACGAAGAAGAAGAAGAGTATGTGCGAGGTGAGTAGATGCGCCTTTAGCGTGGCCCGCGGACACGAGGCGCGCACGACCAGGGAATCTGCGCGCGAAGGAGAACCTGCATTCCTTGTATAAGCTTTGCGGATGCAAATGTTATCTGGGCACTTTAGTGTTTTTGCTGCACGCGTCGGATCTGTTAGCCAGAAACCTAAACGGATTATCAACAATTAAAATCGCTAATTGGATTTCGTATATGACTACTTTCCCGGATCAATTCGAGGGGTCTTCACTTTCGTCTAAAAATATGCTTGCATTCTCAGTATATACGGCGGCGTCTTATGTCAGCAACCCGTCATGATTGTGCATCGTACTCGTTACTCAGCTGGTCGCATCAGATTGTCTATCTACTCGGTCCAGCCCAACTCGCTCAAGCCGCGTCTAATCTCTTCCTCCTTGTTGATCTTGCTGATCTGAGTGTCCTCCAAGGACTCGCCCGTGGCCTGCTTCATCTTCAAAGTCTCAATGGCCCGAAGCTTCTTCAACAACGATCTGATCTTCTTTTCCTCCATAGAAACAACACCACCAACGACGGAGCCAACCTCACCGGCTGGTGCAGGGGATGCAGCCTGTGGCTCTGGCGTGGGCTCTTCATCCTCACCGGCCTTCTTGGCTTCTCTCTTCTTTCTGTTCTTGGCCGCAGACTTGGACTCCTTGACCGGGAGTGGTGCTGCGCCAGGAATGGTTTTCTTGATGTTAGGCACGTAAGCACCGAGCGTAGCAACGTTACTCTGCATCTCCTTCTGGTACAACGAGGTGGAGATGTTGGGTGCCCCGCTGTTTCTGGCGTGTGGTGGACGGTAAGCACCGGCCTTCTTCACAGCTCCACTACCTGCCTGTGCAGCCTTCTTGGCAAGGTACTCCTGAGCAGACTGGTGGGGTGCTGGGCTCTCCTCCAACTGTCTCAAGGCGGGGAACTTCTCGATAGACTGAGGCTTCCACGTGATAGAGAACAACTCGTTGTACTCCTTCAAGTAGATCAACTTGCCGCTGGCGTGCCAAACCTTCAAACCGTTGTCGACACGCAATCTGGGTGCAGTGGTGGCGGTCAAGATGAATCTACCACAGGGCGACCATTCGCACACAGAGGTGTTGGATGCCTCAAAAGTGCAGACCTTCGAGAACTTGTTTTGGCGGTCGTACACATCGACAGTACCTTGCAAGTTACCGAAACCAGCCACCAAGACATATCTGCCGTGGGGCGAGTAGAGAATGGTGTTTCTTGGTGCGGTGGGCAAAGAGTGGATCAGGTTGCCTCTTGCGTCGAAAAAGGTGGTTTCCGAGGGCATGTAGCCATAAGACACGGCAAATTCACGAGCAGAAGGAGACCAGGTGATGTCATGGATGGGGCCCTCTCTCTTCAAGTCGATTCTTTCGTACGAACCAGCAATGCCCAACAAGTACAAGTTGGTCTCTCCGTAGTAGGACTTATTGCTGGAGTCGTGGTCGGTGGAGGCCAATGCAAGCAAAGCGGTGCCCAAAGCATTCCACTGCAACTGGCACTTTTCGGCCTTGAAGAAAGACTTGGAGCAAACCGGCTGGTTGAAGTTGGGGATGTTGTAGATGAGCACCTCGGCAGGCTGGCCGCTCTTCTCGGGAATAAATATGGCGACAGAGGGGTTCAAGCCCGGGCTCAATCTGAACGTTTGGAACGTGGCGCCGGAGGACTTCACGCGGAACTTGTATGCGGGCTTCTTGATGTCCAACTTGCCGGACGTCTCGTAGAAGTGGATTTCCTTGTTGTTGAAGTTCTTGGCCATGACAGATCCATCCTGCGTGAACTGCGGCTGCCATCCGGCCTGCTGCTTGTTCGACCACTGGGCAATGATTTCGTTGTTGGGCACGTCGTAGATGATGACATTCTCGGACCAGATGCCGCTCTCCCGATCGAGCAAGATGGGCTTCGTCCAAAGCGCCAAAAAGCGTCCGTTGGGGGAGAAATGCAAGTCGAAAGTTTCCTTGATGTCGATTTGTGCCGCAACCTGGTCGTTGCTGGCGCCATCCTTGGTCACCACGACAGTGACATGCGTTGGTTGCGTGTAGGCGAAGTATTCTCCGTTGGCACTGTACAAGGCACTGCGGACTTCGAGCGTGGGTTTGGGGAACGTGGTGATTTCCTCATAGTTTTGTATCAAGTCTACCGACTTTGGTTGGCGGCCTGGTGGTTAGTATTGCAATGAAGAGCCACATGGACATTCTGAACGGTGGCGAGTCGGTACACTCAGGCAGAAAGGTGCGTGCGGTCGTAAAGGTTGGTACATACAGAAAAACTGGGTGTTTTCCGACATCGTGATTAAAAATGGGTAAGTAGTATAGACCTGAGCGTGCTTACACGTCGAAAATTTTTGGGCGCGGCCTGTTCATCAGTCCGCCGCAGTATTCCAATGATGGTATCAGTGCACTCAGAACAATCGACATACGCAGAAAAAGGCCACTGATATTCATTACTGTTCGGGCGAATTAATAATTTGTGTTATTATCTATGAAATGCAGACGATGATTCGTCAATGTTGTTATTTTATTTTTAGGGACTAGGCCGTGGCTTCACCATAGACTGCGGCTTCAGCATAATCCGTGCCGACAAAATCTTCCGCCACATCGCCTTCGTCAGCCACTTCTTCGCCCGCATCCATCATGGGCGCAAGTCCCAATCTTTGAGCAGCCTCTGGATGCCCGCCTCTGTAAGCTTCTTCATACCATCTTGATGGATCGTCAGCGACGTAGCCTTGCTCACACAACAAACCCATCTGGTAGAATGCTTCTGGAAGGCCAAACTCCTTGCATGCTCTCTCGCACCATTGCACGGCGCTCTCAGGGTTGGGGTATGGAATGTGTTTGTTTGCGCCATCAGAGCCCTTGAGGAACCACCGGCTGAGACCCAACATGGCCTCAGGATGCCGCTTGAACTTCAATGGCGATGTTGATGCTTTGATAAACCACAGAATAGACTTCGTAGGGTTGTAGTTCCGGTTGAGCTCTCCATCCTCATAGATGTGGCCAAGACGCACTTGCGCGAGGAGGCAGTTGAGTCTGGCAGAGCGATTGTAGTACGACAAACTCTTGGAGTAGTTGACAGGAGCTAATTCCAAACACTCACGGACGAAGTCATCTTCGATGGTCATATCGCCAGGGTAAATACCTTCGTAGATCTTTGCGAGTTGAAATTGTGCCAAACCAACGACTTCTTCCAACTCGTCCCGATCTGGACCGCTCAACTCGACTTCGGCCGACTCCATGTCAATCGCGGCCAAGTTTCTGAAATACTTCAAGAATTTGGTCAGACGAACTTTAGGAACTAGCAAATGAATGAGGGCAACTTTGTAAATTGCTCTGTTATAGCCCATTTGCGCGGACTCCTTGTAGTTCTCCAATGCAATGTCGAATTTGTCTTCATCAGCTTGTGCTTCGTACAACTGTCCCAACTCGTAATAGGCCCTGAAATATGCGGGGTTGTACTGCAAGCAAAGATTGAAAAACCTTTCGGCCTCTTCCTCAATGTACTCAAAGCCAAAGTCCTGACCAAACTTTTCGACATATGAGTGACGGTAAAGGCAACCTTGGATGAAGCAGACCTCGGCAAGATGCTTGTCTTGGCCTCTGAGTCTGTCCGAGTCAAGCTCACGAAGCAATTTCAGGAGATGGTTCACGCATGAACGAATGAAAAACTGCTTATTTGCAGCTGTGTGTTCACTAGGAACAGGCTCTCCCTTGATGTTAATGTAAGCGAAAAGCTTATAGTTAGTCGCAGTAATCAACATCTGGAGCCATTGCACCCGATACTCAAATGTTTTGTTACCAGAAGCGATGACTTGACGCAATTTGACGAACTCTTCAATTCTCTTGTTGATAGTTGCGTCCAGTGAGTAAGTGGGGCTCAGAGGAGCTTGTGGGGATGTGGAGCGATAGGATGGGCCCTTCATTTGCATCTGCTGCATTTGTTGAAATTGTTGAATTTGCTGGATCTGTTGTTGGATCTGTTGCATGTAGGCGTTGTTCATGGGAGAGGCACTTCCAGTGAGAGCGCTGCTAGATCTTCTGTGTTCCAAATTGACTCTAGAGGAAGAGAATGCAGGAGAATATTCCGAGCCGGTTGGAGACATCATTGGTGGAGGAGGTCCTGAAATAGGAGGCATGAAGTCAGGAACGAATGTGGAATCGGGTCGGTGGGAGTCTTGCTTTACCTTGGGGGCAGGCTTGGCAACTCTATTAGGGTGTCTCCCCACGATGAGATTGCCCTCACTCTGCAACGAGTTATAGGAGCTCGTTGAAGCTGTTGAGTTTTGACGGTTGAGGTCACCCAGCACGGCGTGGGTTTGCGTGATAGTTTGCTGGGGGGACTGGTGGGCTTCTGTGCGAAGCGTGTGAGAGTCGCTGGCGTCTGAGCGAACGGGGGCATTCAGCGAGCTCGTTAATGCATCATCTAGCGTGGCTAGGGTCTCAGGACGGGAATTAGTGGAAGCCCACTTCACGGGGCGGTCCTCGTCGGCACTGGTGTCGGGAATGTAAGTATCGTTGGGGTTCGATTCCATAGTAGACATGGTGTCGTTCATCTCCGAGGCAGAGGTGTCTTCCAAAAGGAAAGCGGCGTAGTCGGAGATCTGGCCACTATCTTCCCTGTGGATGGCCAACTTGTTCAAGCCGCTGGCGACCAGCTGGACCTGGGGGTCTAGAGAGAATCTCTTGGACCGTACCAAGCCACTTGGCTTGGATGACTGGGAGCTGAAGTCCCGGCGGGGGCTTACGTCGCGACGGGGATCGAAGCTTCCACGAGACTCTGGCAAGGTGGTGTTGATGGACACCGAGCGGGAGCCCGGCGTGGGACGCATCTGCTCTTGCAGGAGCAGGGGCACTGACGCAGAGCGATTCGACTTCAAGGTGGAACGTCTGGAGTTCAACAACAAGTTGTTGGGGGACAGCTCGCGGGGAACCTGTTTGTAGAGGGGCGACTGGGGAATGTACACGGATGAGCGGGTCCGGTGATGCAGTGGGGGAGGCTGGGTGGCCTGGGTGTGGTCTCCGTTTCTGGAGGCTGCCAACGTCTCGTAGTACTGCTTCCACTGGTGGTAGTAAGGGTGGTTGCGGGCAGCGCTCTCGGAGCACGAGGAGCCGTCGAGGTCGCTGTCGTCTTCAGACATGCTAGGGTTGGAGTCGTTGGCGGTTTGTTCGCTGATGTGACGAATAGGAGCTCGTTGCGGACTCCACTGATCGGCCGGGTACGCCGGGTCCGGCTGGGGGAGGTGCAGCGCCGAGGCCATGGGCAGCAGCTGCAGCTGGGAGAAGTGGCGGTACTGCTGGAACTGGGTGGGCAAGATGGGCATGGAACTGCGAGAGCCGGGAGTGGTCAAGCGCAGAGGCTTGGGGTCGCTGCGGCGTGGGGCCTCGTGGGACGAGGTAGACGAATACGACGTGGCCAGGAACTCGGACCCTGACGAGGACTCGGACGTGGACGTCCGGCTGTGCCGCTGGGGCGACAGGGCATTGTTCTTTTGGGTTGACTTTTGGGGCCACTCGGGCGGTCTGAGTTTGCGTAAGAGCGCCATCAGCGAAGGTGGGGGGAAATTTTTGAGTTTTCCGTAGGCGAGGTTTGTTCTTCAGGGATCGACGGGGCGGCAAAGACGATGTAGACCCGACTAGCGTTGCGAAATAGCACGGCGCACTAACTGTGGGTTTTTTTAGAACAGCGTGCGAATCACTTGGCCCAACAGAGTAAGCTTGTCAACACACAGAGGCTTCTATGTGCGCACGCAGGACGGACCTGCATCGGTTGCCAGGGCCGTTCTCCCAGGAACGTCCGGTTCGACGGCGGCAAAAAAGTGCGTTGCAATAAGACCGGCACCGAGACGCTATTTTGTTTCAGTCTAAAAATCCTGGCTGCTGACGGGCGCTGTTGCCTGTGGTGGACGAACCGATCCCCCGGAGAACTTTTCGCAGGTACTGTGGGGCGCATCGCGCAGAGGCCTATAATTAGCTGGAGTACATGTATTCTATTAGAGCAAGTTCGGGTAGCCGGCAGGGGTGGAATGCTTGCTGCAATTGCTGGAAACGCTGGAAATGCCCGGAATGCTGCCGTTCTGGAAATTGGCTAAAGCCCCCAGCATGCACGCGTGTTGCAGCCACGTTCATGGTTAACCACTGGGTTCGTGCCCAAGTGCGAATCGAGATCTGGATACGAGCCTCGTAGCGACGCATGAGCCGTGCACATCGGATTTAAAAAGTAGGCGAAAAAAAAAAAAAAAATTACCGAAAAATTAAGCGAGGAATGAGAAGTGGCAGTTACGTAAGAACGGGCACAGACGCGGACATTCAGACGCGGGTCTTCCAATAGACGGACCCAGCTCAAATGCGGACACTCCACTGAAGGAAATTTCACGGACACTCCATTGACGGACAAACCAACAGAATTGTCCGGAGTTAGGCCAAAAGCAGATACAAAACAGTCACTAGTGGACTGGCTTCTAAGCTAAAATTCCCGTATATTCTATAATCGACCTGCTCTAATAAATACTGCTACCTGCCACCGGTGGTGGTGGGCTCAAAATCTAGCCAGTTCCAATTGCTGGCCGTCTTGGGCTCCTCAATCAAGATCTCGTCCGTGGCCTCCATGCGGCCCATGTCAAACGAGTTGACGTTGTGGTCGTGCTTGTCTGCGCCAATCACAAACGAGTCCAGCTGGAAGAGGTTCATGTTGAGCAACTTGTCGATCTCGTCGGCACCGTTGGCGGCCGAGTTCTGCGCCTCGGCCTCGTTGTTCTGCCGGTCAAAGTCCACAAACGAAAAGCCTCCGGACCGCTCTGTGAACGCCGGTTCCTTCTGCGGAGCGTCGTTGATCTGGGCAAACAATCCGGTGTTCGTAGATGAGATGGCGTTGTCTAGCGACTTCCGTGCGGGCTTGCCCACTGGCGCTGAAGATGCGGGAGATACCTGTGCCCCGGGAGATGTCAGGGGCATCTGATTATATGGCTTGAAGAGGTTATTAGAAGAGGGCCGCAACGAGCCATGTAGCTTGTAAAAGAGTCCGCAGGCGTTGCAGAGCGTGAGTCCCTGCGAGGTCTTACGCCAGAGCGGGGTCTTGCGGGTGTGGCAATTAGAGCACTCCAACGAGGCCCTGGAATTGGGCGAGGACAGCAACTTGTCACTGGAGTAATTATTGGAGAAAGTCGTGGATGGCGAGTACTGCGCCGGGGGCAGCGCCGCCAACTTGTAGTCGTTCTTGAGCGTGGACTCGAGGGATGAGATGTACGAGTTCAAGAATGAGCTGTCCGCGTTCGTGGGCGGGTTCTCCAGCTGGGACGGAAGCATGTTGGTCTTGCGACTGTTTGCTTGCGAAAGGAGCACGTTAGGGTTCACGTTGTTGGGTGCCAGCGACGACACACCCATGGGTACGCTGTAGGCAGCGTCTCGGGAACGGAAATCGCTGGTGGGTGTGGGGAGGTTGGGCGATGGCTCCCGCTTGTGCACCGGCTCGGCGCCGTACTCCTCCTGGGAGATTCTTCGTATGTGGGCGACGTAGTCGAAATCCTCCGTGGAGGGACTGAGCTTGGGTGGGGCCGCCTTGGCGTGTGGTGGTTTGGAGACGCCGCTGGGTCTCCTCATCATCTTCTGGGCCTGGATCCGCCAGGCGATGTTGGACACACGTTCACGGTTGGGCAAGTAGTTCTTGTTCTGGTACATGGAGAAAATGCGCAACGACGAGTCGTCGATGTCCTTGATGAGGTCCGCTGGGTTGACCGCCTCGGGTTTCTGTTTGGGGGCCATGGGTATGACTAATAGTTGTGTGCTGAGATTTGGTTCTGGAGAAATGGGGCCGGCCTAGGATCGGGTTTAACGAATATCGCCACTTGAAATGTGGGGAAGCACAGCACAGCACAGGTGCAGTCGGTGATTTGGCAGGGTTAAGTTGTAAGAACAAGTAGTGGGTGAGCGCTTTCTCAGCGAGCGAAATGTCCTGGGATGCGACATCCACCCAACAGGGACTATTCCCGATGCTACGAAAAAGACATTTTTTTATTTTAAATTTGTAATCTTTTGAAGATCCTCGAATTCCACTGCTTATTTTGCACATCATTTTTCAAATTACACCACGTTCGTTCTTGACTCAGTCTAATCGTTAGTTACTCCCAGTAAGGTCATCATGCGGGGTTCAATCGGGACCCCTCGCCCAGCCCTTCCTGTCCTCTCCAGATCGGCGTTCTTCTCGCTTTTCCTCCACGGCAAAATTTCTCGCCCATGCAGTGCAATGTTGTGGAGAATGTAGCCTGGAGCCATTCCCGGTGAGGGGATTTTTCGCCCGGGAATAGTACTAAATTAGGCTGGAGCTGCAGCTCCAACGGTTGGAGACCGGAAATTGCGTGAGGTCAGTTTAAAAAATGTCGGTGCTTGTCGCTGCCTGGGGCTTTGGCCCCCTGCCGGAACCGAGCTTCCACTAGCGTTGTCATTACGCCCTGGAATCCAGCACCATTGATTGGTCTAACGTCTTATCGGGGACATCGCGCTTATCTCTTGCATTTGCCGAATGCGGCGGCGCTCGGGATGTGAAAGTATAAATGAGTGTTTCGAAAACCGACGGAAACGTTGAAAGCTAAATGAAAACGTTTCACTAATTTTGTCTGTCATCGACGTCGTTTCCTGCCATGATGGTGGCTGGTCTCCTGTACCTCGTAAATTGGCCAGTGCATTAAGCTCTTTACACAGGCCATGCTCTTCTCACTTAGTCACTCACTCACACTACTGTTCACTATGGCTGACAAGGTCCGTGCTAACCAGCAGTACCTTTTCCAAAAGGAGAAATACTCTGGTGTGGGGAATGCCGATACCACCAGGGAGGAGTTCTTCACCAACGTCCACCGTGACACGTTGGCCTCGTTGGCATTGCACGAAAACATGCTAATGTACAACTCTGTCGCCACGAACACCCACCCGGAACTTTTCAGGCAACAGCTCATCAAGCAGATGGCACAGCCGTTGAAGAAGTGAGCCTACAAGTTGATTCGGGAACAGCTTTCGATTCAAAAGATGTCGTTTTCGTAAGGACAGTTGAGACTGTCGTGGCCATCGCGTTCACACAAGCCACACCAGTCGCTGCGCCCGCTGCTGGGATCGTGTTCACCAGGACTATATATGGGCAACGCGCCATTGGATGCTTTTGGGACAGCGGGCGCAGGTTGGAGCAATTCGGCTGCCTTGGGTGCTTTCAACTGTTGTATTTCATCCCGCAACAGTTGCAACTCGATGAGTGTCTTGGCCTTGTCGCTGGCGAGCTCAGCAATCTCACGGTCTTTTTGTTTGAGTTCTTGCGCGTGCAATTGTTCCACTTCCTCTAGAGAATCCTGCAACTCTGTCAACTCCTCGAAAGATGGTCGCATGCCCAACTCATGCTTGAGATCCTCCACCGTTTGGAGAAGCTTTTGGTCATTTACCTCTTCGTTCTTGTTTTTGGTGGCACTGGCTTGCTCCAACAGCTTGATGTTTGTCTCTAACGATGCAACTTGGGCCTTCAACTTATCATTTTCTTCCTTGAGGATGACAATTTGGCTTTCCTTGTCCTTGAGATCTTTCAATAAAGTGAGGTTAGCAGCATTTTTGCTTGCCTCTTCATCGAACTTCACCTGTAGAGAGCTCAATTGGTCTTCTAGACTTTTGGTTGTAGCCTTCTGCTCGGCAGCATCTTCCACAGACATGGCACCGACCTTTCCCAGCAAGTCGGCCACTTCCTTGCTTTTGAGAGCTTCTATTTCGTCCTCGAGTTTCAAAATGAGGGCGTCTTTGCCACGAGCTTCTGCTTGCACATTCTTCAACACGAGCTCCATGGACAGGCAGTCGTCCGTGAGCCTCTGTATTTTGACTAGTAGTTCTGCTCTTTCATCGTTATCCTCGGTAGTTTGCTGCAGAGAGTTCTTCAATGCCTCATTTTCCTCTCGCAAAAGCTTGAGCTCCCGTTCGTATGAGTTAGGATCGGAAAGGTTCCCTGTGTCGCCAAGTTGTGAACGGAGCTTATTGATCTCCTCCTTCAAGTCGGAGATCTGCATCTCGTACAAACTCTCTGCCTCCTGTTGAGAGCTCAGCATTAGATCTAGACACTGGCGCCACTCTTCCCGAGCCTTGTCGTGGTCCTGTTTTTGGTTCTTGATCTTTTTGTCCTTAGCCTCAAGGCTCCGCTCGTAATCGTCTAACAAAGGCTGTAGCTCGTCCACCGTTCGATGAAGCTCGTCCAAAACGCTCTGTTTCTCCAAGACCTCCCTGGTTTTCAGCCGCAATTGCTTCCGCAACTCCTCAATTTCTCCCGGCTGGGAAACGTTATGCACCACTGAGACGCTTCTTTCAGTATTCTTCAGTAGACCACCTTCGTAGCTGTCCCGATGCCCATTGACCTTGACGCTACCGGAGCTGGCATTCCTACTCAGAGATCTGCTGAGACTCGAGACCGAGCTCATTCTGCTGCCCAAAGTCGGGGTTCGGGAATCGGGCTTACCGTTTGAGGCTCGGCTTCGGGGCCGATCGACAAGCGAGCTGTTCACGGAACGAAGCCGGTCCCAGGGCAAAAATAGCCCCGTCATGGGCTGGGAGACCCGGAAGTATTGCACGCCTTCCACATCGCCGCTGTTTTTCCCTCGTGTAGCTGCCGATGGACCTTGTAGTTCAACTCCACCAAACTGGCCGGGTTTTCCTTGGATGGGCCCCACGTAGCGGAGAATGCCCGTGGCTTTCGCTGGACCTGGAACGACCACTTGCAATCCTATTAGGTCCGCCATGGGTTGCTGGGATTGTGTCTATTAACTATATCTTTGTCACCTGTAGGGTAAAAGTGTTTACATTAACAGGCTGTGTGCAGTGCGAAACACCACCAAGGTCGCATTAGATTTGGGTGGCATGGATCTTGCGTGGCTTTGACGTGGAGGCAAAACGACGCGACATACGCAATTTGTCGGTGGCTGGCTGGCCATTGACGGATGTGGCACCTTCGATAAGCTTCACGTCTCGCAAACTTGCAGTCACCTGGGCTGCCTCCGCTTCAAATGCGCTGACCTCTCTAGCGTAGGCCCTGGCCTTCAGGTTCACTTCGAAAATGACTCTTTCGAGTTTTTCGACTTCAGGGAACCCTCCAGTCTTGCAGTCCACGCGAATTCGAAGAGGGATCAACTTTTTCGAGATCTCCTCTTGGAGATTCTCCACGTAGGCTAGCTTTTTCCTCAATCCTTGACGTAAGGTCTCGCCCTGGATGTCCAATGGACGCTTTGCGAGGTCTCCAGATTCCAAGTGACTATTGTAGTTCGTGAGTTGAGCCAACAAAATCTCGAGTTTCACTTTCTTTTCACTTAATTCATCAAGCTGTGTCACGATGCCTTCAAGCTTTGTGTTGAGTTCTTTCCGTGAGCTTGTCAATGGTGAAAGATTTTGCTTAGGCCCTTTGGTCAAGTTCAACAAATTATCGAGGTCACCAAGAGACCACTTTCTCGTGTCCAGTAGGTCGTCTTTCGTGACAGACCTACGGTGAACTTCTGCCGACTTTGCTAGTTCACTTGCCTTGGCGGAGTTCATAGAGAGAACCTGCAACACCGCATCAGCTTTCTGCACAAGGTCTTTCATTCTTCTCGTAAGCTCGTCTTGAGGATTTTGAGGAGGTTTTGAGAACCCATTAAACTTGTTAATCTCGGCGGTCTCGAGGAGATCAGAAATGTAGGGAAGCGCCGGTGCTTGTGCAATTTCTTCCTTCTCGATGGAAACCGGTGCTTTTGGAGCTGTGGGAGGTTTTGTGATGGGCTGTGGTGCCTCTGGGGCTTTAACACTCTCAGGAGGTGGATTTGAGGCTTCGGCGACGGGCTCTTTTGGTTTCGCTTGCCCACCGAAAATAGGAGCCAGCGCTTGAGACTTCTTCTCCTCAAGAGCAGGGACAGAAGGCTTGGGCGGCTCCTGGATTGGCGGCTCCTTGGCAGACTGCTCCTTGGCGGACAGTTCTGGTAATGCAGGTGCAAACAGGCCAAAACTGAAACTGGAAGAGCTTGTTTTTTGGCCGAAGAGGTTCTTGTCGCCAAAAACTGGCTTTGCGGTTTCAGCGGACTGCTCCTTCTCTGGCTTCTTTGGGGCACCGAATGTAAGTTTCGGTTCTGTTTTGGGTTCGGCACTAAATAGAGACTTTTCCGGTTTGTTGCCGCCTCCGCTGCTCCAATCCTTCTGAGACACCACTGGTGCTTCATCGTCTTCGTCAAGCTCAGATTCACCGGCCTCGCTGGATTCATCATTTTCAACCGACTCCCAACTTCCGCCTGAAGCGTTCTCTTCAACATCGTCATTAGGCTCTTCGTTCAGTTCACTAACCTCGCTGTCAGGTTCAACGGAAGCATCGAGTTCGGAAGACTGCTCACTGTCATGCTGGGAGTCAGGTTCCGCTGCTTCCAGTGGGGGCTGCGAGACTTGTGCTGGAACGGTCGAGTCCTTTTTCTCGTCTTTCATCAACGAGGCAAATGGCGAATCGCTTGAGCTCTCCTTCTTCTGACCAAATGGCGAACTGGTGTCGCTCTTGCCAAAAGAGCCGAACGGAGATGGCTTGGAGCCATCTGAACTTTCAAAGATTGACTTAGAGTTCGAACTTTCCATCGAACCGAATGGTGATGCCTTAGATTTAGATCCCTCGCCAAACTTTGCAAAGGGGGATGACGTAGATTGCGAGGACCCGCCTAGACCAGCAAAGGGTGACGCATTGGAGGACTTATTGCCGAACTGGGTATTGGATCCGAAGGAAGAACCAGTAGGATTCTGAGAGATTGGCTTCGAGCTCGAGCCGAAGCCCGAGCTACCGAATGCGGGCTTCGACTCGGTGTTGTTGCCAAACCCAGTGCTTCCAAAAGCAGGTTTCGTGGCATCGCCACCAAAACTCGTGCTTCCAAAAGCTGGTTTGGAGGATGCATTGCCGAAGCCGGAGCTTCCAAAAGCTGGCTTTGAAGATGACGAGTCACTCGAACTGGTGTTGCCGAAACTGGAAGAGCCGAAAGCTGGTTTTGATGCTGTAGTGCCAAATCCAGTGCTGCCAAATGCTGATTTTTGCGAGGAACTGCCGAAGCCTGAGCTGCCGAATGCTGGTTTCGATGCTGTGGTGTTTTCAGTACTTCCGAAAGATGGCTTTGAAGCATCAACCAAACCGGTGCTGCCGAAGGCAGGTTTGGCTGAACTTTCGGACGAGCTTGACTTTCCGAACCCAGAAGAACTGCCAAAACCAGAGCTTCCGAAAGCAGACTGCGCGGCTGGGGTGCTTCCGAAACCTGAGCTGCCAAACGCGGGCTTGGCATCGACCTTCTTCTCGGTGCTAGTATTGCCGAAACCGGAGCTCCCAAAGGCCGAGCTCTCTGGCTTTGTGGACTGCGAAACAGCTCCAAAGCCACTTTGACCAAAGCCTTGGGACGACTCAGTCGTTTTAGTTCCCGATTTTTGTAAGTTCAAGCCACCAAACCCAGGAATTTCGGTTTCGGAAGCCTTCGTAGGCTCAGTAGGTACTTCAGTTGCAACTTTAGTCTCCTTTCCGGCCTGCGAGCTGGAACTAGATGGTAGGGCGTCCAAAGCTCTCTGGAGGCTCACAGCACCGTCTCGCACACCATGGATGTCGAAGATATCCCAGTACAAAAGGTTTCCCATGGAGTTTAAACAGAGCAATCTCGGAAGAACACCGACGGCTTCCTCGATGGCTGGACAAGGTGCAACGATCGTGCGGTCGGTGCCAGTGTAGTCGAGGGTCAAACCCACAGGCAATGTATCATCGCCATCGTCGTTCATGGGTAGCTCAGCACGATCAGTGTCGTTGCTTGGTGACACGATCCTTGTGTTGGTGCCACACTCCAATGTGGAGATTTCGGTTCCCAAAGAGTAGGAAAGGAAGGAAAATGCAGTGCCCTGGCGCCACTCTCTGATGCTGGAAGTGTAGACTGTTGGAGAGCGTTCCACGGAGCCAAATGGAGGTGCAAGGAACATTTCTTCGGCGGAAAATTGGTCTGCAACTGTGACAAGCAAATGAATCAAGTCTGTGTCGTCAGAAAGAGAGCCCACTACATAGTAGCTGTTCTCGTTGATGGTAGACACAGAGATCAAGGACCCAGCATCCTCGATGTCGTGGCTGGACAACTCCTTGCCGTCTGTTGAGATGATTTTGAGCGTCAGATCCAGAATAGCAGCGATTTGAGTGCCATCGGCAGACCAGGAAATCGCACTGATCCCAGCAACTGACAGATTATGTTCACCAATAATGTGAAGTGTGTTCGTGTTGTCCAAGTAAAGGTATGCATTGTCAGTGATGGGAGATGTGGCCAAAACAGTCACGTTTGCTTCTGAATGTACTGCTTCGAACGGGGAAGGTTTTTGTGTAAGAATGTCGTCGACGCTGGCCTTATGGATGGAGTTGTTAGCCAAGACGTACAAGTTCTCGTTCGAGGCATCGAAAGCGACCGTTGTGACACCTGGAAAAGACACAGAGGCAAAATTACTCTTGACTGTGTCTTTCAGGTCCAAATCAGCCAAGCGTCCGACGCCGACACTCTGACAGTTGGAGGCAGCGTATAGTCTTTTGGAAACACCGACATCGAGCAATTGGAGCTTGTTTTTGGCGGCGGCCTCTTGTGAGAAATCGACTTCCTCAAAGAGATCGATACCAGCTTTTTCCGTCTGCAAGCGGAATCCCCAGTCTTCGGAGGTGTACTCCTCCACTTCTGGTCTGCTCATGGGATGAAGACTTGTTGGTGTGCGAAAAAGCGCGATCAGCCAGGTGGATCAGTGAGACCCAGGCTGGTGAAAGACAGAACAAAAAGAACCAACGAACAGAAAAGAAAAGAAACGGAAAAAGAGCTTACAAATAAATCTAGAGAGTAGCAATAGCTACAGAGGATATAGCTAAATTTTTTGGAGCCAAATCCATCCAGTACGGGCTTTTTAAAGTTTCGTGACCAACTAAAAATATGTGAGCAGTTGCCGTAGCCTAAATCTGCTGATTTCAAACGGCTCTTTTTCTCGATTTAAACCATGCACAGCTAGATCTCGGATTAAAGCTTATCTATGGCAGGTGAGCTGGTTTGCACGGAGCGGCTTTCCCCACTATCTCCCCATGTTCTCGCGTTAGCTACAGTCCGTGAACGCATCCTCCGCATTTGTTTCTTACCCCAGGTAAAATTTTCCCCAGGCCCTTGCCTTTTTTGTTTTTCCGACACATTTGGTGATCTGCCGCCAGGACTTTGCTTTTTACATTCTCCACCAACAAGGCATCTTTTCTAGTCACCCCACACATATACGAGTCACTGAACCCCACCCACCATGTATGGTTTCCCTGGCTCCAGAAGTAACTCCCAGAATTTGTTGCTGGCGCCGTCACAGTTCCGAGACTCGGCCAGAAATGCCATCTACCAGCAGTTGCCCTCCGTTGCCCAGCCGTCGGCCACGTCCGTGCGCCTGGCACCCTCCCAGTTTAACCCTTTGCATCAGTCCCAGAAACTGCACCGGTCGCTGGCGCTGAGTGTGTTTTCCTGGAGCAAACGCTCCGTTCGGTCTGCCCCCTCCATCTACTCGTCCTCCACTGCCACTATCCCGGAAGATAGTGAGCAAACCACCACCACGGTGGAACAACTAATCAACGACATCTCGCTCCACGAAAGCGTCGCTCGGGAACAGTTTTTGGAGAGGAAAAGACAGGTACTACAGCACAACAGTGCACAGCACATCCCTCTCGAGGCCGTGGAAACCGACGACGACGACTTCGAAGAGTACAAGATCTCGCTCGGGAGCGAGCTCAACTACCAGAACGTGCCCGAATCTTTGGTGGACTGGAACTTGAACGTCACCCGGTGCAAGCTCTTGCTCACCAGCATGCCCATGGTGTCGTCATCGCCCGATCTCCAGTATTCCATGCTGTCTCTTCCACAATTGGTGGGAGACTTGGCCCAAATCTGCCATCTCATCCTCTTGCAACCCCACATCACTGACAAAGAGCTCATGTACACGCTCTACACGTCGGACATCTATGCAGAGCACAACCTTGACGCTAATTTCAAGAAATCGGTGGCCGACATTTCCGTTAAGCAGTCCCGGTTGCTTCAGATCAGCCAACAGAAGAAACAGTTGCCCTCCCCACCCATCACGTCCGCAGACCTGACGTTCATGACGTTCAAGTACAAGGAGATCGCCCTTCGAAACTACCTCGTCAACTTGGCCGCAGCAGCCACCACAGCATACGAGTATAAGCTCAAGAGTGACGGGATCAAAAAAGAGTTGAAGACACAGCTGATCAACGGCGAGCGGCGGAAGCTCACCAAGGACGAGAAAAAGAATTTGTGGGACAGCGTGCGGTCCGACGTGTTTAAACGGGCCGGGTTGGAACAATAGAGCTAGTCATGATATAGATTAATGTACAAAAAATGCCTGAACCTTTTGGTACCAAACTTCCTAGTACCCCCTCTTCTTGGCCATGAGCTTCTTGTAGTGCTTTTTGCCTCCGCTGGTGAAGTCCTTTGTGAGCTCATCGTACTTTCTCTTGAAGTACTGGTTGGCCTGGTCGTCGTTCAAAATCTCCTCGGCAAAAGTCTTGCCTCTGTTCTTCTTGGCCAAACGAGCAGAGTAGAACTCAGTGTTGCCCTCCACAATGGTTCCCGTTTGGAAAAACTTGGGGATGTTCCACTTTTCCTTCTTGTAGTGTCTCTTTGGGTCCAACACACTTCTGTTCTTGAGAATCAACAAGTCACGCTTTAACTCGGGCGTCATTTCGGGCTTCGACATATTAAACCATTTGTCGCCGGCGTCCGTTGGCTCGGCCTTCTTCGAAGGTTTACGCACGATGTGAACCGGGTCGTTGATGTTCACCACCACCGCCAGTTTGGACCTGCCATGCGGCTGTTCCGGTTGACTTTCCAACCCAGATGCAAGTTTCGGAAGTGCCTTGAGTTCTTTTTCGATGCTGTCGAAGCTGCTGCCTTCCGCTTCGTCTTTTTTGTGCTCGGCTTGAGTTTCTTTCGCTAACTCTTGAAGGAGCTGATCTAGGGAGAGATCGGTCGGTTCGGGGCTGGAATCTTGTTCTTGATGGGACTCGATGGCCTCCAAGTCGGAGCCTTCCTCGGCCACGGGCTCGATGGCGGATTTTTTCAGTTGCAACCTGGTAGTCACCATATTTGAGTAGTGATGAGATGGATTTGCGATGCGCACTACAGTGCATCGTGAGCTTTAGGTACTTCATACATCTTACTCCAACCTTCTTAATTCTAAATCCGGCATATTTTTTTTATACACCATTTTCGATGCCGTCGCCAAGTATGGCCTCGTCGACTTCGTCCTTTTCCATGGGCCCTTTGTCCTGGAGCCCGATCTCGACATTGGCATCTAGCAAGATCTGCGTCATGGCCCACAATCTTCTCTTCTCCTTCGTAGCCTCTGCCAATTGTGTAGAAAGTAACTTGTTTAGTTTCATTCCCGTAGCGTAAACGGACATGAGCTCATCGTACGTGGCTTTGGCCGACGGCCGGGCTGTCTTATAGTCGTGGTCAGCTTCGGCGTGGGAAGCATGTATCTGATCTGTTTCGTACTGGAGTGGTTCTAGCGCAGGCTGTTTTTCGACGTCGTAGCTGGAAATGATTTCGTCGTCGTCGGTTTCTAGGAATCTCGAGTACCTGGTGGCAGCTAGCTCTAGTGGACGGTCGTCAAGTGGTTGTTCGTAAAGACTTTGCAAAGTGTGAGTTTCGCTCAGCAACACATCGACGAACTTCTTCGAAAACCACCACGGTGTCCGAAGCTTGTAGTCCTTGTTGATCAACTCGGTGTATTTTTCATCGGTCAAGCGGTACAAGTCGTCGTCGATCGGGTTCTCGGCCTTGCCCTTCTCGACCCGGTACTTCAAGAGTGCAATAGCGTCTCTATGCTGGTGCAAGTCGTGCACACCCTTGACGTGTTTGGCCAAGGCGTCGGATCTGGTGAAGTGCTTCTCACACTCGGGTATAGGGCAGAAGTACGGCTTCTCGCCGGTGTGGGTTCTGCAATGAGAAATGAGAGCAAAACGCGACGGCTGCTCGACATCAAACCGTGAGCATCCTTCCCATTGGCAGGAGTACTTGACGGGGGCGTGTGGGGTGATGATGTTGGACTGGGTCAAATGCTTCTGGCTCACGTGGGACACCAACGTCGACAACGTGGGGAAGTAGTTTTCGTCGCAGCCGACCCAGCGGCACACGTGCTCCTCCACGGCCGGTCTTTTCTGGCCTTTTTTCAGTCCCGCTGCAGGCGTGCTGGCTGGTTCTTGAGACATGAGTTTCGTGGTGGTGCGAATGTCAGTACCAATCTCGGTACTGGTGATAACTGCGAGCATGGTAGCTGCGAACAAAGTCTAGGTGTGAGTGAATTAACTGCAAACAATGCCTACTTTAGCCTACACCTTTGCTAATATGCCTTGAATTACACTATACTCTCCTATTAACCAACCAAGTCCTCGTCCAATCTGGCGGCCGGGTTCGTTTCTATGAAATCCAACGACACCTTGTGGCCCAACAACTCTCTGATGTTGGACACGCCGTACTTGATCATGGTGGGTCTCTCCAACGAAAGACCCCAGCCCAAGACTCTCATGTTAGGTGGCAATCCCATAGGCTCCAACATCTCCGGTCTGAACATACCCGAGTTACCAATCTCAACCCACTTGCCCAAGCCCTTGTGGTAGGCAAAGATCTCCATCGATGGCTCCGTGTATGGGTTGTATGCTGCTTTGAATCTCAATCCGTCGACACCCATCTTGGAGAAAAAGTCCTCCATGAAGCCGATCAAGTCACCCAAGGTGATGTCGTAGCCGGCGAGAACACCTTCAACCTGGTGGAACTCGGCCAAGTGCGTGGCGTCCACGGCCTCGTTTCTGAACACTCTGTCGATAGAAAACAATCTGGTGGCGGTTGGGTTTTCTGCCAACTTCTTCAACATGGCGGCGGAGATGGCGGTGGTGTGCGTTCTCAACACCATGCGGAGGGATTCCTCCTCCTTCCATGGGTATCTGTAACCGATGGAGCCGAAGGCGCCGTCTTCGTGCACGGCTCTGATGTTGTTCAAGTACTCCTCGTCGTCTGGTCTCTTAGCAGCGACTGGGTCCTTCAAGTAGAAAGTGTCTTGCAAGTCTCTGGCTGGGTGCTGTTGGGGAACGAACAAGGTGTCGAAGTTCCAGAAGCCGGAGTCGACGTACTGGTTGGAAGGCATCTCGGTGAAGCCCATGGAGAAGAAAATCTGTCTGAACTCCTCTCTGACCTTCATCAAGGGGTGCAAGGCACCGGACTGGGGGTACATACCCTCGGAGTTGAAGTTGTAAGGCTTGAAGGAGGCGTTCTTCCAGCTTCCGGATGCGATCATGTCGGAGGTGATGTCGGTCTCGTAGTTGGTGATGGTCAAGGCAAACTTGTCGCCCTTGGTGACGTTGTAGCCCACGATCTTGGCCAACGTGACCAACTTTCTCTTCTTCAACTCGGCCAACTCCTTCTTGTCGTCCAAGGATCCCGTGGCCTTGATCTGCTTCAACTCCTCGACAACGGTATCCTTTGGCAACTCCTTCACGGAAGCAACCA
This sequence comes from Metschnikowia lopburiensis (nom. inval.), assembly GCA_030563105.1. Lineage (NCBI taxonomy): Eukaryota > Fungi > Ascomycota > Pichiomycetes > Serinales > Metschnikowiaceae > Metschnikowia > Metschnikowia lopburiensis (nom. inval.). Next base: position 866,240 of record JAKUBC010000002.1, read on the forward strand.
ACTTGTCGCCATCTTTGGAGATCCAGCCGTTCTTGAAAGCCTTGCCCTGGCCTAACTTGCCGACCTGGCCCAATTTCGTGTTGACGTCGGAGATTTTGAGGCCGTCGAGCGACTTCAACACCTCGTCCAAGACTCTGATTTCGTGGGAGCCTGCAACCAAGAATTCCTCGGCCTCTTTCGTCAAGGACCAGAAGTCGGTTTCGATTTTCTTGAAGTTGATCATGTCCTTGGACGCCAACGACGTCAACGAACCTTGCAAGGTTCCGGCGTCGATGGCCTTGAACTCGTCGGAGTCCAATGTGCTGGCAATGCTGCCGTGCTTGTCCACGGCTTGTAAGATTTTCACTGACAACTCCGACATGGTCGATATGGGTGTATCTCTGAATCAGTTGAGATAGTATGAAGACTTTTTCATGATGCTGAGAGTTACGCGGGGCCACACCGTGGGGCGCCTTCCGCGGCCGCGCGCAGCGTACGCCTGGGCACAGTGACTCAAATGGCCCAAATGAGACTTTGGCCCAAATGAGACTTGAGGGGCCGGCGAGATCTGCTCATTGCAGGTGTCAATGCATTCAATCGACTATCATTCTTCGAGTGGAAAGAGTTACTGAATATTTGCTCGAGCCGCTTCGCACGCACTGCAAAAAAAACAAAGAAAAAAAAAAATAAAAAACAATTTTCCCGGTTATTTTACAAAGATTAATTCTCAATGAGGCTGTAACCATAAATGACTTCCACGCACAGGCTTCATCGTGTCAGGCCCTCAATGCACATGTGCCTTCACGAGCGAGAACACGAGGCGCAAGAGAAAAATCACTTCAAGTTGCCAAAATTAGCAACCGCCATCGACTGGGCCCCTCTTTCCCCTGGCCCTTCCCCATCATTTAGTTTCCTGTGCTCTAGCAACCATCATGTAGCAACGCTCGCCAGGCCGCACAGGACCTGCTGATTTCCGTTTCTCAGCCACACGCAATCTCCACATTACGGCGGGAAGTACAGGTTTCGAGCGAGAATTGCCTTTTTAGCAACTTTCGATGCGAGGGACCTGATTTCTTATACTGACGAACATTGCCCTCCACCCGAACCGCCAATACCACCTCCACAACATTGCAGTAGATAATTGTTTTCTGGTCGGGTATGGGTCGTTTCGCCGCCAAGCAATTGACCTTCCTGGAACCCCGTAGTTTTTGGCTTAATCTGCCCTAATGCCGAGTGAGACCCTATGCTGCATAGTGCAATGCGTCAGTCCAGGTCACTAACCTGCTGCCCGTATGGCACTCAAGCAAGGGTATATAAAGGCGGCCTGCTGCCATTGTAGATCACCATTCCAACCCCCTCATACACAATGGTTTGCGGCGACATCATCAGAATCATCATTGCCATCATCCTCCCACCCTTGGGTGTCTTCTTCCAAGTTGGTTGCTCCGGCTCCTTCTTCATCAACATCATCTTGACGCTTCTTGGTTACATCCCAGGTATCATCCACGCTCTTTACATCATTCTAACCCGATGATTAGCCAACCGTCCTGCCCAATGATTGACCAAACGCTTTAAAACAATGCCAAAACGCTTTGACCCAATGACGGGCCGCACGAGTTATGCTCCAATGTACGATTACAAGATTAGCAAATTGCTTTGCACAAGTGCTGTAGATCATTCTCTTATGAATCCTTTTATTACGGATGACACCAATGTACTCTCGTACCGTTTAGAAGTTGAGTGGCTTGTCGAAAGTAGCCAAAGCAGCCTCCTTGAAAGCCTCAGACAAGGTTGGGTGGGCGTGGCAGGTTCTGGCAATGTCCTCAGTAGAGGCACCGTACTCCAAGGCCAAACCAGCCTCAGCGATCATCTCACCGGCGTTAGGACCGATGATGTGGGCACCCAACACTCTTTGGGTCTCGGCATCGGCGAGGAACTTGACGAAACCATCGGTATCGAGGTTGGTCTTAGCTCTGGAGTTGGCAATGAATGGGAACTTACCAACCTTGTACTTGATGCCGTCAGCCTTCAATTGCTGCTCGTTGGCACCAACCCAGGCAACCTCAGGGTGGGTGTACATAACGGATGGGATGTTGCCGTAGTTGACGTGGCCGTGGCCGTGCTTCATGTACTCGGCAGCAGCGACACCCTCCTCCTCGGCCTTGTGGGCCAACATGGCGCCAAAGGTAACGTCACCAATGACTCTGATGTGAGGCTTGGCGGTACGGAACTGAGAGTCAATGACCAATCTGCCCTTGTCGTCCTGCTCCAAACCAATGGCCTCGTGGTTCAAGCCCTTGGTGAATGGTCTTCTACCAATGGCAACCAACAACACGTCGGCCTCGAGGTCCTCGGTCTTACCGCTCTTGACGTCCTCAACACCAACCTTGACGATGTCGCCCTCTCTGACACCCTTGGTGACCTTGGTGTTCAACTTGAACTTCAAGCCTTGCTTGGCCAACAACTTCTGGGTGGTCTTAGCAACCTCGGCGTCCATGCCGGCACCGATGGAGTCCTGGAACTCAATCACGGTGACCTCGGAGCCCAATCTGGACCACACGGAGGCCATCTCCAAACCGATGATACCACCACCGATGATGGCCAACTTCTTTGGCACCTCCTTCAAGGCCAAAGCACCAGTGGAGGACACGATTCTCTCCTCGTCGATCTCAATGCCGGGGAATGGAGTAGGCTCAGATCCGGTGGCAATGGTGATGTTGTCGGCGGTGACCTTGTACTCTTCGCCATCCAAGCCCTTGACGTTGACGGTGTTCTCGTCAACGAAAGAACCGTGACCCTTCAAGTAAGTGACACCGTTCTTCTTGAAAAGCATCTCGATACCGGAGGTCAAACCAGTGACGGCCTTGTCCTTGGCGGCCTGCAATTTCTCCACGTTGACGGAGACGTCACCGGCAATCTCGATACCTCTGTTGGCCGAGTCGTGCTTGATCTGGTGGTACAAGTGGGAGTTGTTCAACAAGGCCTTGGAGGGGATACAGCCGACGTTAAGACAGGTTCCACCGAGAGAACCACGAGACTCGATACAAGCGGTTTTGTAGTTGAGCTGGGCCAACTTGATGGCGTGGATGTAACCACCGGGACCACCACCAATGACGACGGCGTCGTAGTGGCCGGCCTTGGACGAATTGAATCTGATGAATTGTCTGATGTTAGATCTCAACATGGTGTTGAATAAAGATAACTGGTGTTCCTTTTTTGCTCGCTTTTTTTCCTATATATGATTTGTGAGCACCCCGGAGTGTACGGGCTTGCCTGCTCCGGATTTCACCCGAGTGTGACGGCCGGGGGCAAATCGGAGAAAACGGAAGCATACTATGAATTACGTGACTACAATTAATCTTCACTTTCGAAAACATCCTTACCTTGATGCGTATGAAAAATGACGGGGTCCCGCTAGGTCCGGGTTAATTAACATCGCGTTGTGCGAAGCCGAAAGTGTACTTCCGGCTACCACTCATTCGCCGACCCAGTCGCACGGCACACAGTCTCAGCCTGCTGCAGCTCACTTTACTTTATGCATTTAAAAGATTGAAAGTTCTGAATTTTTTATGTGAATACATATGATGCTATTTTGTAGGCTTGGTTTTAAGCTCGCCCGCTTTCTTGTCGTTGGAATTTTCCAGTAATATGGCCAAGTACTCTTCGCTTTTTTTGCAGATGTCTGCCTGCTCGAGACTGAACTTCTCCCAGTATGATTTTTCAAACACCTCGCAGGTGACCCAGGTGTTGATCGCCTGAAACTTCAATTCCCAGTCAGTGTTGCGAAATACCGGCTCGGCCTCCCCGACATCCTGGATGTACCGTGACTTGTAGTCGTAGCGAGACTTCTCCGTGACCTCATTAAATAAAGAGTTGATTTTGGGGTCGTGGACATGGAGGAACAACGCCTCCGGCTGCTGTACATCCGAGTTCTCCTCGAAAAAGTCCTTGCGGAGGTTGGTGGTGTACTCGTTATCCTGGAATGGTAAAAGACGAGTATCCAATTCCTTCGACTCAAGCCATTGTTTCCAGCGGGTGATGAATGTCCACGACTGGCTTGGGTCGTGCTGAATCATGGTGCTTTCGTCGAAGAAAGTCTCCTCTGGTTTGTGTGGCCGCTTTCGGGTCACTCCACTAAAGGATAATGGTACGTCCGTCAAGTAGTAGGGCTCATTCATGACATGCAATGCGGCAACAAAAGTCTCTCTGTCACCAGAACCAAATGAGCCCTGGTAAAGAAGTGGATAGTAGTAGAGCGGACCGTTGAGATTGTAGTAAAAACTCAAGAACAAGCTGCGGAAGTGCTCCCTTTTGGAGAGGAGCAATTGGCCCGACTCGACGGACCGGTGCAGAGGGGCGCCGGCGAGGTCGTGAAGCTGCACTTTGGTTCTGTTTCGACTGGCATATTCTGCAAATGGCTGGTCGTTGGGAATGCCGCTGCGTTGCACAACTTCGCCGAGCTTGTAGCCGGCAATGTCGTAGTACAAGGGGGAGATAGTCCTGTGCCAGTTGTCGGGCCAGAGCACGAATTTTGTTTGCAAAAAGGGCTCACTTTCAAACAAAAAATCCACGTTTTTGATCGGGAACGTGTCTGCGTCCAAATGCAAGGTGTTGTCGAACGAGGACAAGAGAAGTCCCAAGGACTTTAATGGAAATCCATCGAGATTGAGCGTTTTGTACACTTCCTTGCCGAGCTCGTCCTCCAACACCAAACATTTGGCGTTGTGTTTTGCGACAAAGTCCCCACACACCAGCTTGTCGATGTCGTCGCTGGTGTTCACCACGATTTCAACCGGTAGCTCTGAACCCAACTCCCGCAACTGCACCAACACGTTCACAGCACCAAGAAAGTGGTGTCTGCTTGCCGAAATGACAATGCCGGTGCCATGGTAGATCTCGAGTGGCGGAACAGCCAAACTGCGGAGGTAGTTGGCCACCTGCTCATGCTTGAGCTTCAAGTCCTTGTGGTCTTCGTTTGTGAGTTTGACCCGGCCCCTGAAAAGCGTTCGGAGCGAATGAAGTGGGTTGGGCACCTCGGCCAGACCCATGTTAAGCATGTTCTTGCCCTTGGACTTCACGCCTAGACCCACAGGCTCAAACTCCATTTTGATATGGCGTAGGATGTGGGCAAAGTACTTGCCCCGCTCCACGAGCAAAGGCTTGCCCTCCGCCAACTGTTTGAGTAGATTCTCGTTTTGCGATCCCGCAAGCTTCTTCAAAATCCCACTTTCGACTTGCTTCTTGTTGTTCTCGAGAAAGTCCGCCCGTGCCTCTTCCAACACCTGGTACGACATCAACATGTGGTAATACCGCAGCTGCGTAAGCATCTCGCGAGACTCGGCTTCGACCTGTTTGCGGAAGGTTTCCTTGAATTCCGCCGAGTATGTTTTTTTGACCTCCTCTTCCACATTCTTGGCCAACGGGCTGTCGGACTTGACCAACTCTTTTGCAATCGCAGCCCTGAGCTCGGATTCCAGCAATTGCATGTCTCCGGCAGACTCCAAGAGCTTACTTCTGCTTGCATCTTCTTTGACCCACTTTGAGCTCACCACATAGTATTTGTCCTGGGTCCCAAAAGCCCACATGGGTGCAGACTGGGGTAAAAGACCACCTCCAGAGTAGGTGGCATATAGTAAGGAAAAACTGATAAGTAGCACAAGCGCCACGAGCAACTTGAGTCGTTTGGAATACATGGCCAAAACAGTTTAAGGCTTAGCGTGGCTTGAGATGCCACAAGCCAAGGTTTCAGGAATTCTCCACATCAGGCGCAGCCGGTTCGGCGCACTGCACGTATGGCCCACATTGGCAGATGCAAGATGATCCGGGGCAGGAGTACACGAAAAAGAGAAGTAAAGAAAGAAATAAAAGAAAAGCAAGATTATAGAAGAAAAAATGTGGTTCTTGATGACATTCTATTATATCTAATGTCCGCCCTCGTTGAGCTTGTACAAGCCAAGAATGTAGGCCATGCGCGTCACCACCAAGTCAATGGCCATCTGGATAGAGTCCCGGGCCAAATCCACCTTCGACCCGTCCACCTCCGTCCAGTTCACAGGCACCTCCTCAATTGGGATCCGCTGCAACTCACCCAAAAGCAAAATCTCCACGTCGAAAATCCACCTCTCTGTATGCATGTGCGGGAAGATGTGCTTCACCGACTCCCGGTTGAACATCTTGAACCCACACTGCGTGTCCTGAATGTCCCGGATGCCGAAAACGTACACCAACGTGTGAAGACCGTACATCAAGAGGTTTCTGATGAAAGACCGTTTCACAACCGCGTCCGTGTTGACCATGTGCGCTCTGGACCCAATGGCAATGGCTGCCGAGTCCTTGTGTTTGTCCATGGCAGCGATCAACTTGCCCAAATCGGAGAATTTGGTAGCACCGTCGGCGTCGGCGAAAAGTAGGTACTTTCCACGTCCGTGCAAGATCCCGTGGGTGACTGCTCCACCCTTGCCTCTGTTATGGGCGAGTTTCAACACTTTCAACACGTGTGGAGCAAGCCCCAATCTGGTAGCTTCCTGAAGCGAAAACTCCGCCGTGTTGTCTGTGGATGCGTCGTCCACAATCAAGATCTCGTACTGGTTCTTATGGTGCTGTTCCAAATACTCCACGGCCTCCTCCAACATCTTGGGCAATCTCTTGGTTTCGTTGAAGCTGGGAACAATGATGCTGAGGTCCAAGTTGGCCGGCCGGGTCGTGTCGTGGTTTGGACGGAGACGAGGCGGGAGCTCGTGGATCGGGCCTTTCTTGTCGTTTGTTGCGTACTTTTGTTCGGCAAGGGTCTCTTTTCTGGGGTAGTGGGTGAAGAAGAGTAACGTGGCGTACACCAACGCTAGAAGCGTCGCCAAAGTCGCCGAAACGGCCACGAAAATGGACATTGTGAACAATTGGGTATGCGTGGAAAGTTGTTCTGCGAGTGCAGGTGGCCGTGTGGGATCCGCGTCTTGATGCGAAAAGAAATATTAGCAAATGGACCGCACTAATTTCTGACTTCACACTTTGGACACCTCACAACTTTCACCAAACGACTTTTGTACACTTAATGGTTCTATACTGTAGACTGATTTTTTTTTACGGAATTCACTTAAGGCTGATATTATTAGCTTCATACACTCTCATGCTACTTTGAGGCAAGTTTCGTCACCCGACTATTTAGGCACCGGGCATTGTTCAAGAAGATCTCCACCAACTCTTCAAACCTAATAGAGTCTGAGCCATCCCGAATACGGTCAAAGCCACGGAAGATCTGGAACGTGTCCATTTCTAGCTCGAGCTCGAAGGTGCGGTCGTTTTCAGTGATGGTCTTGCCACTTTTGTTCTTTGTCGTTTTGGGCAGAAGCACCTCAGTAAAGTCAAACCGAGTGACGGTGGGTGCATGCGAGTACGACACTCTCTTCTTGCTTCGTGACATGAAAGGTTTGTTTTTCTTCATAATGGGCTCGATGTTGGACTCGTTGACCGGGAATTCGATCGAAAGCGAAAGCCGCAAGTCGTACATGCTGGATGGGTTGTGGATGAAGATATCGGACACGCGCTTCTTCTGGATGGCAACGTAACGAGGCGGGCTGAGCTGATTGTCCTTCGAGATCCGGATCTTCTGCGGGATTTCGTTGCGCTCACGCAATTGGTAGAACGAGTCGGTGTTGTCGGACTCCGTAGTAGCGAACTTCCGTCTAGGCTTGGTTGGGTTTTTGCGAGCTTCTTCCTGGTAAATCTTTTCAAGTTCTTCAAGGTACGCTCTCATGTCTGACCACCCAACTTCGTGCACCTCCATCTCAAAGCGCACGTCGTTGGCCTTGGTGTAGATACACTCGGTGGACACTCCGATGTCGAGTCTGGCCCCAGTGTCCTTGCTCACAAGCGTGCCAAACTTGAGCTCAAGCTCCACGTACTGTCTGTTCTCAAGCAGGATCTCCACAAAGTTGGCGTAGAGCCACTCGGCTATCGTGCGGACGGTGGCCTGTGCTGGAATGACACCTGTGATCAGGCACTCCAAGTCTGCCGAGTGCATGTTGGCCCGGTCGAAAACAGGCTTCAGGGGTACAAATGCGGCTTCGTTGGCGGTGGCGGTATCGGGAATGGCCCGCTGGGGTTCGCTTTCACGGTGTTGTTGAGAAGGAGGCACCCACTCCCGAGCCCAGATAGGAGGCTCAGCGTAGCGACGAGGCTTGTTCGACTGGCTCTTCTTCTTGAGGTTGTTAATCTTCTGCAACTCAGAGCCCACGAGCTCGTTCTTGGCGGAGGCGCCGTCCGCTGATTTTGTCTTGGGCGACTGGTTGTCGCTTTCTCTTCTGGGGATTTCCTTGAAGGGCTTGGTGAGTTTTGGCGCAGGGGTGTTTTTCTCCAGGTCCACCGAAACTTCTGTCTTAACCTGGCTCTTTTTCGGAGCGGGCTTCTTCACTCCTGGCTCTTTTTCCTCCGTTGGAGAAGAGTATGCGTTAGTAGGTGCATCGTTCAACAAGTTGTTGATGGAATGCCGCTGCTGCGAGTCGGGAAGCGACGGACGCGAGGCCGAGTCGGATCTGTCCGTGGCAGTGTCCTTGGAGACACTGTCTTCTGGCGGCGAGTCGCCGTTCAAGATTGAGCCCACATTCATGTTGGTTCTGTTGAGATGTCGCACCCTCACTACTATGGGGAATGAGGCTACTACATTGAGTCACTCCAGACCCCTTTCAATCAGCCATGAACATCCAAGCAAGTGAATTCTAATTCATAATTTTTGCTTTCTTCTCAAGTTACCGTGTATTATAAATATCTAATCAGGCCAAGTTCTTGTTCAATCTGGCTTGCACAGCGTCGATGAATTCCTCCGTGGTCACGTACGAGGACCGGTCGGTCTTGCCCTGGGCCAAGGCCAAGTCCTTGGTCATCTTCTCGTCCACGGCCACCGTGTCGATGACAGCCTTCTCCAAGGCCTCGCCAAACTTCACCACCTCGGGCGTGTCGTCCAACTTACCTCTCTGGATGAGACCTCTGGTCCAGGCAAAGATCGAGGCAATGGAGTTAGTCGACGTCTCCTTACCCTGCTGGTGCTGTCTGTAGTGTCTGGTGACAGTGCCGTGGGCAGCCTCGGCCTCGAAAGCCTTTCCGTCTGGGGTCATGAGAACAGAGGTCATGAGACCCAACGAGCCGAAGCCCTGGGCCACGATGTCACTCTGCACGTCACCGTCGTAGTTCTTCATGGCAATGATGTAGCCACCCTTGGACTTCAACATCTGTGCCACCATGTCGTCGATCAATCTGTGCTCGTACCAGATGCCGGCGGCGTCGAACTGGGCCTGGTACTTCTTGGCGTAGAGGTCCTCGAAGATGTCCTTGAAGCGACCGTCGTACTTCTTCAAGATCGTGTTCTTGGTCGACGAGAACAAGTTCATTTTTCTGTCCAAGGCCAACTTGAACGACGACTCGGCGAACGCGGTGATGGACTCCTCGGTGTTGTACATGGCCAAGCCCACACCGGGGCCCTTGAAGTCGTACACGGGGTAGACCTCCTCAGGAGAACCGTCGGCAGGCTTGAACACAAGCGACAACTGGCCGGCCTTAGGCACCACGAGATCGGTGGCCTTGTACTGGTCGCCGAACGCGTGTCTGCCGATGATGATGGGCTGCTCCCACTGAGGAACGATTCTGGGGATGTTCTCGATGACGATGGGCTCACGGAACACGGTTCCGCCCAAGATGTTTCTCAAGGTACCGTTGGGCGACAACCACATCTTCTTCAACTTGAACTCCTCCACTCTGGCCTCGTCCGGGGTGATGGTGGCACACTTGACACCAACACCGTACTTGAGGATGGCCTCGGCCGCATCCGTGGTGACCTTGTCGTCGGTCTGGTCTCTGTACTCAATGCCCAAGTCGTAGTACTTCAAGTCCACGTCCAAGTATGGCGTGATAAGCTTGTCCTTGATGAACTGCCAGATGATTCTGGTCATCTCGTCTCCGTCCATCTCGACGATCGGGTTTTTCACGGTGATTTTGGTCATGTTGGCTTCTGGTTTTCCGCTGGAGAAACGTTTCTAGCTCCGGGGATCAAAGGGTATTTATATCTGTCCCGGCCGGGTGATCACTTTAGCCGGTCTCCATACTAGGAACCTGCACCCGCGCCATCGACCCCACGTATTTCTCCACACCAATCAAGTTCGAGGGAAAGGTCCTCGGCCCCGAACGTGGCTGTTGGGGAGCCGTTTCAATTTATGATTGCAAATTCTTATCGGAATAAATCGAAGTGATAAGCTGGGCTCACGATTTGATGTGGTCTACGATACGGGCCCTGACGACTTTCTCCGGGTCGCATGGACCGTTATCTGCGAATGTGTCATTTCATGCCCATACACAAATCCTTAGCCCAAGATCTGATTTACAATTTGTAAAAATATCACTTCGAATTATTACCCTGACGTTTACTTTAAAGTTCATAAATTGGTATGTCCTGCTTTTCTGTCGGCCCCGCACGCGTTGCACCCGTCGCAGCCGGCAGGCTCCGAGCCCTAGCCTTGACACCAGGATTACCCGCACCGATCATCACCGGGTTCTTAAATTTTCGCAGAGGCTTCACTACCACATCCAACAAATGGTATGTGCATACCCAGTGTATATGATGATAACCTAACTCAGCTCACTCAGAGTGAAAGCGATGCTGATAACTTTTCCTAATCCAACTTTTTATCTGACACACTTCTTCCGTTATTAATTCATTACTAACAAATCAGCTTGAAACATGTGCACCCGTGTATACCCAACCCATTACTCTCCGTAAACTCATAACCTAAAGATTCTCAGCCGGGGCTTTTGGGCCGCAAGGACTCGATCTCCGCTGTCTGCGGTACAAGGTACTGTGATACCTGTTTGCTGTGCCCGTTGGTGTTCACAGACTTGTACTTGACGAAGGATTTGGCGTGTAGCTGCATCTCAAACTTGACCGGGTCGAAGTTGTCCACGAGCACGTCCGGCAGCATGATCACCCACCCTCTCCTCACCTTCACCGGCATTCGGTAGCCGGTCTTGCACGGGATGATGTGCAAACGACGGTTGGAGTTGGAGAAGTTCTCTGCCACTTTGTAGATCGCCTCAGGCACGGCGTTGTTGCAACCGCGGTCTGCGGGCGAAGTTGGGCCCATTTGCAAGTCGGTGTCAATGTTGCAGTGGATCAAGTCGCTGTCGTTGGACCGGCGAACCGTACCGGTGATGCACATCCAACAGTGCCACTGGTTGCGGCGCAAGAGCGACTGGCAGTTGCCGTTTCTTTTGTCGTGGTAGTAACCGTCGTTGACGCCCTTGGGGAAGTATGGGCTGTTCTCGTCCACGGGAACAAACACCAATTCTTCCGACCGCCTGAACTTCTTGTTCCATTTGTCGCCATTTAGGAGCTGCGTCAACTGCTTGATGTTGGCCGTGGTGGTCCAGATAAACAAAAATCCCGGCTTGGCACACAACTTGTAGAGGGGCAACAGATTCAACAAGGGTAACAAGAATTGGTTCTCCACTAATGCTCCGATCATGATCACGTCAAACTGAAGCCCATAATTATTAACCCACAGATCAAGAGTGGGAACAATTTGGCTGCTTTCCACATGGCAACCATATGGCTGCGTAGCGTGTCGGGCCACCTGGTTTGCCTTGAGCTCCTTCAACCGCTCCAACTTGGGGTACCCTTCAGTAGGGCAGGCGACGTTCCTGATGTACTGTGTTCCTAATTTGCGAGAGTGAAGATGATGAAGCAGGTAATCGTTTTCCACCGGCCGCATTCGTTTGTTCCCTGACTCCCGATCTGATGACGAACCGCCGGTCGATACTGTGGCTGCGGTCAGACTTGAACTCTTCTTGCGGTCCCGAGACCGATTGCTGTTGGCAGTGGAAGAACTGGTAGCGGACGATGAACTTCGCTGTCCGTATTTCAGATAGGTATACATCGTAATAAATAATTTGGTGCTGAGTCCGAAACGTGCCACCGCCCTAGTTTTATACTCTCAAGTTGCAAAATGCGGCCGCGTTGTGTGTGATGTCTCATGCGTCGGAACCGGTTCTGAAACATCCCGAAAACGTGCACCATCAAGCAAGAAAAAGAGATGAAACGAGCGAAAATTGGGACCGTTAGAAGTCAAAGCTTATTCCTGCTGCCTTGCGTTTTTGACTGCGGTTGGGTTCGTCAAAGCTTCTGTACTGAGCAGGACCACCGTTTGACTCGATACGAGATCCTGAAACATTGCTTTCTGTGGACAAAATGACTCTTTTTGTAGAAGTTCTTTTTTTGTTGGAAGGTAAAAAAATTTCAACAAAATGAATTAATACATTGTCTCTCGTTTTGAAGTTTTTTGCTTTACGTGACATTTGGGTGCGAAATCACAAATACTTTGAGTACAAGATGTCTGCCAAACAGCCTAGCGAAGAAATCACTCTATTGGTGACTCATTTCGGGAAACACTCGACACTTTTCAATAGAGACCAAAGATTCGAAGATATAAAGAAGTTCAACGCCGCTTTTGAGTGTTTGCAGCAGGATGAGCGACTGCTCACTTTACCGATCATCTTGGAGTCAGAACTCCCCACTTTGGCCATTAATTTATGGGATCGGAAGGGGTTGTCCCCACAATTTGTGGAAGGGATTCTGATTCTAGTTCATCTGTTGACCCTGGTAATTTTCGAGTGCCAGGCGTTTTCTAACAGTCAGGTCACAAATCAAATCTGCAGCTTATTCCACGATCTATATGCGTCAGCTTCGAAGGTCCACAACCCGCAGTTAGCACAAATAGGGAACATTGGAATATCGGAGAAGTTCGTGAGCGGTCTTTTCAAATCTGAGCATTTTGCCTCTAGTTTTCTTGAAGTCCACCCTGAATTTTCTCCGTACAAGTTCTTCATCAGCCACTGCGCAAGCCACTACATCCAAATATCCAAATGTGTTAGCATTTCACAAAATTATCTGGCATTGTCAAAAGTAATTGAGGAGCAGATACCTCAGCTCATGTCCCATTTGGCCTGGACTCTGTCACACTCATTGGATACTCCTGGGTGTCGATGGAAAATTCAGATGATCATACTTTCGTTGAATGACTCAACGAATCACCTGAGCATTTGCCTTTTACAATCATTCTTGGAATCGGTGGAGCCATGGCAAACACTATTGGAGTTGAGTCTTTATCTATTAAGCCGAATTCCAGCAAGTGCTACAGCAGATGCTGTTGTTGGTAGTGCCATTCAAACGCAAATGCTGCTTGTCATCAACCCGAAGGGGATGCAATATTTCGACGAGAAGGATATTGTTTGCATCTGTGAATTTGTGAGCAAATTATGCATTTGCAACAACTTCGATTTAATGAAGGAGAATTTCTTCGTGGAGGCAGTTAATGATCTGGAAACCAAAAATCGTGCACTAGTCCGCTTCAAAAGAAACTGTTTCGTTACAATGAGGTCCAGTCAATGGTTCATTCAATCTTTTATTGCGGCTTTACCAAGTCTATGCGGATTGGTCTCTAAGTCAAATAGTCGGAAAATCGAGCTCTCGGCAAAGAGATCAATATCCGGATTTATCTTGAACGGTTTCAAGATGTTTCTTTCAAACTCTTTCGTTGTGAACAGCCACTTTTGCAGTGCCATTGTGCATTTGGTCAAATGCAACTGCACTGCGAGTGATACATTTCCAATTGCCATTCTCAGTGTACTTCTGGATATGATGGAAAGCAAAGAGTTCACAGAATTATCGAGACTCTATTTGAAAGAGAAGAACTGTCACATTGACGGTATTCACGAATCATTTAGAGCCGAGAGTTTCAGCCATGTCTTAGATGACGGGCGTGAGAGACCAGAGCAAATTGAATACAAAGATAATCTTGAAAGAGACATGCTTTATCTTTTTGATACAACGGCAGGTGCAGTGTATGCATCGGTGGTCGCATTTGAGATGTGTGGGCCCAATTGTTGATGTCCGTTCTACAGATTCCAATTACGGTTCATGCATTTTATGAGAATGTTTAAGCCTTGTAAGATCTGACGCCGACGTTGGATCTGAAGATAGCATCGCCCTCGGCGTAGCCTCTACCCAAACCGAATCCGAGACCAACCCAAACTGGGAAGGCTCTTCTCTTGAAGAAAAGAACGGAGGCCAAAACACCGCCGCCGAAGCCGAGAGCAGACTTGATCAAGGTGTTTGACAAGACGAGATCCCACTGGTTGTTAGTAATTGTCTCGACGCAAGGCAACTTTGTCTACTTGAAGACAAATGCGTGTGATATAGTGTGAGCGCTCCTTGTGAGGCGAAAACTCACAGAGATTTGTGGAAAAAACATACCTTGTCGTTCAACAAATTTTGGGATGTGGAGGTGACAACTTGCTTTTGGTCAGCCATTGTGAAGCTTCGATTGGTTAGTATCTTCGACGAAAACGAGCGGTGATGTGAAAGTCCGCGGAGGAAAGCAATGCGGTGGCCAGAGGGTGGCACGGTGTCAGCGGAAGAGCCGCATATGTCCACGGAACAGCGTTTTGTGTATAGCAATGGTACATACTATTGATACGTTGTGGAGATTCAGCTAAACAACTTCAGCAGTGGAAATTCACGGTCGCATTTGGTTGGATGAAGTATATGCCGTCCGCGAACAGTGATAGTGAGCACCAGTTGCGGTGAGCCTAGTGAAGTGAAGTGAAGATGGCGAGGGCTGAAGAAAATGAAACTGGAAAATCCGAGATTCCGAAATTGAAACGGGCTCTATCTCCTGTGAAACGATTTTGCTCGGATTCAAAATCAAAGTAGGTGTAATTGGCAATGTGAAACTTACAGACTGAAGCTCGAGCTGAATGGGTGCTACATAAATGTTACCACCGTGGCTTGAAGGGCCTAGGAAATATCACTCCTTTCAAATTCGAGGTTGAGTAAGTAAGGGCTGGGAATGCTCCTTTGAGTCCTCGTAATTGTCGGACTTACATAATCAGCATTCTAAGCCATCTTTCATCGCACTTCTCACTTAAAACAATTTCGAAGACAATTGGAAAAATCAATTACCCAGCTGACGTCCTGGCACCGTATAGGCTGTAAACGAATATCAATAATGGTGGAGCCCATTGTTCTCACGGCCGCACACACAAGTATAGTATGCGGGACCATAGATGCAGCAGGGCCAAAGCTAGGATCCAGAAAATCAGATTTGAGCATCAGAGATGAATCGTCGTAAAGTAAAAAGCGGTGAGAGAGATGATTGTCAAATCAATACTCAAAAAATCTTTTTTATCAACTCATTTCCGGGTCGGTGGTTCCTGCCCAACGGTCCAGTCAACGGCCGGGGCTAATACCGTCGCACTCTAAACCTGCAGAGAACCTCGCTCTGGTGTTGATTTTCTCGCCAAACAACAGTTACTCCTACAAGTCTCGCCTAATTTCAGCACCCCGCCTGCCGCTCCGGTCCCGTTCTCGCGTTGCAGCACTTCGATTCCCCAATTCTGCCAATCTCGCTGCGCACCCAACCGCACTGCTGCCTCCATTTGCCCGTTGACGATATACTCAGTTTCCGCACTCCACTCCAGTGGTTTCCGCTCTGCCTGTCGTCTCTATTCGACTTTCCTCGCGCTGCTGAATTACTCAGCTTTCCGTAGCAATGTCTACGCCTACCACTCCACGGGAGTCTGAGCCGGTCCCACTTCCCGGAGACCTTGATAATATCACCCTCCACCAGTCCGGCCCAAATACACCCGTCCCCACCACATCTGTCCCAAACACACCAGTCCCTACACATGCCCCGCCGGTTCATGAGTCGCCCATCGCATCTTTGCCCTCAACGCCAGTAAACGAATCTGCCGAGCCGCTTGCACCAACGTCGGGCCACAACGGCTTGCCCAGAATGCCTGGCACATACGACTTCACCGGCTTCAAGTCTGACTCAAAAACACAGCTGTACGACCACTTGGCTGACGAGTTGAACGACGAGAAACTGCACTCGCTGCAGCACGGCAAAACTCCGCTGACGGACCCGGCGCTTGACACGTCCAAACTCGATGACGCGTTGACCTTCTCTCGCCCGTTGAGCATCTCCAGTAATCCGTCATTGACGCAAGCGATTGCCGAAGCTGACGGCGCTGCTCACCTACAAACGGACCCGATTGACACGGATGCTGAGAGTCCTACAGCAGCAGCAGCAGCAGAAACTGCTGACTTGCCGGCTCAGGTTGAAGCACTTAGTTTAGCCGAGTCTGATGCCGAGGAAGCTCCAAAAGAACAACTGGTTTCCCACAGCACCGATCTCAGCGAAGTGGACGATACTAGCGTCCCCCTGCATAAACCTCAGTCAGAGGTAGCTTCGATAGCCGAGGCTTCTGACGACAGCAGCTCGCTAGATATACCTGTGCGGGGCGACCTTCTCGGTTCGAAGAGCGCTACTCCAAGACATGTCATTGACTCTCCAGACCTTGCACATTTCCAATCGACCCTTGACCCTGGTAAGCCTAAGTTCGAGATCGCCCCAGACATCGATATCAATGAGATAATACAATCAAGGTCTCTGATTACCGAGTCAGGCGCTCTGAACATATCCTCCCTGAGTGCCGACGAGCAAAGACCAAACATCAACAATGCAGACGCTTTGGGGAAGGTACCCACCATGCAAGATTCGGTGGATGAGGAATACAAATTCGACTTCTTGGGCGAGTCCTCGCAAATCGAGTCCGATGGAGCTCAAGGTCTTCAAATAAGGATGGGTCAACCGCTAGAAGGCCCCCGCTCAGTCTCCACGCTGACAGTGGTCAGAACACCCAAAGCAGCACAGCAAAACTCCCAGGATTCGAGCTACAACAGAACTCCTGTCTCATACAACAAAACCTCCAACATCACTCCCGTCATTCATCAAGCATCATTCCAACTGAGCCCGTTGAACTCGCCACGAGACTCATACCCAGCAAGCTCGAACGGTTCAATGAAGAAGAAAAAGAACGGAAGCAGAGTGAAAGGTGTGTTTTCGTCTATGTTCGGGAAGTCCAAGAGTTCTTCTCCAGGTGGTTCGCTTCCGTCGGCATCGCCTGACCTCAGCATGAAGATCAGTACTCCATTCAATGCTAAGCATGTTGCACACGTTGGAATCGATGACGATGGTTCCTACACCGGTTTACCAATCGAATGGGAACGTCTTTTGAGTGCAAGTGGCATCTCGAAGAAGGAACAACAGCAGCATCCCCAAGCTGTCATGGACATTGTTGCATTTTACCAAGACTCTAATGAGAACCCCGACGATGTCGCTTTGAAAAAGTTCAAGCAGTTTGACCAGACACTCGATACGTCAACTTCTTCTGTCCACAAAACAGCTCAGTCGTCTGAATCAACTTCGAGGTCTACGCCGCCAACGACCCCCACGATCTGGGGAAGCTCAGATTCCCTTGATCACTCGACTCCAAAACACTTGCCACCTCGTCAGAGCGTGGCTAACACTCCTACACAGCCAGTTTCTCTACAGAATGTTAAATCATCTACAACGATGGTCAACCATGATGCTCTGTTTATACCCAGTCGTCCCGCTCCCAAGCCTCCTTCGGCATCATCTCCTCAAGTCAGTGAAGACCCACTGACAACTCCTCGCTCCAATAGTAGGAAGGGAAGCATGGGTGGACGGCGCTCTATTTCCTTCAAATCTTTGAAGTCTGCTAAAGGGTATCAAAAGCTGACAGATGGGAACGCACCACCATTACCGACTCAACAAATACCCACGAAGTCTAGCCCGCAAGTATCACAACTGGCAATTCCGAAGTCCAAATCACACAGTGCTTCTTTGGCGGCCAACTTGCAACAAGACCAGAGAGGAGTCACCACTGCGCCTGTGCAGCCATCGGCGAAATTTAACAGCCACGATTTCAAGTCTCATCGCCCTCCACCACCGCCGCCCAGCGAGGCTTCCAGATCTCCAGTCGTGACCCAGAACACTGCTCCCAAACCACCCGTACCCGAAACCGAGGATTTGACCAAGGCAGACAAGACAAAGACTTCTGAAGGTCTGAAGGCGCCCGTCAGAGATGCCAAAATGGCCGCTTTATTGGCGCAGAAGAAACGCGAGGAAAAAAAGAGAAAGAACCTTCAAATCATAGCCAAGCTCCAGGAGATTTGTACTCAGGGCAATCCAAAGGAGTACTACAAAGATCTCAAAAAGATTGGTCAAGGTGCTTCTGGAGGTGTTTATATTGCTAGAACTGTTGCAAACCAGGGTATTGTCGCAATCAAGCAAATGAACCTCGAACAACAACCTAAGAAAGAGTTGATCATCAATGAGATTTTGGTTATGAAGGAAAGCCATCATCCCAACATTGTCAACTTCATCGACTCTTATCTCTTGAGAGGAGAACTATGGGTTGTTATGGAGTACATGGAGGGCGGCTCGTTGACTGAGATTGTCACCCACAGTGTTATGACCGAGGGGCAAATTGGTGCTGTGTGCCGTGAAACCTTGAAGGGATTGATGTTCTTGCACAGCACAGGCGTCATCCACAGAGACATCAAGTCTGATAACATTTTGCTTAACACTGAGGGCCAGATCAAGATGACAGATTTTGGTTTCTGTGCACAGATCAACGAGCTCAATTTGAAGAGAACCACTATGGTGGGAACGCCGTACTGGATGGCACCTGAGGTGGTTTCCAGGAAAGAATATGGCCCCAAGGTTGATATCTGGTCTCTAGGAATCATGGTGATTGAGATGATCGAAGGAGAGCCACCTTACTTGAACGAAACACCCTTGCGTGCACTCTACTTGATTGCCACGAACGGCACTCCAAGACTCAAAGAGCCAGAGACTCTCAGTTACGAAATCAAGAAGTTTTTGGCCTGGTGCCTTCAAGTTGATTTCACCAAGAGAGCTACAGCTGAACAATTACTTAAAGACAAATTCATTTTGGAGAGCGATGACGTTTCCTCCTTGGCGCCTTTGGTGCAAATTGCAATGATGAAGAAAGCCAAAGAAGACTTGGAAAGTTGAGAGGCCCGGACATAGTATAATCAATAGCACGGACGTTCGTACAAGATGATAACTAGTTCTTAGAAGCCGCCGGTCATATCACGGATCTTGTCCACCTCCTCTTGTAGTGCTTTGAGATCATCAAGAATATTTGCAGTGCTCGAGTTTTCACTGGAGTTCAGGTAGACTTGAGAGTGTGGCACCTTGGCCGGGAGTGGTGGTGGAACCTGTGACTGCCCCACTGGTGATGGAGACATGCCCGCTTTCCGTGATCTTGGGGGTGGAGGTGGAGGTGGAGATTTGGCTTTCGATGCTGGGTCAATGGGCGACCTGGAGGGTATGGGAGGAGCCTGGGAGCCGGGATGGAGCAAGCCTTGAGACTGAGGCTGGTTATTGGCAGATTCCCAAGAAATCGGGATAGGGTTTGGTTGTGAAACAGAACGAGCACGTCTAGTGGCCGGCGTGGGCGGAGCTGGCCGGTGGTATTCTGCCTGTGTTCCAATCTGTTGGTTCTGCTGGGTGTTTTCGTAGGTGTCGGCAGTCATCTGCGACGTGAATGCTTGAAGGCTGATGCCGGGTGCTTCATTCTCTGTAGGGGCAAAATAACGGGCCATGTCTTCGGGCCCGGTAACGTTGGGCCGTAGTGGCTGATTGGGCTCAGGATTTGAGAACCCCATCTGGGCCATTTGCGCCGGTCCAGTCATATTTGGCTTGAGCAAAGGCGGCTGCGGCAGAGAGGTGCGAGGAGTGCTGAAGTCCGAATTGTTCTGGACGTGGATGTTTGCCGGCACACCATCAACCAGGATGGTGTCCACGGAATGAAGGTTGCGGAAGTGGTTGATTTGCGGCTCCATGTCCCTGAGGATTTCCTTTTCTTCCGGGTCGGGTGACGTCAACCGGTTATTGGTTTGCGGCGGTGCAAGGTGGTTGGAGCCGTTGCTCATCCGGGACAAGAGCTGATCCATAGGAAGCAGGTAGTCGATTCCACCGGGAGCCGGCGAATCCGTGGTATACGAATCTTGCACACCGGTGACGACCTCGTCGGAGAATTTCACGCTTTTGAGTTTTCTCAGCTTCCGCTTGGGCACCTTCTCTCCCGGTCTTTCGCCGGTCAACATGAACTGGGTGAACAGGTCGAGATCAAGCGGCGCAGCTGGGGCACTGGTTGGCGCCGTGTTGTATTCCTCATCCTCAATTTCATCTTCGGACTCGCCGTTGTGTCTTTTCTTCGAAAGGATGGAGGGGGGAATGGGCACGGTGGTGTTCACCGCTATAAGGCCCCTGGACGGTTCCTTGCCCTGCAAGGCGTGGGATACTACCCGGAGCAAAGCGAAAAACTCGCCGATGTTGATGGAGTGGAGAATTTTCGAAAACACCCGGTTGATCTTCTCCCTCACGTCCGCCAGAATCTTGAAGTTGCTCAAGAACTGGTACACATCGTCAATGGACACCGTTCGCAGGTTGGTCCGGGCCAAGATGTCCGAGTACCACCGCATGTACGTTTTGGATTCCTCTAGACTGAGTTCGTGTGCTTGAAGCGAGAGCGGCACGCTGTCTCCCGTCGTGGGCTGGCTGGCAATGCTGTCGGTGGACGGGTTCCGGTACGTGTATCTATGATCTGGGTGGTGGTCTTTGGGCGGGCCCTGGGCGCTGTCTTTGCGGGCGTTTTGAGCAACGTTGGCGCCAAAGGAGACTGGAGGGTGTGATAGCGAGCCCAGAGCATCGGAGGGCGGCTGCGTCACGCCGAGCCAATTGAATGAACTGTCCATAGGGCGATCAACGAGTGAGGGTTCGGGGGGAACGGGTTAAAATGCAAGAGAGTAGATGAGGTCGCGATTGGGAGCAGCGCTTGAGGAATGCAGGTGTCTGATGCTCGCTTGATGATGGTTTGAGGCTGCTAGGAGATTATGATATGGCCGGAGAATCTGAAGGTAGTAGTATGGATCGTGGAGTTACCCTGCAGGATGGGGCTACAGTTGCCGGCCACTGCGAGGGGTGGAGGCAGTGCACGGCACGGCTTACGAATGTTTTTTGAAGCTTGTACGTCACTATCTCTCTGTTCTACGGAGACTTTGTTGCTTGTTGCCAACACGAAGCAGGTAAGGTATAAATATTCAATTAACTAGGAAAGGAGTGAAGCGCTAACAGCGAACCAGCACTGACAAGCAAAGGAAACAGTTCTTATTCAGTGGCTCTGTAGCAAGTGCCAATGCACCTACTAGAGCCATAACAATGTTATAACGTTTGGCATGGCGTCTCTAGTTGGAGTTTGCATCCACTGCGCGAGACTCGCCACTAAACTTGCCGGTCCTGCGGCTTCGGATCATAAACTTATTCATCGCGGAATGCCTCTTGCATGGCGATGTTGTCCACCAAGTGTCTCTCTCTGTCATTGCCGGTGTGTTCCTCAGCAATTGACGCAGGACCTTGGTGCATACCTTGCGAGTGGACAATCTTCTCGATGGAGTCCGCGCTAGGCATGAAGATGACTCTGGTACCTGGGTTTCTGCTCATGTTCTGCAAAGCGTCCAAGTATCTGATCTGCAAAGCGGCGGGCGAGGACAAAATGTCGGAAGCCTTTCTCATTTGTCTGGCACTCTCCACCTCGGCCTTGGCGTTGATAATCTTGGCCTCACCGATTCTTCTGGCCTCGGCAGCCTTGGCAAACGAGTCCTGGACGTTGGGTGGCAAAGTGATATCCTTGATCAAGATGGACTCGATGTTCACACCCCAGTCGGCCGCGGTTCTGCTGATGACCTGCTCAATCGCCTCGGCGATTTCCTCACGCTTCTCCAACACGTCTTGCAAAACACGGGCACCAATGACGTCTCTCATGGTGTTTTGAGTACGCTCCAAGATGGCGGAGTGGATGTCGGAGATGGAGAAAATGGCCTTTTGTGGGTCCACGATGTTGTAGTAAACAACGGACGTCACGGCCACGGACAAGTTGTCTCTCGTGAAACAACGCTGCGAGGGGAGCTCTCTGGTGTTGATCTTGATGTTGACACGGTTCAATGTCTCAGACCAGGTGTTGACGTAAGAGGTACCTGGCTCCACGGTTCGGGAAAGGGCACCAAACGTTTGCACCAAACCAACCTCACCCTGGTCCACACTCTTGTATGGGTTCTCGCAACAGAAGCAGAAAACACCGCAACAACCAAAAATCTGGCCCATTCCCAGAATAAAGTGTTGGTACCAATCACGAGGTGGAGTTGGGTAAGTTCTGGCGAAGTTCTCTAGCACCATTTCGGGCTTCTTGTAGGCATTGTTTTCCTTGATGATTGCAGGCTCTTCGTAGGTGTCGGTCATGATAAATTCTGATGAAGAATGTGTTGATGAAGGATGAAAAGTGGGGGACTGCAGTCCATTTATAAACACTACTGTAAGGCTGGTGGGTCATGCCGGTAGCCGCTTGTTCCTGCATGTCAGGCTATATACCGTCAAACAACCGAGTGGTTGGTGAGCCGTTTAACATTTGACACTGCCTTGGTCACTGCCCACGGAGTTAATTGACCGGCTATGGTCGGCACTAATGTACCACGTTGGAGCCGATTAAGTAAATTACGGTCACCACTGCGATTTACGAGCTAAGCCCACGGAGGGTGGGACAATTTTTAAACTACCATGTCGTCATATATCACCACGCACTATAGAGGAAGCGCTCGCCGAGAAAAGACGTGCCGATCAATTCTCAAGATCTGTTCCTGCGATTAGTGTAAAACATGACTGCTTGCAATCACGTACGATACAGTGCGATAAGAAACCCATACTCAATTGAATACAAAAAGAAATAAATACGGTCACCCCAGGAAACTCAATTACCCCACATAGAGCTGCCAGTTCTTGTCGTGGACAATGTCGGCCCAGTCAATGCATAAATCCCCCGTGGGGTTGCGTCTCCAGGACTCTTGCACAATCTCTTCGATCCGCTGCAAGTTGCCAATCTCGTATTGGTTCGCATGCACACGGAATCGTTTCGTCATACCGTCACGGTCGTAGGACGTGCAACTGGCAACCCCACACACCAATAATGCAAGAGAAAGGGCAACTTTCACCCTCGTGGGCTGGAGCTGGTCCAAGTACTGCAATGCCATGGTGAGATTGCGTTGCTGATAAGGCGTGTTGGGTGGAAGCTTCATGATCGAGGAGGCAAGCTGCAATTTGCACACCAACGCCAACAACTCGAATAAAGCAATGTGCACCTCGCGGTCAGCTTTGTCATTCGCTAGGATCTGGAGGTGGATCGGCGAGGGCTCGCACTCGTCGATGCGCTGGAGGAAGTCTTTGATGATGGTGTCCACCTTGTCCAAATGTTCTTTTCGCATCTCGTCTGCCCCGGGTATCTGCGCAGCCAAGCTTCGGGAGATGTGGGACCATTCTTTGCTAAGTGTGTGGTGTTCAGCTCCAATCTCTCCCATTATGTTGTAGAACTCGCCAGCGATACCGCTGAGGGGATCCACGCCGTAGGTGAAATCGGCCACAAGCACGGCTCTGTACTCCAGCACCGGGAACAAGGGACCTGACCTGAAGGTTTCCGATGAGAGAATGTCGTGGAATTGAAAATCTGAGATCAACCACCTGATGCCGTTGCTGTTGTTAAATAGTTTCACCACTTCCTTGATGCCTCCGAACGACTTGATCATATGAGCACATTGGTTCAAGAAGCCCCTCCAGTTTCTAATGTCTCCGGTACACACTTCCATACCGATGAAAGTCAAGTAGAAGGCAAGCAAATGGTACAAGTCGTCCTTTGTCTTGGGGACCATGTCGCTACCGACTTCCTGGCAGATTAGCTTGGCAGACTTTTGCATATATGACCAAGGCACAGAAAAGTCACTCTTCTTCTTTTGGAGCTCGATGTAGAATCCACCCCATGCAGTAAGTGCGTAGGTGATGCTTTCACTGGTGGATGCCAAGCTCATGAAAGTATCACGAAGGTAATTCAGAGACTCTGTTCCAATGGAGATGAACTTGCAGTACTTCTCTCTATAACACTCTAGGTACATGACGCCCTGTTTGTCGAGCTTGGAAATGTGTGGGAACCCGAAATCACCGAGGAACTCGGTGGGAATGTAGATCTCGTCGTTTACCGGACCGGTATACTCGTCAAGATCCAACGCGCCGGTCTTTCCTTCTTCAAGTTCCATCTGGAAATTAGTCAAATCATCCTTGAAACCCTCGATTCCGTGCACCACGAACTGGAGCCCGAGGTCCAGCGCAGAGTCGGCAATGTAGTGCAACTTCATCTTATCTGGAGTACCGACTAGATCTCCAGAAGGAGAGTCGAGCCACGATGTTTCTGGAGTTTCCGACAGAATGACGGGCCTGGATTTTTCAGACGACGGGCGCCTCGTCTTCTTGAGCGTTTCCTGGCGCCGGAGCATCTTATCTGGCCACACACATTCTTCTCCCCGAAGCTTGCAACTCGTGCAAGTGGGATAGACTTCGTCACATTTTTTCCTGAGGTTAGTTGGATCGAGTTCACGAGCTTCATTAGACATACTTTCTTTTGCGACAGCAGAGGCAGCCGGTGGACGAGCGGGCAGTGGACCCGTGGAAGCGATTCCGCTTGGACGTCGGGAGCAGAACCCAGATGGGCTTCTGTTCCTGCTCCACCGTTTGCAAGGTCGAACCGTTCAATGTATGGAACATCGGCACAGTTCAGGAAATAAGCGGATCCAGGAGGCGATGTTTCGGTAGATAAACACTGGCAGGGAGCGCTGATTGCCTAAAAAGGCGGATCGTTGATAAAGAGCGGGTTTGCACACTGTCGCGGAAGTGCTTATCTCTGAGGCACTGGGTGCCGTACTGAAATGACACTTTGGGCGACTTTTGATTCGACGTTTTTGAAAGGTGTGCTCAAGAAGCGTTCAGGGGTATGGCTCTGGTGAAATCGCGTCTTTGAATACAAGTGAGGTCTAATCTGTTGACACAGACTATCTATCTCGTTTGTCAACTCATTTCCCACCATTCTAACATGGGTGTACTTTTCATTTCTAATTTTTTTGTCAACTCCTCACTTTTATTTTCCAGGTTCAACATTCTTTTGACTCCATGATTTTTTCTCTGTGTTCCACTCTGATTTAACTCTGTTGTTCCCGGTTATTTCACGGTTTTCGCAGGGTGTGACGAGTCGCAGTTGTAGTTGGTGCACCAGCATCGCGGGAGTCTGGTCCATACAATCTATTCGATCAAAGTTATCGATCTCCGCGCAATCTCCTCCCAAAAGTGCAAAGCAACAATTGTCCGTGAAGTGAAAAAATGCGATTTTCGAATTCCGTTTCCCTTACATCATTGGCTGTTTTTTTTCTCGGACTCAATGCCCCCAGCCAATTACTCATCACCCGGGCCAGGTTCACTAAAAAGCCTTAGATTGGGTCTTGGCCCGCCAAGAAGCTTGATCTAAGAGTAAGATGACGAGATGGGCTGCTAATGCCCAGCATATGCAAGTAGCTTGCTTGCCAGCATCCCAGATCTCATATTGCATTAGGCATTACCCAAACAGGTTGGAGCTCCGAGAATACTACCCCAGGGCGAGGGCATTAAAGTCACGCAACTTGTCCGACCTCATCTCATCAAACCTCTAGAAAGCACCCCGGCTAAACGGAGTGAACCCGGAACGGTAACGCCTGCCAAGAAACGGAATCTCATTACATTGTTCAATATGGCAGCGGGCCAGGTAAACCCACAGGCAGCAGCCTGCATATGTCGACAACGGCATCTGTCACTCACCAAACGAAGCAGCGTTGTGCATCTTCCCACATGACCACCACGGCGGAGCGCAGCGCCCAATTCCATGTGAGCCAATGGAGCTCGGTCAAGGGAAAAGAAATATGCGAGCGGCCCGCGCAGCATTAACTGCTCATGCTATGCTGGTGGCGGAAGTGCGCATTCTTGAAACTCTCGTTGGTGCATGCTCGTGCGTCAACGGCGGAAGGGGATGAACATCGAAACAAACTACGAACTTTTCCATGACTCTAGCCAAACATTGGCATCGTAACGCAGCTGATAAAATCTCTCTACATCTATGATGAAGGAGATAAAGTCTAAAGCTTATTCTAGGCCCCCTCAAGACAATGGCCACTAACCTTCTTGGCATCCTGGTGCTGCACCTAAGCCCGACCCCATCACCTAATGCGCACTTTCAACTGGCTTTCGGTTCGAAATAAGCCGTAACACCCGTATAGCAGCGCCCCGGGTCAATGGAACTGCATTTTGGAATAAAGTTTCTTGTCTAGGAAAAATTACCTAAGTGGGCTCATCGAGCCTATGTTTGTGGCACAGAGGAATGGTATGGGGATGGTTCTTATTGCAAACTGACGGCAAGCTCGGGTTTGCCTTTGAGTTGCTTTTTCAAGTGTTTACTATAGAATCTGAGCCGATACGGAGAGCAATAACACCGATGGGGCATTGGTGTTGCGCGGAATGCACGCCCTTTCTTTTTGTAAAACTGCACACACTCCGCACATGCTGCAGGCTTCACGCAGTCCCATGCAAAAAACTCTCATCGCATGGCGAAGTCCGTTATCGGATCAATCTCATCTATTTAATCAGTGGGGTCCGCACCTTTTCAGAACCAGGTTCACACTGCAATATGGCTGACGACTTACCTCCTCAATACAACAAAGAGGCCGCTGAGGCTCCTGTCGAGTCTGCTAAGTTCAACAAGGAGACGGCTCCTGCCTCCGTCGACTCGGACAAGGAAATGACCCACGATGACTCCTCTCACCACGATGCCATTTTGGGCTCTCCAGAGATGCCTTTCACCTCGACTGCCAAGTCTTTTGGTGTCAGAAAGGTTGAGTTGATGGTGGACGTTTTCCCCAAGCAGTGGCAGAAGGGTCTTTACTACTTCGCTGCATTCTTGTGTGCTTACGCCTACGCTTTGGACGGTACTCTCAGATACACCCTCCAAATTTATGCTACTGACTCTTACAAGCAGCACTCGCTTTACGTGACTGTCAATGTTATCCGTTCCGTTGTTGCCGCCGCTGCTCAACCAACTTACGCTAGATTGTCCGATGCTTTCGGCCGTTTAGAAATTTTCGCCGTTGCAATCGTGCTTTACATTGTCGGTACTATCATCGAATCCCAGGCTTGGGATGTTCAGCGTTTCGCCGCTGGTGCTGTCTTGTACCAAATTGGTTACTCTGGTGTTCAGTTGATCTTGGAAGTCGCTTTGTCCGACATGTCGAACTTGAACTGGCGTTTGTTCGCTTCCTTCATTCCTGCTCTTCCATTCATCATCAATACCTGGGCCTCCGGTAACATGCTCGAGGAATTGCTTGCCAGATACGGCTGGTCTTTCCCAATCGGTATGTGGGCTTTCATTTTCCCATTGGCATCCCTTCCTTTGCTCGCTTGCATGATTTACATGAGAGTGATGGCTGGTAAGACCGCCGAGTGGAAGCAAATTGCTCGTGAGGAGAAGCAGCACCTCGTCAGAAAGAGAGTCCTCATTGACTTGTTCTGGGAGCTCGACGTCATCGGTGTTCTTCTCATCATTTGCGTCTTCGGTTTCATCTTGGTCCCATTCACCCTTGCCGGTAACAAGACTGGTATTTTGATTGAGTCCAGCACTGCTTGGGACCAAGCTTACATCATTGCTCCATTGTGTGTTGGTGTCGTTTTGATTCCAGCTCTCGTTTTCTGGGAGTGGAAGGGTGCCAGATTCCCAATCATTCCCTTCAACCTCTTGAAGGACCGTGGTGTTTGGGCTGCTCTCTTGATCGGATGTCTCATCAACTTCATCTGGTACATGCCAAACGACTACATGTACACTGTGTTGGTTGCCGGTATGAACGCTACCCAAGTGTCGGCTCAACGTATCACCTCGTTGTACTCGTTCGTGTCCGTCATCACTGGCCCACTCTTGGGTCTCGTCATTGTTAAGGTCAGAAGAACCAAGGGCTTTATTCTTTTCGGCTGTTGCATGTGGTTCCTTGCCATGGGTCTCCTCCTTCACTTCAGAGGTGACAACGATGGTATCTCCGCTAGATTCTACGAGAAGGGTGTCATCGGTGGTTTGTGTGTCATGGGTTTCGGTGCTGGTTTCTTCACTTACACCACTCAGGTGTCTATCCAGACCTGTACCAACCACGAGTACATGGCCGTGGTCATCTCCCTTTACTTGGCCTCCTACAACATTGGCTCCGCCTTGGGATCTGCCGTTTCCGGTGCTGTCTGGACTCAACTCATGCCAGGCCAAATCCGTAACAACATGATTAAGTTGGGTGTTGATGTCAACACTGTCGGCGAAAGCGGATACACCTTGGACGCTGAGGCTTACAGCTCTCCATTGACCTTCATCTTGACCAACGAATGGGGCACTCCCGCAAGACGTGCCCTTGTGTTGTCTTACGCTGTCATTCAAAAGAAGATGTGCATCATTGGTCTTTGCTTGTGTGTCTTGTTGCTTGCATTTGCTTTCTGCTTGAGAGACCATTACTTGCCAACCGTGCAATCTTTGGACGAGGAGCACAGACATGACGAGGGCATCCACGGCCAAAAGCCTGCCATCAATGACGTGGTTGTTGTCAACGACTACGACAACGACCCCATCGCATCCTTTATCAGAGGCATCTTCAAGAGAAGCCAGCCTCTTCAGAACGCTTGAATCCAATTCACAGATAGAGATCGTATTACGTTCAAGCTCATGTATAGCTAATTTAATTCTAATGTTACATAGCCCATTTGTAAGCTCATAGCATAATCCCGAACCTTTTTAATTGACCCCAGCCTCAGCATCCTCGAACATCTGGAAGGTGTTTCTCACTTCCTCCTTCATTTCTCGTGCCATTTCCACCAAAGGTGTAGACGACTTGTTGAACATCACACAGTTTGCAAACATGAGCATGACGTCTCGTTCGAGTTCCTTCACCGATTGGTATGGTGGGTTTTCCTTTTGTTTCACTGCCTTCAAGATGGACTTCAAGTCCTTAGGGTGGTAAATCACATCCTTGTAGTCGTCAGCCGTGACAGCAGTTAAGAAAGGCGAGGAGAACCGATGCTCCTCTATGCTTTTGATCAAGTTGACAGCAATAGTCTGGAACCGTTTTTGCTTTTGCGTTGCACTTGAAGGAGAAGCCGAGCGCTTTCGAGGTGTCTCCAACTGCTCCTGGAGCATTGCCTTCTGTGTGGGCGCTTCCTTTGGTTTCTTGGCCGATTCTGGCTCCACCGTCGGCGTGGCCAGACGGGTTCTGCGTTGTAGTGGCTCTTCGTCCGACAAATCCTGAGGCTCGCTGTCCGGAGCAGCCTCGGGTTCTGGTTTTGTTTCGACTTCAGCAGCCTCAGGTTCTATTGCAGCTGGCGTCTCTTCTGCTTTCACCTCATCTTCGATTTCCTCCTTGAGTTCTTGCTCTTGTGCTTGTTGTTCCTGGGCCTCCTGCTCTTCGAGTTCTTGTTCCCGAACTTGTGGATCCTCGAGTTGTTCCTCAAGTTCTGCTTCCTTAGACTGATCTATCTCTTCAGGGCCAACGAGTGAATCCAAAACAAATGCCTTCTGACGCTCTTCCTCTTCTGCCTGCTCCACGGCTTCCTCTATAGCCTGCTGGTCGATTTCCATTGGGGCGACGTCAGCCTCTATCTCAGCTGGGGTTTCCGATGTCACTGCAGAAGCCAAAGTACTTTCCTCAACGTCAGGCAAAGATACTGGTACCTCTTCGGGCTCAGAGAGCGCAGGAGCCGTGCTGGGTGGTTCCGTGGCCACGCTTGAAAGATTCAAGTCAGCAGCAGGCTCGGCGCCCTCAGAAACTTCGGGTGCAGGTTCTGGCTCCGGGTCAGGCTCATCGGAGTTGTACCTGTCTTTCAAGTGATTGAGCTCCTTGATGAGCTCGTTGCCATGCTTGATGGTGGACTCCACCACAACTTCCGTCACCACTTCCTGGAACTGCGAAGCTTGGATCTGTAGCACGCCGTCGTCGAGAGACGCGGGCGAAACGACTTTCGATAGGCTGGTGGACTCTATCACCAGCTTGAGCAGCTCCACGTTGATGGCGTAGTGGGCTGGGTAGTGGAAGATTTTGTTGTAGGCAATGACGACGCCATTGAGCTTGGACATGAACGTAGAGAGCGGAACCTCCACACTGTCCAGCTTTGCGGTTTGTGACACGAGAAACTCGCTGAGAACGTGGGCCACCAATATCAGATGTAGCGGGGAGTCGGTAGTCATGGTGTCCGTCTCCAGTCTGATGTTGTGTAGATATTGCGAAGCGCACGGGGCCAAGAGGATCTAGCGTGGAAACCTTGTTCAACTACGAAGCTCTGTTAATATTGTGCCCTCTTGAATTTCCAAACATTCATGACTGAAAACGCTTCTTTTGCTTAATCAGCATTCTTCAGTATTCGAGATCGGTGTTCAGTGTGCTCGTGCTACATGCTCGTGGTCATGGCCATGGTCCTCAGTAGCCCACGCCACCAGTCCATTCAGACCCAGATCAAATCATAGAATGTTGCATTATTGTGATATGTACAAACAAACTGGCCGCTCCAGTCTCGCCTCCTTACTTTCTTTGCATGTTCTGCATCAACATGGCACTGTTTGTTAGTATTGTGATTTGTGAAGTGAATGGACATGTGAAATACATACTTTTGCTCTTGGAATCTTTGGCCGACTCTCTCGCTGTGCTTCAAGAACTTCTCGGAACACTTGAAGATACAGGTGCTCTCCTTGGTGGTCAAGTTGGCGGAGGTGAAGTCGTTGACACAGTCATCGAAACATCTGGACACCAAGTTGGAGTACAATCTCATGAAGTCCTTCATTTGCTTCTGCTCCACCACCTGTTGGAATTCTTGTTGTTCTTTGATGTTTAATTGATCCATTTTGCCGTTGTAGTTTGGTAATTAGCGATTGCTCTCTAATGGTAAAACTTTTCATCTGGGGCCAGCACGACCGCGCGGGGCGATAAGCTGCAAAAGATTAATACTGATAGAAATTCAGCTCGTAATGGGAAATATTGAAGGTTTAGCCGTATTTAATATTTGTTGCAAGGTCTATATCTATTTACATTAGCAGCTGCACACGTTGGGGGCTCTGGGGAACGCACTGATGTCCCGGATATTCTCTACCCCAGCCAAGTATGCCACCAACCGCTCAAAACCCATGCCGAAGCCTCCGTGGGGCACGGATCCGTTTTCTCTGGTCGACAAGTACCACTGCATGGCGTCAAGATTCATGTCTCTGTTTTGCATTTCCGCCACGAGCGTGTCGTAGTCGTGCTCTCTGAGTGAGCCTCCCACTAACTCTCCAATTTCGGGGACAATAAGATCGAAACAGGCGACCGTCGGTTTCTCTGGATCCCATACCTTGGATTTTGGCATGTAGAAGGGCTTCTGTTCCAGTGGGTAGTCGGTGATGAATACAGGACTCTGGAAGTGAGACCCTGCCAACCACTTCTCGTGCTCAGTCTGGATGGAGTCTCCCCATACAAGTCTTCCTTTCAGCCTTCCCTTATTCTTGACCTTGTTGATGATTTCGAGAGCTTCTGTGTATGAGATGGTCGGCCAAGAGTTCTCGCTCACAATGCTGCTCCACCGGTCGTTGATGGTCTGAACTTCCAGCTTCAGAAACCGTGAACTTAGCAAGTCTGAGCAAGTTCCTTGGCCATTGCCTTCATTTTTGAGTTCGAGCACAAGGCTGCGCACCAAGTGCTCGACAAAAGAGGTCAACTGCTGTACCAGGTCGACGTAACAGATCTCTGCCTCAAGCATCCAAAACTCGCTCAAATGACGGTTAGTGTTGGAGTCCTCGGCACGGAAACAT
This sequence comes from Metschnikowia lopburiensis (nom. inval.), assembly GCA_030563105.1. NCBI lineage: Eukaryota > Fungi > Ascomycota > Pichiomycetes > Serinales > Metschnikowiaceae > Metschnikowia > Metschnikowia lopburiensis (nom. inval.). The sequence goes on from JAKUBC010000002.1 coordinate 897,899, forward strand.
GGCGACAAGGTCCAAGCCCGATTCAATGAGAGAGCAAGGACTTCGAGGTGAAGCTGTGCAGACACGGTCAAATATGCGTCTTTGCCGAAGAACTGCTCTTTTGGATCTTTTTTATGCAATGGATCCACTTTGAACTGCTCTCCGGCACCCTCGCAATCTGAAGAAGTGATCAATGGAGGCGAGACCTTCACAAAGCTGTGTTGTTCGAAGTAAGCAGCAAGGAGAGTCTCGATGTGTGACCGAAATCTCATGACAGATGCTAAAGTAGACGTTCTATGGCGAAGGGTAGGCAATGTCCGGAGAAACTGCAATGTCTGGCTCTTCTTTTGAATTGGGTATGATTCAGGCACATTACCCAAAATCGACAAAGCGTGGGAGGGATTTTCAGGGTCGTACTGGAGCTCGAAGGCCTGTTTTCCCTGAGACTCAATCCATGAGCCAGTGATCTGGACACTTTGGCCCACGCTGAATTTGTTTGCGCCGAAAACGGTATCCGGGTCGTTGAAAACGACGTTTAAAGTCTGTGAGATCGACCCGTCGGAAATGTCGATGAACCCGATGTTTTTAAATGAGCGGATGGCCTTGATGTGGCCCTTAGCTACCACGGCAGTGTTCACTGGAGGTGGGCTTTTGAGGAGTTCACTGATGGTCGGGCTCAACATGCTCAACTGAACACTCCTTTGTTGGAATGCTTGACTTGCAAGCCATGGTTTGTGATACAGGTGGAGAGCCCGGTGTCGAAGACTGATCATGGTACTTGCAAATGCGGTGCGCTCAATGTATGCGACGGATATAGACTATACCACAAATGCCAAAAAAGCTGCAATTGGCTCAGAATTAAGTTTGTTTCTTCTGTGGTCTTTGAAAACCTATTCAATGATATGGTATTCATGACTCATGGCCGTCACGTGACTATTGCCTGTAACCACTGGCCATGAGATGCAACTGTCTGCAATTGACCCTCATAACTCAGTCGTCTCTGTCTCTTCTACAGATCAAAACTTCCCATGCATTCCCACCACTCCCACAGTGGAGACTATGTCTCCCATGCCTCTGGCACGCTAGAAGGAATGATCAAGACGGCCGAGGACAAAGGTTTCACCCACTACTGTCTCACGGAGCACATGCCTCGTCTCCGGAGCCACTTTCTCTACCCTGAGGAGTTGGAAAAAGACTATGAGGTTGCCAATTTGGACGAAGACTTCAGGAAGTATGCCGAGCATGCCAAAAAGTTGAAGCAATTGCATCGGGAACGCAATGGCATGCAGCTCTTGGTCGGATTCGAAGTCGAAGGAATCGACGACGAACACATAGCTGCTGCCAAGGCCATTCGCTCCAATTTCGACATGTGTGTGGGCTCGGTTCACTACGTCCATGGAATTCCCATCGATTTTAGTGCCGAGCTCTGGCTCAAGGCAAGAGCAGCCTGTGCTGGTGGAACCACTAGATCACTCTTCAAAGACTACTTCGATCTTCAGTACAAAGTGTTCACTGAGTTGAACCCAGAAGTCATTGGCCACTTTGATCTAATAAGACTCCTCCAAGAAACCGAAACAGACCCCACCACGGGCAAGCCTTCGCGTGAAGTGGATATCGAGTCCGACTGGCCCGAGGTGTGGGAAGCTATGTCTCGTAACGTTCAATATGTTGCAAGTTATGGCGGCCTTTTTGAGCTCTCTTCCGCAGCTATCAGAAAAGGTTGGTCCTCGCCTTACCCACAGCTTGATGTTTGCCAGCTTATCTTGAAGTCTGGAGGAAAGTTCTGCTTGTCTGACGATGCCCACACTTTCGAGCAAGTGGGACTCAACTACGGCAAAATGTGGGACTTCGTGGTAAACGTTCTCAAGCTGGACAAGATCTATCATCTCGCAACTGACGAGCAGGGTCAAACCATTGTTGTGGAGGACTCCGTGGAGGAGCTTACGAAGTCACCATTCTGGAACCAGGCGTAGATTCACTATTATATACACAGAGACAAAACTCTTCCTCCCCTAATTTACCCCTTCCTTAGTAAGATCTGCCGAACATGGTGTAGTTAACAGCAGGCTTGCCACATCTGACACAGCACTGGCCAGGCTTCAACTCTGGCTGGTCGTATGGGATACACAACGACTTGGCACCCATGGATGGGGCTCTTTCGTCCTGCTCCTCCTCCTCGCCATTGTCCTTCTTGGCAGAGGCGTCCTTGATCTCGTCCTCACACTCTGGAATACCACACCATGGCGACAAGATCACGTTCTTGGCGTTCAACGTTGGCACAAAGTCCTTCCAGTCCTCAACGACAACACGGTGGGAGTCGAACAAGGCACGAGCGTTCTCCAACAAGTCCTTTTGCATGGTCTCCAAGATCTCGGGAACCTTGGTTTGCAAGTCGTCCAACTTGATGGTGTACTTCTCGTTGTTGTCACGTCTGACGGCGGTGACCTGGCCGGCGGCCAAGTCCTTAGGACCGAACTCGACACGCAATGGAACACCCTTCAACTCACAGTCAGCAAACTTCCAGCCTGGAGAGTAGTTGTCTCTGTAGTCACCGAGCACACGGAGGTCGGCCTGAGCCAAGGTCTCCTCGATCTTCTTAGCACCGTCGTTGACAGCGCTTCTTTGCTCCTCGGTGGTCTTGGCGGTCAAACCAACGGGGATCACAACGACTTGCGTTTGAGCAACTAGTGGAGGCATCACCAAACCCTTGTTGTCGGAGTGAGTCATGATCATGACACCAATGACACGGGTGGACAAACCCCACGAGTTTTGGTGGGCAAACACTCTGGGCTTGTCGCTGCCCTCTGGGTTCTCAACAGAGATGTTGAACATCTTGGAGAAGTTGGTGCCCAAGTTGTGCGAGGTGGCACCCTGGATACCTCTTCCGGTGGCGGCGATGAAACCCTCACAGGTGGTGGTGTAGTTGGCACCGGCGAATTTCTCGTTCTCGGTCTTCTTACCCTTGATCACGGGCACAGCCAACAACTCCTCGTAGATTCTCTTGTAGAGCTCCAAGATCTGGTCGACTTCCTCGGAGGCGCCCTCCTGGGTCAAGTGGGCAGTGTGGCCCTCCTGCCACAAGAACTCTCTGGTTCTCAAGAAAGGTTGAGGGTGCTTGAACTCCCATCTGACGACAGAGTTCCACTGGTTCAATCTCAATGGCAAGTCACGGTGAGATCTGATCCACTTGGCGTAGTATGGGTACATGACGGTTTCGGAGGTAGGTCTGATGGCAATGTGCTCCTCCAACTCGGAGGAACCGGCACGGGTGACCCAGGCGACCTCGGGAGCAAAGCCCTCAACGTGGTCCTTCTCCTTTTCGAGCACCTTGGAAGACACGAACATGGGGAAGTACGAGTTCTTGACGCCCATCTTCTTGATGTGGTAGTTGAAGAACGATTGGATCTCCTCCCACACGAAGTACGAGTTGGGTCTCAAGATGTAGCAGCCGGACACGTCGTAGTAGTCCAACATCTCACCCTTGACCACAACCTGCGAGTACCAGGAGGAGAAGTCCTTGGTCTTGTCCACGGTAATACCAATCAACTTGGCGTCCTCCAACTTGGCAGCCTCCTTCTCCTTCTTCAAAGCGGCCTTCTTGGCACTGGCGTTGCTGAGAGGAGCAGCGGAGGGGGCAGCAGTAGCCTCGGTGAGGAAGTCCACCGACACGATCTCAATGCCGGTGGAGGCCAAGTACTCGTTGATGGTCTTGGCGGGGATGCACACCTTCGACAGCTCGGTTTGCAACTGCAACACGATCTGCTCGGTAGCGTTGGTGATGGCAGCGTCGACAACGAGCTTGACCTTACCGGCCAAGTCCTTGTGCAAGTTAGCCACGGACACCTCCTTGGCCGAAGTGGTGAAGAACTCCTGGATCAAGTCGTCCTTGGCCAATCTGGGCTCCTTGACGCCGGCGGCCTTGGCGATAGCGCCGGATGGAGTGGCAGTCTCAGCCAAGGCGAAGACCACGACGGGGACGGGCTGGGCGGTTTTGGCCGTTTTGGGCTTGAAAACCAACGTTTTGGTGGGGATCGCCTCGGGCGACGACACGGTGGCCAACGAGAGGGCAGCCAAGGTTTGTTCGAGAGCCATTGATAGGGTATGTGAGGCGGAAAAAATTTGTGCGGATGTGTAGGTGCAAGATAGCGAGGGAGGGCTTGAGTCAGTCACTCCAGAGGAAAAACAATTTGTAATTTTTTAATTAGGTTTTTTGTGAAATTATTCAGCTTGGAGCCCCGTCCTTTAGCATGGCTTCCGGTGACTCACTCAGAGATCTCAATTGGCATTGAAGCTACAGTGAACTGATAGTGACAGATCGAACTGGTCGGACTACAAGCCAGATCTTTTCTTTTTAATTCGGGAAAATTACCTTTTTTGCCAGAGATTTTGGCATCTAGTTCTTAGATTCTGTCAATATCCTGTCAAATCATTTACCTTCCATACGTCATGTCAATCACTTATCTCAGTCGACAAACCATGCGCACTGACTCATACACTGTACGGCTTCGGCTCACAACCCACCAAAAACGAAAAATTCTGTACATTCAAAATTTTGACTCACTTCAGGCGTCAAGGACGGCTCCTAACCTTCTCCGTACCAACTCTCCGTAGACTCACCGGTGCCAGCCTGCAGGCGCGCAAAACATTTAAATGGTGAGGAACTCACAAAAAAATCTTCAACCATGTCCCAGATTTACGTGAACGAAACCAGTGGTGTTGACAGCGTCGACACCGCCGGCTCCCAAGAGAAACCCTTCCAGACACCAGCCTACGCCTTGTTTACCCAGCCCGAGGCCAAGGTGTTCGTGTACAAGCAGAAGGAAGACAGCGAAGAATATGAGTACGCCGAGATCTCTGCGTCCGCCTTGAAGAAGGCCAAGAAGGGCGCCGAGGGCTTGAAGAAGAAGCTTGAAAAGCAAGCCAAGCAGGACGAAGAACAGAAGAAGAAGCAAGAGGAGGCCGCCAAGAAGTTGGCCCAGTTGGACTTGATCAAGATTGTCGAGGACCCCTCGTTGCCCAAGGCACAGAAGATCAAGTTGAGATCCATTGCCGACAGCGTCGACAAGCGTGTCGTCGTGCAGGGATGGGTGCACCGTTTCAGAGCCCAAAAGGGCGTTGCATTCATCACGTTGAGAGACGGTACTGGCTACGTGCAAGCCGTGTTGACCGGCGACTTGGCCAAGGCCAGAATCACCCACGAGTTGACCTTGGAGTCCACCGTCGTCATCAAGGGTGTCATTGAGAAGTTGCCCGAGGGCAAGACCGCTCCAGGCGGTGTCGAGTTGAAGGCCGACTACTACGAGGTAATGGGCTTGGCCCCAGCCGGTGAGGATGCATTCACTAACAAGGTTCAGGAAAACGCCGACCCTTCGTTGTTGTTGGACCAGCGCCACTTGACCATCAGAGGCGAGACCTTGTCGTCCATCTTGAAGGTGAGAGCCGCCTTCTTGGCCGCCTTGAGAAGATTCTACGTTGAGGAGGGCATGTGTGAGGTGACGCCTCCATGCATGGTGCAAACACAGGTCGAGGGTGGCTCTACGTTGTTCAAGCTCGACTACTACGGCGAGGAGGCCTACTTGACCCAATCGTCCCAACTATACTTGGAGACCTGTCTCCCAGCATTGGGTGACGTCTACTGTATCCAAGAGTCCTTCCGTGCCGAGAAGTCCCACACCAGAAGACACTTGTCCGAGTACACGCACGTGGAGGCCGAGTTGGCCTTCTTGACCTTCGATGAGTTGTTGGACCACTTGGAGAAGCTCTTTGTCACCGTCACCAAGTACGTCTTGGAGGACCCCATCGCCGGTCCTTTGGTGCGCAAGTTGAACCCCAAGTTCGAGGCCCCAAAGACCCCCTTCTTGAGAATGGAGTACATCGACGCCTTGGAGTGGTTGAACGAGCACGGCATCCCCAACGAAGACGGCGAGAAGTTCAAGTTTGGTGATGACATTGCCGAGGCCGCTGAGAGAAAGATGACCGACACCTTGAACGTGCCCATCTTGTTGACCAAGTTCCCTGTTGAGATCAAGTCCTTCTACATGCAGAAGTGTGCTGACGACCCAAGAGTCACCGAGTCTGTGGATGTGTTGATGCCCAACGTGGGTGAGGTGACCGGAGGCTCGATGAGAATCTTTGACCACGATGAGTTGGAGGCCGCTCTCAAGAGAGAGAAGTTGAGTCTCGACGACTACTACTGGTTCATGGACTTGAGAAAGTACGGAACCTGTCCTCACGGTGGATACGGTTTGGGTACCGAGAGAATCTTGGCCTGGATGTGTGACAGATTCACTGTCCGGGAATGTTCCTTGTACCCAAGATTTGCAGGAAGATGTAAACCATAATCACGCACCAATAATAAACGATCGATGAGAGATGCCGTAATTCCGCCTGAATGCGGCTACTGCCGCACGTCAATGACCATCCGCACGTCGAAAATGGCATTCGGCAGCGAGAAAGATTATGCACGTTTAAATCTCTGTACCTGGGCCCATCAATTCCACGCGATGGCATCTAGCAGCGAAAAGATAACGGATGAATCACTGCTATGTGCCAGAAATCGTGGACCACGCACGCTCAATTTCCATGCGCTATGTTATAAAGACCAACAATTTTGCGTCATTTAAAAATCAATTTCAAACAAATCAAACATGTCTAAGCCAGCTGAAGCAAGATTGTGGGGTGGTAGATTCACCGGAGCCACCGACCCCCTCATGGACCTCTACAATGCCTCTCTCCCCTACGACAAGGTGATGTACGATGCCGACTTGACTGGTACTAAGGTTTACACCGCCGGTTTGACCAAGTTGGGCTTGATCACTGAGGACGAGTTGAAGGACATCCACCGTGGTTTGGAGGTCATCAGAGAGGAGTGGAAGAACGGCACTTTCGAGGAGAAGGCTGGTGACGAGGACATCCACACCGCCAACGAGAGAAGATTGGGTGAGATCATCGGCAAGCACATTGCCGGAAAGGTCCACACCGGCCGTTCCAGAAACGACCAGGTGGCCACCGACCTCAGAATCTACACTCGTACTACCTTGACCAAGTTGTTGCAATTCTTGGGTGACTTCATCACCAGCATCTTGAAGAGAGCCGAGAACGAGATCGACGTGTTGATGCCTGGTTACACTCACTTGCAAAGAGCCCAGCCTATCAGATGGGCCCACTGGTTGAGTTCGTATGCCACCTACTTCACCGAGGACTACAAGAGATTGAAGCAAATCTTGGAAAGAGTCAACCAGTCGCCTCTTGGTGCCGGTGCCTTGGCTGGTCACCCATACGGCATGGACAGAGAGTTCTTGGCCGAGGGCTTGGAGTTCAACGGTGTCATTGGTAACTCTTTGACCGCCGTCAGTGACCGTGACTTCGTCGTCGAGACGATGTTCTGGTCGTCGTTGTTCATGACCCACATCTCCAGATTCTCCGAGGACTTGATCATCTACTCCACCGCCGAGTTCGGCTTCGTCCAATTGGCCGACGCCTACTCCACCGGTTCGTCGTTGATGCCTCAAAAGAAGAACCCTGACTCTCTTGAGTTGTTGAGAGGTAAGTCTGGCCGTGTCTTCGGCTCCATGGCCGGTTTCATGGTCTCCTTGAAGTCCATTCCTTCCACTTACAACAAGGACATGCAAGAGGACAAGGAGCCACTCTTCGACGCCATGACCACCGTTGAGCACTCCATCTTGATTGCCACCGGTGTCATCTCCACCTTGAAGATCAGAAGGGAGAACATGGAGGGTGCCTTGACCATGGACATGTTGGCCACCGACTTGGCCGACTACTTGGTCAGAAGAGGTGTTCCTTTCAGAGAGACCCACCACATCTCCGGTGAGTGTGTGAGAATGGCCGAGGACCAAAACTTGTCCGGTATTGACCAGTTGACCTTCGAGCAATTCCAAAGCATCGACTCGAGATTTGCTGAGGACGTCACCGATGTGTTCAACTTTGAGGCCAGTGTGGAGAGACGTACTGCCACTGGAGGAACTGCCAAGAGCGCCGTTCTTAAGCAGTTGAAGAGCTTGGCCGCTCAGCTTGACTAGGCCTGATCATTTGAAAACATAAGTAATTGAGAATAATAGAATTGATAATAATGAAACTGATTGTTGTATTGGAAAAAGTGAAAGGATGGTGAGTATTTAGTGGCAGTGACACATTCCTGCGACACTTTTTTGCAGCTACCACACCAAAAGTCTATAAAATCTCATCTGTTTGCACCTCCTCAACAATCAGAAATGCCAACCGCAGTCCAAGAACTCACAGAAGCCATCGAAAGTTTGAACGCTTTGAGCCGCGAGCCGGCCAGCGACGATTTAGAGAAGTCCGCTGCTACTGAGACCTCTCGTATTTTGGACGCGTTGTCTCATTCGAGTTCACCAGAGACGAATCTTCTTGCACTTTTTGCAAACGTCTTATCGAAGTTCCCAAGCCTGGAAACTCTCGGGGCCAATTTTGCCCACTTGGCTTTCTTGCATCTCTTTCATCCTGGTCTCCATCCAAGGTTATTGGAGATATTAAGTACCCAAGACCTGGATGCTCAAAATGTCTATGGATTGCCAATGTGGTGGCCCTCACTTCCCGGTTCCGCTCCTGACATTTTGAGTCCCTTTCATTATCAATTTGAAATGACTTCGTTCTCCGAGGCACACAAGGATCAACTTGAACCCGTGCTTGCAGTTGTTATACAGACGAAATCTATCTTCGACAAGATCATTTCTGAAACAGAGCCCAACTGGAAAACTCTTCGTGACTTAGGTTACATAATGGGCCAAAGTAAGGGGCAATGTGACTTGACTCGTTTGTTAATCTTCCAAAATGAAGGCGTGGTTTCTCACTTGCATCGGTCCTCAGTGCAAACCACCTGCCAGACCTCCCAGAAAATCGCAAAACTTATCATCGAGCAATTGCTTGTTCAAAAGTCTCTCGTATTTCTGTTGGCTTTGGTAGACGGTCTCAGTGGAGCCAAACGCTTGCTTCCCCTTTACCCTTCACAACAGCACTCTGCGCCAGAATTGGCTGCAAACGACTGCTTCCGCTTCATTCTCGACTTCTTGAATCAAACCGCCGGCGGCACGTTTGTTACTACTCCGACAACGCTCACTTGCATCCCCGTTGCGTCTTACAAAATAGCTGTTTTGTGCTCCTCGACAGATTTGGCCATGCTCTACGATAGTTTCAACAAGAGATCAAACGTGCACTCACTTCTTACCGTGTGCACGCAGTTCGGTTGTGACATAGCTCAATGCTTCCTTCTGATCAGTGGAAGCAACTATGATTTCTCGAGCTTCTTACCCGCAGTAAAGAAGTTCAGCGGAAAGGCTTTGCCTCCGTTGCCTAAACCCAATTACTTCGTTCTTGACAAAAAGTATCCTGGACTGAGTGAGGTGTCTGTGACTCTGACATTGGAGGATTTGAAAGGTTTGCACGGAAGCATTTACTGTCTTTTGAAGGCAGTTTCGAGTCTTATGAAAGAAGAAATGCAGCAGGCTCTCAATATTCAAAGCACGGCATTGGTTGTGCAAAAGATCCTAGTGAGCAAGGTGCAGCACCTTCTTTCCTTTCTTTTGGCCGCATTGATCTGCAACCGCAAGAATGATTCGATCGAACTAAGTTACCGATATACAGAAACTGTCGTTTTCGAAATCATCGGAAAACTTTTTGAGGGCATGGATGCGGCACAGACATCTTTAGTCTGGGTGACACTCTTCAACTTTGCCAACGATGTGTGCTACGTGGAAGTCTCCCTTGCGGAAATCATGCGTAACTTTTTGAGAACGATTGTCGCAAAATTCTTGACAGAAGAGCAAGAATTTTTCATCAACAGTGGCATTAAAGATTTTGATGAGACTTTCGAAGAGCCCATTCTACATGAGTTCGCACTGGCTGCAAGCTTTCACGAAAATGACACTGGTGACTGGAAAGCGCTCCCAAGGAACGAGTACTCTTTTCTCTACAGCACGGTGCCTAAAACGAGAAAAGAAGATGATTCAAATTCGAAATCCTTTGGTCCATCGCAGGGCAGACAGCAAAGTGTCCATATCGATAAGTTTGGCAGAGACTAGAGTCCCCGCGATGCGCACGTGATGTCAGGATTTTTTTTGTTACATCGCGAGATGATCATCATCTCACTAAGTCACTACTCGAAATGGTTTTGAAATCTACCTCCGCTGGCGATGTTTCAGTATACCAGGTGGCTGGCTCGAACCTTTCACGTTCGTTGCCAGACTGGATTGCTAGAAAGAGACGGAAGGAGTTGAAGAATGACGCAGATTACATGAATAGAGTTGAATTGATTCAAGATTTCGAATTTAGTGAAGCCTCCAACAAAATCAAAGTTTCTCCAGACGGTCAATTTGCAATGGCCACCGGTACCTATAAGCCACAGATTCATGTCTATGACTTTGCCAACTTGTCCCTTAAGTTCGACAGACACACTGACAGTGAAAACGTGGACTTCCAGATCTTGTCCAACGACTGGACCAAGTCCATCCATCTACAAAACGACCGTACGATCGAATTTCACACAAAAGGAGGTATCCACTACAAGACGAGAATACCGAAGTTCGGCAGAAGCTTAGCATACAACCCTTCCAACTGTGACTTGCTTGTGGGTGCGTCCGGGAACGAGGTTTACAGATTGAACTTGGACCAGGGCCGGTTCCTCAACCCATACGTTTTGGACACAGAACAAGGAGTCAACTCCTTGGACATCAACTCTGTCCATGGTCTTAACGCCATCGGTTTGGAAGATGGAACCGTTGAATTTTGGGACCCTAGAAGCAGACAGAGAGCTGCAAAGCTTCTTGTCGCTGACACTCTCGGTGAGTCCACCCAGGTCACAGCCACTGTTTTCAGAAACGATGGTTTGAACTTTGCATGCGGTACCTCAAGCGGTAAGTCTCTCATTTACGACTTGAGAACCTCCACCCCCTCGATCGTGAAAGACCAAGGCTACGGTTTCGACATCAAGAAGATCATTTGGATCGACGAGAACAGCAGTGATTCTAACAAGATCATGACCTCCGACAAGCGGATTGCCAAGATCTGGAGCCGCTTGGACGGGAAGGCATTCACTTCCATGGAACCCAGTGTTGACATCAATGACGTTGCCTACGTCAAAGACAGCGGTATGTTCTTCCTTGCCAACGAGGGAATGCCAATGCATGCATACTATATCCCCAACTTGGGCCCAGCTCCCAAATGGTGCTCGTTCTTGGACAACATCACTGAGGAAATGGAGGAGAAGCCTTCCGACACTGTGTACTCCAACTTCAGATTCATCACCAGAGACGACGTGGCCAAGTTGAACTTGTCGCACTTGATCGGCTCCAATGTGTTGCGTTCTTACATGCATGGTTTCTTCATCAACACCGAGTTGTACGACAAGGTGAACTTGATTGCCAACCCCAACTCGTACAAGGACCAAAGAGAGAGGGAGATCAGAAAGAAGATCGAGCAGGAGAGAGAGTCCAGAATCAGAAGCACTGGTGCTGTTTCGAAGCCCAAGATCATGGTCAACAAGGCGTTGGCCGACAAGTTGGAGGGCAAAAAAGGCAGTGGAGATGCTATTCAAGACGACCGTTTTGCCGAGCTTTTCGAGAACCCCGACTTTGCTATTGATGAGGAGTCGCATGAGTACAAGCAGCTTAACCCCGTCAAAGCACCTCAGAAGGATATTACCGTTACTCTGAGATCACGCGGATTGACGGCGGCCGAAGAGTCTGAGGACGAGAAGCTCAACGGTGAGACCGAACACCAGTCCAGCTCTGAGTCCGAGTCTGAAGAGGAGAATGAGGAAGAGCAAATGAGCGAGAAGCAGAAGGAGAGAGTGCAGAAGGAGTTGCAGAAGCTCAAGGAGAAGAAGAGGAAGCAGGAGGAGGCCAACAGATTCATGAACGAGTTCAAAGCCGTCACGGAGGACGAGACGGAAGCCAGAAACTCCGAGAGTTTGGGCAAGCAGGCCAAGAGACTCAACAAGGTCATCAAGCAACAGAAGGAAGAGCGTCAAAACTCCAGAACGAGGCACCACGGCAAGGGCGAGATGGAGCTCACGTTCAACCCCAAGAAGGCACCAAAGTCACATAAGGTCCGGTTCAGAGGCGACGAAGACGACTCCGACGGAGACAAGGAGCAAAAGACTGGAAGAACCAAGCAAAGATTTGCCGGCCGGAGAAGTGCGTCGAGGAACCAGTTCAGAGGAATGTAATAGAAGCGTTCGATCAGTGTTGTAGGTTCATTAGTGTATTAACGTGGAATTCCATCAATGTGGATTCAATTATATTATTGGGTCAGTTCGATTAGTGTTTCTGGGCAAAGGATGAGAGTGAGGCTGTAGAGATGATGTTGACTCCAGCGGACTGGTACAAGACATCTGACTCACCAACCTTATCGGGGAAGACCGACTTCGTGCAATCTTTCAAAACATAAGTTTTGAAGCCACTGGCTGCACAGTCTTTGGCGGAGCTATACACACAGAAGTCGTACGCAAGCCCCGCAAATACCACCTTCTTGATGTCGTTCTGGCGTAGGAATGACTCAATTTCAGTCTTGTGCAAGCCCCAGCAATCTTGAAAACACAGATAAAACTCCCGGTCTTGCAACTGGCCTTTTCTGATAATTATTTTCGGCACGTGGTCCGTTATGTTGTTGTAAGCTTCGCTGAAATCTTGATCGAGCTCAGCCCCCGGGGTGTTTTGGATACAATGGTCCGGCCATAGCGTTTGTGTCAACAGAATAACTTCGCCATCAGCGTTTTTCGCTCCCTCAGGGTGAAAAAACACCTTTTCGGCAAAATCAGCCTCATTGTGCTGGGAGGCAAACAGTGAGTGGTTGGGTGGGTGCCAATCCTGAGTCACCACCACCGCATCCCACGACAATGCCATCAAGGATATAATTTTCGGCACGATATCGAGACCATTGGCAATTGCCAAGGACCCTTTTGGCGGGAGAAAGTCGTTTTGGAGGTCTACCACCACTAAAGCAGTTTTTGTCATTGTAGTAGAAGCGCGGAATAATGTAGATAAGATACTTAAACACAGAATTACGTAAAGCTTATGTGACAATGAGCAATTGACAGCAATAAAATAACACAGAACGGAGGATTACGAAAGCAAAATATCACAGGCCAAGGGATTTGCAAGTTGAATAGTTCAGGTGTAAGTACGTGTCTTCAGTAAGTCTTATGCTATGTATTCTCCTTATCGTTCTTCCAACTGCCCAGGAACATGTGCTGGGCATATGCCAATGGGTCGGACGTCGTTCCAGCACCCATCTGGCCCACGTTGGGCGAGAAGGAAGTGATTGGCAACACCATCACGTCTTCCACAATCATCGGCACGCGTAAGCCTGTGAACAACTCCCACGTCACAATCTCCTCGGGGGTTCTGTTCGCGAGATTCTCTGGAGTCTGCATGACATTGTTCATGTACTCAAAGACCATGTCGGTGAAAATGCCCGGGCCCGTCCAGTTCATGATGTCGTAGCCCTCGTTCTTGCCGAGCACCTTCTGCAACTGGCCCTTGCGCTTTCTGCTCAAAGTGATCTCGGTGATCTTGGCCACCAACTCACGGAGCATGGGGTGGCCCTTCTTGGCCTGGATAGTCCACTGGCAGAACTGGATTCGACGGGCGTACCACTCGTTCCAGTCCGGTCTATCGGGGTCTGCCTCAATGCCCACCACAAGTCCAGCAGTGTTGGCCTTGTCGTAGACAGTATCGTTGTTGGAGACCCAGCTGGAAATGGGCTTGAGCCCCGTGGTATCAATGTCCGAATACACTCCTCCCCGGGCGTAGAGAATGAGGTACCGGAAGAAATCAGCTTTCAATATGCTCTTGGGCATGCTTTGCCACGCTTCGGCCACGTCTGGCACGGTCAGGTAGAGCTGGTTGATCATGAGGTCACACTGCTGGTCGGTGATCACGTAGTGCTTGTATTCGGCGTTGTTTGACGCCCATGTCTCCTGGTATTTCTTGTAGTGGGCGGGAAAGTTCAGCGCTTCAAGGCCGACTTTCCAGGTTTGCCAGATGTTCTTCTGGAACCCTTTCTCAGGCTCGTAAGGGAATTGGAAGCTGAGCTGCTCCCGAAGCGTTGACAAGAGCGGCAACCGCGAGATCTTGTTGCTTTGGAAGTTGAGTCCAAGTGTCTTGTAGTCGGTGTTCTTTTCCAACTCTCGTTTTAGGAGAACTTTCTTGCTCACGATCTCGGTCTTTGGCTGGTGACGAGGGACATGCGAGCTACGGTAGAAGATGAATAACAAAGTCACCAAGATCACCGCAAGAATACGGGACTTCTTCCTGAGCGGATCCATGGTTGGGGTTTGACGCGATTGACAGATCCTTCTGTTATATGCGCAGCTGGGGGAGGTACGGGTCTCGGTTTTGGCTGCTGGGACGCACTTGTTTCAGGTGGCCCCAGGTTTTGGGCGTCTCACAGCCGTTTGAAGTTTCCGAGTGTGGTATAAGCTGGCTTCATGCAACTTTACGGGCGGTATACCACCCCTCATCGTGCATGAATCCGTAAATTACAGTCACTGGCCACTGTCAAAAAAGGCAATCATTACACATTAGTTCAAAACAGCAGGTTGCGTTTCATTAAAATAATACATCTCTATATAGTTCCCAATGTCTAAATCAAAAATAATAATAAGCCATGATCTTTTAACCCTGTGAAGAAAAACAAAATAAGCAGACCCAGTGTTTCCCTTGAAACTTGTCTCTCATTTCCTCTTTCCCCTTACCTTTCTCTTTCCTTTTTTTTCTTCCCTAGTCTCTTTTCTTTCCTGATAAATAATAATCTTCACCCAACCGTCTTTTAATGATAAACTTGAATGCGTGAATGGCACGCTGATGCAAAAGATGGTAAGACAAACAAATAAACGAATGAACGCAATGGAGGCGTTTCATCTCCTGAACAAAAAGAAAAGACAATCCTGGAACAAAAAACCTTGGAAAATGAAGTAATGCAAAAAATTCAACGGCTTCGACGTGTCACCCGTTCTCCTTATAGATCCAGACATCAATGACATGAAGACAGGCCAAGGATTCCCAAAATAAAAATTACCCTCAGCATGCCTTTGTTAAAAGAATTATTGTAACAAAAAGCAAACATTAAAAAGCAAACAGCACTAGATGGTAATAAAATTACCACCAAGAGGTGCTTTGAGATTGGTTACCGTAGTTGCTAGAGTAACCACCGCTTCTGGAGCTTCCACCGTTGTAGTCGCTTCCGGAGCTGCCCCAGTTGCTGACAGAACTGTTGCCACCCCAGTTTCCACCGGAGGAGCCGCCGAAGCCACCAGATCTTCTCATGTCTCTGTTGCCGCCGCCCATACGAGAGCCGCCACCCAAGACACCACGACCACCGCGACCACCGCCACGGCCACCGCCGAAGGAAGATTCTCTGCTGATCTTGATCAAGAAGTCAGGAACCTCCTGGTTGGCTTCAGTCAACAACGAGATCATGTCCTTGACAATGTTCTTGTTGTTTCTGTTGAAGAAAGAAGTAGCAATACCGACATTACCAGCACGACCAGTACGACCAATTCTGTGAACGTAGTCATCAATATCACCTGGCAAGTCGTAGTTGATAACATGTGCGACGTTTGGAATGTCCAAACCTCTGGCAGCCACAGCGGTGGCAACCAAGATAGGAGCAGTACCGTTCTTGAAAGCGGCAAGAGCCTTCTCTCTCTCGTACTGGGTTCTGTTACCGTGGATGGCGGTAGCTGGGAAGCCTTGGTCGTACAAGAAGTCAGCCAAGTAGTCAGCCATTCTCTTGGTCTCAGTGAAGACAATGGTCAAGCTGCTCTCTGCGGCGCTCAACAAGTCCAAGATGACAGACTTCTTCTCGTCCTCCTCGACCAACAAGACCTTTTGGGTGATGTTAGCAGAAGTGGAACCGACTCTACCGACAGACAAGAAGATGTAGTCCTTCAAGAAGTCTCTGGCCAACATTTGGATGTTTCTTGGGAAAGTGGCAGAGAACATCAAAGTTTGTCTGTCTTGCACGTCTGGCATGTCACATTGCTGGACGATGTGTCTGATTTGAGGCTCGAAACCCATATCCAACATTCTGTCGGCTTCGTCCAAGACCAAGTACTTGACGTTGCACAAGGACACACGGCCTCTCTCCAACAAGTCACTCAAACGACCTGGAGCGGCAACCAACAAGTCACAGCCTCTTTGCATGGTTCTGATTTGCTGGTTGATGTCGACACCACCGTAAGCAACGGCAGGACGGACCCAAGATCTGTAACAGAACTTCTTGGCCTCGTCGAAGATCTGGGAGACCAACTCTCTGGTTGGAGCCATGATCAAGACAGTTGGGTAAACGGTGTTGTAAGAGAAACCAGTTTGCTCTGGCTTGGGGGCGGGGCCGCTCATGTAACACTCGGACAAGACGGGGAACAAGAAACCACCAGTCTTACCGGAACCGGTCTGGGCACAGGCCATCAAGTCTCTCTTGTTGGCAACGATAGGCACAGAGTACTTTTGCACTGGGGTAGGCTTGGTGAATCTGGAGAGGGTGATGTTCTCCACCAACAACTCGTCCAAAGGAGGACTGGTGAAGCTGGTGATGGGCTCGGGCACATCGTCACCGGAGGCCTCCACTGGGATGTCGTCGTAGTTGTCGAAGTTGATACCAGACGACTGGAAGGATGGGTCCTCGGCAACACCGAACATCTCCAACTCCATCTTCTGGTTGTTTGGAGCAGGCTGGTGCTTGCCGTCGACCCAGGAGCCGACACCGGCACGGGGGCCGTTCAGCATGCCGCCTCTGGCGCCACCGGGGCCACGACGGTTGCCGCCGAAGCCACCGTTGTTTCTGAAGCCGCCGCCGAAACCGCGAGACTCACCGCCAAAGTCGGAGAACTCACGACGGCTGCCGCCGAAGTCGCCACCTCTGGCCTGGCTAGCGCCTCTGTTTCTGAGGTGAGGAGGCACGTACTGAGACTTTTGGGAGGAGCCCTGGGCACTGCCGCCGTTCACAGAGAGGTTGTTCATTTGCTGAGTTAAATCAGTCATACTCTCGAAATAAGATAAGGTAGATGAGAGATTCCAAAAGGAAAGGTGGTGAGAAAAGCTTTTCTACTTTTTCTTTCTTTTTTTTCCCTGCCCCTGACTGTGTGCAGGCATGCAAAGACGTGATTTCTTTTTCGGTCATCCTTTCGAGTCGCCTTCGAGCAATTTTGAAGAAGAGTTCGAGATACAAGAAACGAAGCTGTATTTTCAATTTCCGGAATGTCTTCCGTCTTGAGAAATCTGCCCTCTTAGACGATGTGATTAGCCGATGTCATGGTGACACGCGGCAGCGCCTCACACGTGACGCTCGTCATGCGCATGTTGCACTTAGCAGCCATTGTCAAGCTCGTACATTATACTAAGATTCACCGCACAACCAGGCTTGACTTCATACCTATGTACTAAAAATCGAGTCGGGACAGGTCCGTGGGCTCGGAGCTTACCGGCGACTCCTCCATTAACTGGATTGTGGCATTCGGGTGGGCGTAGCACGTTCTGTCGTCGATGTAGCTGCCTGGCGGCGTTTCGTCACCGTGGCTCACCATCGAGTAGAACAGCTGGCCCTCTTGGAACTTCATGCTCTGGTACTTGATGTCCTGGTACAGCTGCTCGTCCACGGGGGTCTGCACCCTGCTGTTGTCCGTGCTGTTATTCCTGCTTTGCGTTCTGCTATGAGTTCTGCTGTGGGTTCTGCTGTGGTTCCTGCTCGTGTTTTTGCTGTGATCGTGGCTGTGATCGTGGCTGTGATCTTGGCTGTGATCTTGACTGTGGTCGTGGTCATTATCCGGGCTCTCGTCGTCGTCGGCATCGCTATAGTCGATATCCCAGTCATCACCTTCAAGGTTCATGTGCTCCATCGCTTGGTTGATGTCGGAGATGTTGTGGGTCTTTTCAAAGGCCGATTTGTTGTTGCCGGTCAAGTAATGCATGAAAGGCTTCTGCTGCTCGCGCGAGTTCCAGTTCAAGCTGCGACTGACGGAGTCAAAGTACTCGGTCTTCGACGACCGCACGGTGGGGAACGGGAACGAGCTCGCCTGCACCGTCACATAGTAGCCCCGTTTGAGCTCCACGCGGCCCTTACCGTCGAAGGACGCCCACGCATTGGACCGACTCTGCTTTGGCACCTTGACCTTGAGTTGCATGCCGTCTGGGAGCAAGATGGGGCGGAACGAGAGCGTGTGCGGGCAGATCGGCGTCACGCTGATGGCACTCACGCCAGGGTGGACCAACGAACCGCCGGCGGAGAGCGAGTATGCAGTGGAGCCCGTGGGGGTGGCGATGATCAAGCCGTCTGCCTGGGCCACGGTGAGGAGCGAGTCGTCGCCGTACAACTCGAGGTTGGTCACGTACGGGCTGGGCCCACGGTCCACCACCAACTCGTTGAGCACGTGCTGCTCTCGGATAAGCTTGTGTTCCGTGTTGTAGATGCGGCAGATGAACCGCATGCGCAAATAAGCCCGCACGCCGGTCTCGATGATGGAGGTCAAGCGCTGGCGGAAGTCGTCGAACTTGAAGTTGGTCAAGAATCCCAACGAGCCGAGCGAGAACGAGAGCACCGGAGGCACAATGCTCTGGAAAAGACTCGAAACGTGGAGCACCGTGCCGTCGCCGCCGAGCGTGATGCAGAGATCAAAAATCTCCGGGTTCAGCTCGATCATCCTCTTGTTCCAGAACTTGAGGTTGGTGGCTGCCTTGGCGTGGGTCTGGGTAATGCCCGCAACGTCGAGCCGCGTCAGCTTGCGCAACTGGCCGTCCACGTAGATGGTGATGTCGTCGGGCCGGCTTAGGAGCCACTCCACCAACTCTCGGGTTAAGTAGATGAGAGAGTTGTCCCGGGCTTTGGTAACAATCATGATGGCCTGGATGTGCAACTGAATGGTAGCCTTGGCGAGGTTGCGTGTGAGCATACGGACGCCGTTGGCCGTTTGCGCCAACTCCGTGTGGGAGCGGACCTGCTTGAGCTCCTGCTTGAGCTTTTTGTTGAACAGCTTCTTGGAGTTCTGGTCCTTGGCCTTGGACAGCGACAGCCGGCGCACGCTGTTGGCCAACGACGCTCGGTGGGAGCTGGCCGGAGGCGGTTGAGACATGGTGGTGACTCTTTGATTTTTGCAATTGACCTCGGTCTCGGAGTAGGAAAAAGCTTTATGCGGTTCCAGTCCATGTGGTGAGGTAATATTCGAGCACCGGAGATGGTCACGTGACCTCCGGTGCCACTGCGATATGGAATTCTGTCTTGATTCGGTTCTCAAATTTCACTCGAAAAATCTTAAGTTCAAAATTATATTCTCTAATTCTTGTAATTAATTCACCTAGGCTTGAGGGGTGGTGTCCTTGATTCTGCACTTCCAGCCGCCCTCCTTGGGGTTCAACAATGGCAACGAGGCTCCGAGACACCAGCCCAACTCGTTGTTGGCAATGGTCTTGGCCGTCTTCAACTCACGGTACAATGGAATGTTGTAACCCGTGTGGAGCAACGCGGTGATGAAGGACAAGTCGAGACACCATTGTGGCTCGCTCTGCAACTCCTTAATCGACTCGCCCATGAACACATCCTTCCACAAGGTCTCGCCCGCACACACGGACTTGGTCAAGTCTCTCAACTCCTCCACGGTAAACGAGCTAGGGATGCTCAAGGGGTTGGTTCTGTCGTAGAAGTAGGAGAAAACCCACATGTCCGAGTTCTTGTGGAACGCCTTAAGCAACGAGGGTTGGTAAACACCGTTAAACGAGCATGGCTTCTGCGCACAGTCGGCATCCATGTTCAACAGCTTTTCGGCAAGGAAGCGGCACTGGGCGCCGGAGGCCTCGGAGGGGCCCTTGAAGTTCACCACGTAGAACGCGTCCTTGGCGATTTGAACCACGACGTTCTGGGCGGTGACACCAGGAGGCAAGCAGGGGTTTGTCACGGTCACATCAGCCTTAGCTTCCTTGACGTCGGCCTTGCTGGCGAACTTGGTCACTGCAGTGCCTTCCTTCAATGCAGCCAGCAACACCAACGAGTTGACCTTGTTTCTGCCCTCCATCAAGCCGTAGCCCAAGTGACTGAATTGGTACAACGTGAACTTGCGGTCGCCGAAGGTGAACTCGTACTTGTGCTCACCCTCAACCATCTTCTCCGAGTCGCCCATCTCAGGCTCGAACACAATCTGGGTCGAGCCTCCGCCCAAGTCGAACACGGCAGCGGTGGAGAGCTTCTCCTTGGTGCCGATGTTGCCCAAAAGGTAGTTGGTGGTAATCCAGGCGTACACACCCTCGTCCTTACCGTCCATGATGGAGATTCCGTTGCCGTCCACAACTGCGAAGGGGTAGTCCTTCTCCAAGTGCTTGCGCACCTCTGCGAGAATGGCGTCGGACTTCTCCTGGCCCAAAAGTCTCAAGCCCGCAGTGGCTTTGACGGCCACGGGGGTACACGACTGCTTGTCCTTGGGCACGTGCTGAAGGGCCAAGTCCAACAAGGGGTCCAACGAAGCGGCGGCTCCCACGGTGTCGGTGTCGAACGACGACAAACCAGGCTTCAACATCTTGAACTCTTCCGACAACAAGGCTGGAGGCGACACACACGTGTTGAACTTGTACACGTGCACACGGGAGCCGGTGGAGCCCGCGTCGATCATCACCACGTAGTCAGTTTTGTCACAGGCTGGGTCTGCAGCGGGTTTGGGGACCGACAAGGCCGCGTTGTCTGCGGTCTCCTTGGTGGCAGCGTTTCCTGCGGCAGGCTTTTTAGCAGAAACAGTCTCTTCTTCCTCGGCATCAGCTTCAGGAGCAGTTTGGCCCGAGGATGGGTTGTAAGGAGGCTTGAGACTGCCCGAGGGGCTCTTGACGCCAGAACCCTGTTTGATGGCATTTTCACTGGTGACGGGCGTTCTCACTCTGTCCGTAGCTGGCACGAACGAGCCGGCCGAGAAGGCAAAGTAGCCCACCACGGAAAAGAGGAAAAACGCGGCAACCGCCAAACGGAGATTTCTCGTGTTCAACATGAGTGGCAGGTTCCGAGAAGAAGCGTTGATAAACCGGAAATCGCGTACCGCGCACATTTCTTTTCCAGCCCACGCAGGAACCGGCTGAAGTGATTCTGGCCTGGAGCCAGTATAGAGGCATTTTAGTGCCTATTCGAAAAGAAGCTCTTGAACTAGATTGATTCACCTTTTAGTTTTGCTTTTATCTGAAATCTTTTTTTTTAAAGATTTTTTTTTCTCTTTTTCTCCATTTCAGTCATGATGCATTTACTCTCAAATGCGTTCTGAGAGCCGGGCGAGGTTTCCTTCGATTCTCCGTTCTCATTCTGTGCGATAGTGCCAGAGCCAGGTCCTGTCAGTGTGTGCCGCAGAACCACTGCACAAGGATTTACAGAGGTGTGCGTAACCACGCCACAATAGTAGGCATTCCGGAAAATCCCTGGCAAAGAATTCGTATTTCGATCTTCTAATTCAAAAGCCGGCAATATTCATTTTGCCGAATATTCCGGTCCCTGTTGCCCGTATCTGCAAATCAAGCCCATAGCCTTGCCCCAGTTGTACGCAGTCTCATCTCCTAAATTCGTTTTCACCTCATCGCTCCACAGTCTCAATCATCCACAGTGCAAACTACGGATTCACAACAAAGACAAATTTACAGTTTTCTCCAAGCAGTTTCTTCCAAAGCTGCCCATCTACACAATCACCAATTACCGCCTCATCGCAATTTTTGGCCCCGGTGTCTTCTCACACTTGACAGATCCTTCGGTTGAAAACCCCACCTCCAGCACCGTCCCAGCACGCCAGAGGTATAATGCTCCATAGCTGAGAAGCACAATTCACCGATAAACACTATCTTTTCGCAGCATACCATGGCGAAAAGTCCGAGAAAGGGGGCTTCGGCTGGTACGAAAGCCGGTGTCTCCCGAAAACTGAATCCTACTTTGCAAAAGCCCCCACGGTTGGGAGGCAAAAATCTTCTGGGCTATAATTTCGCCCGTAATAATAACAGACGCCTTAGTTTGGCTGAGTCTTCGTCGCTGTCTTCGGACACGGCCGTCAGAGCAAACGACAGCTCTGATTCCGGTTCTGAATCGTCTTTGACAGCGATGTCCGAACAGGATGAGACCGCGGCCAGCAGGAAAGGCTCGGTATTCTTTAACGAGGCCGACTTGACTGATTTGCAGAAACAGGGCCCGAAAAAGGGTGCCAAGTACAACAAGAGCACAAATCGCATCAACTCGAAATCTAACCGGCCATCAAAGTCCACCAAGGCATCTAAGTCGGGCAAGTCCACCCGGAAAGCGATCTCGGGCAAGGCTCTTTACTATAGTGCATTACAGTCTTCAAGCGAAGACGAGGATTCGGGCGATGACGTCGCCGTTGAGTCGGACGACGAGAGCCCCAATCATTTGGAAGGGTTGGGCCCCTACAGCATGTACGAGGCCGTTGACAGCGACGAGTCCTCGAACGAGTCCAACGACGACTCGCAGAACGAAGCGCACAGCTCGTCTTCCGACGACTCCGAGGTCGATTTTGTTCGCTTGCAGGCCGAGAGAAGAATGAAGAACTTGAAAGCCATCAAGGGCTTACCGCAAACGCAGAAGAAGGGCAATGTCTCTGACGGCAAGAACCGCAGAAGAAGCCTGTTGTACCGCCGTCGATCGGAGGTCGCCATCCCTGAGGACATCAACTTCCGGTTTGAGTTCGAGGACGGAGCTGAGTCTGCGGTGGAGAAGCACAGCGACCTGAACGACGATGTTCCCGTGGTCGAGGAAGAGGATCTAGGCGAGGAGGTGCTCAATAGTGATACAGGTAACACTATGGAGTTCCACTTCGACCAGCCACTCATCGAAGTGCCCAAGATCAAGGACGAAGATCTCGTCTCTGACGACGAGTACGATTTCGACGACAACGCATTGCTAGCAACGCTCCAGGCAGACAACGACATGGAAGAGTTCATCACGGGTACCGCCGAAGAAAGCGTGCCTCGGACCAGGCAAGGTTCGTTAAGCTCGATGAACGACGATTTCGAGGATCCGTTTTTGAGGGAGGAGGAAAAGTATCTCGTCAACGAGTTCGAGACAAATGGATTTGACGACGAAGACGACAATTCCCGCATGGAGACGGCCCGTGTCATGGACTCGTTTAACGAGTTGGACCCCAGAAACCAGCAGGTGCTCCAGTATGCCAGTTCCAGCGAGGCTACGCCCAAGGAGCTTGACGACCTGGTCCACGCAGATGCCTACAACGGCGATGATGACGAGGACGACGAAGACGTGGACGATTTCATTGATTTCATCGAGTTTGACGTGCCGCTTTTCGACGACGAGTTTGACGACGAGAAGCTCAGCGAGAGTATTGCCAAGGAAACCAAGGGCCCCCGGAAACAGACCAAAGCACAGTTCCCCAAGAAGAAGGGTAACAAGAGAAAGGCGCTCGACAGTGACGAAGAGGACAACTCGTATTTGTGGAACTACTTTTTCAGTTCCGACGCCGAGTCCAGTAGTGAGTCGGAGGCCGAGTACCACGATGCCGACGAGCAGCTTGTGTTGGAAGAGCTTTTCCGGCAAAATCTCGAGGACAGACAGCGGGAGTTGGAGCGGGAATCGAGCATGGAACCGGCCGAGTCGGACCACGACGTGGGCTACGACAGCGGAGAATCTACCGACGTGGACATGTCCCTCCCACTGTCCGCTGCAGGCAACAACATGGGCTCCAAGTCGGCCAAGGAGGTGCTTTCGTCGAAGACGGCCGACTACAGGCCGCCAGTGCTTGGCACCTGGGTCGCCTACGACAGCAAGCCCTTTGGCATCATTGACGGATTATCAACACGCACCTTGAGCCACCAGCCGCACACCAAGAACCCACGGACCAAGAATTGGCGTGGGTTCAGTTTGAAGAACCATTCGGACGATCTGCCCATCGAGTTGGAAGAGCTCCTCAACGTCAGCGAGCTCGACAACGACGACGAGAACGACGTGCGCATTTGGAGAGACTTCAACAACAACAAAAAGCATGTGCCCTTGGGAGCGTTCCGCAACAAGACCCACATGAACCAGCCCATTGTGTCGGAGCCCATGTCTGGGTACAACGTGTCCAAGATGAACACGAACTACAACGCCAAGAGACGGCACTCAAACTCGCAGGTCAAGGCCAAGTTGGCCAACCGCAAGGCGCAGGCCAGTCCGCCGGGCGAGAAAGCCAGTTTGTCCAAGGACCTCAATCTTCCCTCCAAACAGAAATTGCGCCGTGCTTCGATAGCAGACGCCGTTTCGGGGGGATACCGGCCCACCAAGAACGGCTTGTTCAGTGAAAACGTGTTGGCCGATGTGGAGGAGGTGTTGGGTGAAGACAGGGACTTCATGGCGTTGATCAAAGGTTTATAGTCTAAATTAGGATTGCAACAGGATTTTAAGAAGTAGGATAGTTTAGAGTTGAAGATTTGAGTAGTCTTTTTGCAGTCGATCCTGGTCGTGCGCGGCGCAACAGGTACTTCATCGCCTCCACCATCCCACACTCGTCTTACTACTACGAACTTGTCTCATTTCCACAAGATCTCACACAAATAACATATAAAAAGTCATGTCCGAGACTATTCGCCGATCGTCGAGGTCTAATAAAGGCACCCACACGAAACGGAACGATTTCGACGTTTATTACAAAGAAGACCCCGACTCCGAGCCGGCCCAGAAAAGGCTAAAAGTCGACTCGCCTGACCCCGAGGAGGGCCAGGTCAGATGCGATAAGTGCAACACTACCCCAGCCAACTACGACGAGGAAACCGACGAAGGTGGTGTCATGATCGAGTGTGACGGGTGTAAAACGTGGCAACACGCCAAGTGCATGGGCTACAAGTCCGACAAAGACATCCCCAGCGAGTACCACTGCAACCGCTGCGAGAAGAAATCCTCCCTAGAAACTGAAAACTATGTCCCAGGCGAAGAACATGCCTCCGAGAAACCGACCTCTATTGAAAAGCCTGTTGAGAAACCGATCAAGAAAGAGACGAAAACCACTGCCCGCCCGAAAAACAAGGTCAGAGCTAATGTGGCCAAGGCCTTGCTCAACGTGGTGATCAAGGCGGACAGCAGTCTCGAAAATGCCCAAGAATGGTCCGAGAAGTTCGAGGAGGCAATATACGCGTGGTCGAGAACCACTGACAAGAAATACATAGACAAAAGTAGAGGCGTAATGGCTTTGTTGAAGAAGCCCGCTGTGCTCCAGCGACTCGTCACGCACGAGTTGAGCCCCTCAGACTTGACCACGTTGCCAGTGGAGGAAATCGACCCCGACCTCAAAGACTATGCTGAAAAAGTCCGCCAGGAGCTGATCCGCCGTTCTGTTTTGACGGTGGAGGACAGCCTGAGCCAGAGAATTCGCCGTACCCACAAGGGCGAAGAGATTGTGGAGTCCGTGGGAGGCAATTCCGACTTTGATACCAACGAATCGTTGGTGGCCAAGAAAGTCGACCACCGGAAGTTCGAGTCCACGCCTCCAGCGGAAAATATCATCCCCAACGCTTCCAACGTGCCGTCAGTGTACCAAATTGACGATGACGACGAAGAAACCAAGCCGGAGGAGCCTCAGGACTCGGATGGAGACAGCGACGATGAGCTTGATTTCATCTTGAAACCTAAGGAAGAAGAAGCACCCAAGGAACCGGCCCCGGCTCCGACTCCGGCTCCACCAGCGGTGAAAGTTCCACCCACGATGCCCACCAAATTCTGGTCTGGCGAGATCGAGTTCCCCGACTTTGCCTGGTTCGATTGTCTGGCCGACTTCGTATCGTGCACCAATTACGAAGTGCCCAAGGATAACACCACCGCCGGATTCCATAACAAGGCCATGCGGGTGTGCAAGGAATTGCTTGAGCTGAAGACGTACCAGATTGAGGGACGCTTGGATTTGGCCAGAGCCAGCCCGTACTTGGAAAGAGTGGGTACGTCCAGAGACTTCTATTTGGTGAAGCTTCTCCAGGGACTGTCTGCCGAGAGCTACGATAAGGTGTTCAACTATTTGTTGAACAAGGCAAAAGTGGGCGTGCTAAACAACCGTGCATCATTTGTCAAGGACTCGTATGTGTTTGCCTTGGACGGCCTGGCTCCTCTGTACTTGCAATTTGCACCCATTGACCGCGGGCTCTATGTACTCTTCGTGGTCAAGAAAGATTACGTACCTGTTGGCAAGAGCATTTTGAAGAAAAGCGCCCCCGTGCAGCAAGCGCCGCCGCCTGTGCCTGCCAAGAGCTTAGACTCCATTCTTTCCAAACTCGAGTCCTCGGTAGCAGCACAACCATCCAATCCTGGGCTTCCTCAAAAGCCGCAGGCCATTCCACAGGGCTACTCCCACTACCAAAATGGGCCCGTGCAGCAGAATTTGCCAAACGGCCTCAATCAGGACCAAATCTCGTATCTCTCTGGAGTGGTGCAGCAAAATCCACAGGTTCAGAACAACCCACAGGCGTTGTTGGACTTGCTTCAAGGAATGTACCGGTAAGATGGAAATATCCGTGGGCTTACGATCAGATTTATTTGAGCTGATGATAAGCTGCCTAATGCGGCTTTAATTAATTGTGTATATGAATAATGAGTGATGATGGTACGTCGTAGTGCGAATCACTATCGTTCTCAGTAATACAAGTTGTAACTTCTACACCAACTCGTACTGTCAACTGGAGCAAATTCACGTGGGCTAGGCAACGCTACTTGCAGTTGGCCACCCTTTACAATCCAAATGGAGTCACCCACGCAAGAGGATAGTCTAATATTCGCCAATGAGTCGCGTGTCTCCAGCCACAATCCACCGCCTACCGATTGGAATCCCGCCTACGAACCAACCCAGGCCGATCCGGTACCAATAAAAGCTCTGTCACCGGCAGAAAGCCCGGCTCTGCTTCGCGTGTCAAGACCCGTCGGTTCCATTACCTCGACTGAGGAAGACACTGTTGCAGATCACATTGTGGCAGCCACCGGTGGGAACCAATCTTCCCAAAAAAGTTTGAGAACTTTTGGTTCTCCGGAGCACCATGGCCAAGAATTGAGCAGACCAGATACGACGTATTCGCCTGGGTCTGCGTTTGACCTCCGATCTCAGTCTTCAAATGCGGCACACACAATATCCAATGACATCATGAAAAATTCCGCTTATTCAAGAGATTCACTGCTGCCTCACGCTCAAGGCACAATGGGAGGGTTTCGTGCTCCACCCAATGGCATTGATACTCAACCGATCTATCTAGCGGACACTCAAAGAATCGAACCCGATACCCAACGGATCAGTCCAGACACTCAGGTCATAGCGGCCGAAACACAAATTATCGACCATGTTCAAAACTATCCAGATCAGGGAACCGGAACCACGGATGCATCGTCCGACAGAAACCCGGGCTTCTCAATTCCTGACACCCAAGTCATAGCGCCCTCAGCCCCACAAATACTTGGAGACACGCAAGTCATTGGGCATGGATCTGAAGCCTCGCCAATATCGAGTGACCCTAAAGTCTTGGAGCCTACTCAGCCAGACACCACTATAGCAGATGAGCCCATCACCCAGTCAACCCCGGGGCACCTCAAAACAGGATGGCAGGATACGCAGGTCGACCGCCATACGCAAGACCCATTGTCTTCCCCAAGCAAATATTCTAGACCCCGAAATGGCGACATTTCGAAAGGCGACAGTCTAATATTTTGTTCCCCTAATCAAAGCATGAATCTGGTGGATTCATTTGCAAATCACATAGTCACCAGGCCAGCCAGCCAGCACTCGCCCGATGAAGCACTAGAATACAGCCCCTTTGTGGAACACAAGTCGTACGATCTCAGCTTGGGCTACGACAACAAAGACCAGCCTACTACGCAGGTCTTGAACACCCAAGAAGATGCACGGGACGTCATACTTTCTAACGCAGTGGATCTTGGTTGCAGACCTATCTTCTCCAGCAGTCAAGGCGACGACGGAAAGCGTCAGATCTCGGAATACAGCATCGTCAGCAATGACACTGGTTTTGAGTCTGACGCGGAAACGTCGCATCGAATGTACGAGGACAGCGTTGCCAAAAAGAGAAGATTAGGGGCTCGCTACCAGCAGTTGGACATCATCGGTGACCCTTCCGCAATCCATTCTCAGGAGAGGTTCTCCTCGCGTGACTCTGGTCTGATTTCAAGCCCAAACTTCGATAATCTGAATTCAACCTACAAGGTCGAGAGCCAGAAAGTGCCGTCACATGTCAGCTCTCAAGACCCGCTTGAAAGATCCTCCGACGGACTTCGCCATATTCGGCGCAGACTCAGGAAAACACCGTTGAACTGCGACATTGTACTGTCATCATCAGAATTGGAGGAAATCAAGAACGACGTCAGTTCGCTTGACTTTCTCGATATGGGCGAGGGCATACCCAGTGTGTCGCAGGAAGGAAGCAATGCACCAGCCATTGAACATACCACATTGCGCCACGAAGCAACAAGTGTCATTTCCCATCTGTCTATCAAGGTTCAAAACGCAGTATGGGCTTTTTCGCAGTTTCGCTACTTTCCAGCCAGGGTGCTTCAGTTCGGTGAGCTCACCTCGTTTGTCGAATACTCGAACGGTATTCAGCAAGACGTCAAAAATACGGATCTTTTGTTATTGGACATCAGGATTGGCGATACTGTCCAGCTAAGCGCCAGACTTGATGACTTCAAGGTGACCGGTTTGTCGAGCTTCTCGTCGAAAAGTACGTTTCAGTGCGTAAGAGGCTACGACACAGTCATTCTTTCGAAAATTGGCAGACATGGGGTCAAGAGAGAGGAAGTCATGATCGCCATACGGGATATCTGCATGGATATTGGCCAATGGGCGAAGCACAAGCAAGACTACAGCATCACGTTTGACAACACAAACATGCTTCAGGAGGCATACCCCATGGTGATCAAATTACTAGAGCTTGTCAAAGAACCGACCCCTGCCGAGGGCAAATTGAAGGAGAAAACGTTGGTGAGTCCAAAGAAACTGACGCAAAGGGCCAGTGATTCCAAGTCTGAGATTTTCAGAGGGATGTTGTTTTTCGCAACTTCCATTGAAGGTGATCGCAAAGACAAGCTCGTGAAACTCATCACAGCACATGGCGGTGTGTTCATCGAGGACGACATCAAGCAGTACTTGACTGAAAGCACCAAAGACGGCCTGCTTTGTCTCTCTTCGAACGACTTATCTCAATTTGAGTTTGGAGCATTGCTTTCCGATGGTTTCTCAAGAAGTGCAAAATATTTACAAGCGTTGGCGTTGGGCTGGCCCATTTTAGCGGATACGTTTATTGAAAAAAGCATCGAGAACCAGGCTCTTTTGACTCAATGGCAGGTGTTTCTTCTTCCGTCTGGCAAATCTACATACACCAACACGCTCGCCAGCAGAGACATTCACCAGTTTCGGGTCAAGCATTCTGGAGGGGGCAAGTTGAGTTTGCAGCTCGACAATAACGCAGGTCTTTTAAAGGGAAAGACGATGATCATTCTCAACAAAAAACAAGACGACATGGTTCTCGGGATGTGCAGATTCATCTTCCATGCATATGGGGCCAAAAGAATCGAGATTATCGACAATGTCTCCGATATTGACAAAGTTATCATGAAATCTGATGAGGCTTTTGTGTTAGATAACTCGGCCAGCGAGTATCTCGCCAGCCATAGTAAAACAAGGAAAAAAGCCAAGAAGACAAGAGCTGGAGTCATCCACTGGGAATGGGTGGTGCAGTGCGTCATCAGCAACTTTATCTGGGACTGTGGAACTTACATAGAATTATAGGTCATTTATCGTGTATCATTATGCAATCGAGGCTCTTAAGCAAAGAGTCTCTTGAAAATGGTGGAGGCTGCAGCCTTAACCAATGGCAAGCCGTTGTCGTTCTTGACAGCGTCACCGTTCTCCTCAAGTCTTCTCAACAAGTACTCCTTGGTCTCCAATGGAGGGCCCCAGGGCACGTACTTGATGACATTGTCGACCTTCTCGGTCTGGATCAATTCGTGGGTGGTAGAGTCAGCCATGCCCATCAACTGGCCCAAGCAAATGTTGGCCTTGTTCTGGTTGCCCTCGGAAAACTCGCCCTTGTAGGTCTTCTCCGTGGCCAATCTCAAGGAGTCGGCATTGTGAGAGGCCACCACCAAGTGGCCCACGGTGGAGTCGTTGCCCTTGCTGGCCAAGATGGACTCGATGCAGTAGGTGATGCCTCTGTTGTAGTTGACGTCGGTGTCCTCCTTGGTCTTGTGGATGACCGAAGCTCTCTCCTTCTCCGAGTGGATGTAGGCACCTCTGACGAGCTTCAAGCCCAATCTGTAGTTGTTCTCCTTGGCGAGCTTCTCCTCCATCAGCAACAAGTCGGCGGAGCCGGACAAGTACATTTGCAAAGTGCCCACGACGGAGACGGGGCTGTTGATCTTGTTGAATTGCTGGTACAATCTTCTTTGCAACTCGTAAACACCGGGCTGGAGGTCGTACTTCTCGGCGTCAATGACACCAACAACAAAAGGGGCGGTTCTGGCAGGGTACTTCTTGGCCAACTCCTTGTTGGCTTCGAAAATGGTCTTGCAAACTTGCGAGGCGTTGGCGACCAAGTTGTCGAATGCGGGCTTGTACTGTTCAGAGTCGTAGTGCTTCAAAACTTCGGCGGCGTCCTTGATGAATCCGGTTGGCTTCAATGCCACGTAACCGGCGGGAATGGAGTTGATGTCCTTGCCGGAGTTCTCAATGACAGAGACAGTGTGGGGAATCAAGATATCGGTGACGGACTTCTGGGTCTCCTCAACAATGTATCGAGGGTCCACGTTGGCGTTACCGTTGCAAGCCTCGATGGTCAACGAGATCATCATGTTGTTGATGCCTCTCTTGGTCAAGGCCTGGCCGGTCTTCTTGACCTCGTCGATGGTCTCACCGCCACAGTAGATCTTGTAGACGAGAGATTTGATGACGGGAAGTGGAACGTAAGGGAACGCCTTGATGCAGAGATTCAACAATGGCTTGTTGAGCGTGGCCACGCCAATCACCATGAAGGAGAAAAGCTCGCCGATGGAGAAGTCCTTCATGTACGAAGGGTCAAAGGCAATGGGGGTAGACTCCGGAACCATCTTGGTGGGCGGAGTGCTGCTGGCGGCAAGTGCCGAGTTGGGCTGTCTTTGAGACTTGTGGAATTGTCTGGCGGCACTGAGGTTTCTGAGCATGACGGCCGACGGCGTGTAGCGGAACCCGGCGGGTCTGACCACACGGGGGATTCTCAACATGACAGATTAGATATGATAGTAGGAATGACTGTGATGGAAGAAGTCTTTGTTGACTGCTTGTTGATTGCTTGTAAAAGGTCTTGATATAAAGTCTTAAAAAAACTAAAAAAGCTTTAAATTACTCTCGGTAAAAATTTGGCGGAGATGAGTATTTATATCAGCTGTGACCCCGCAGAGGGAAACGGTTCGCGAGCACAGATAGGCATGGCTGGCGATAACGGCAGCAGAGGCCGTGTGTGCGAGGAAAGTTTGGGCGAGCACGCACTAAAGGCAGGAGAAAGAGGCCGATGGAAATCGATGACGGGAAGCCACTGCGAAGCGGAAACCGTGACCGAGAAAACAAAAGGAAAAGATCAATGAACAAAATTGGTGGAGAACACGAATTTTTGATCAACTTCAAATTCCGGTTATTGCCTCGCTCAACTTTTTCTTATCTTCTTTTTTTACATCGATATTTTAGTTATGCATGGTGGTTATGGATGACTTCGTGAGCTCTTGCCGTTTTGCGCGGCCGAGCAATGACCATGAATGATCGCCTCGAGATTAGCTTCCCCAGTTTTGGCCCGCCGCTTATGTGGCTTTGAAGCCGAATTATTGCACTGCACCTTCCCAAAGTGATCAGGTCACAACATGCCAAATGAGTTATCGATGTGCTCCAGTAGTTCTGATGTAGGACCAAGTATCAACGTCAAGAAGAAGGAAAATTACTGAGTACATCTTGTGCTTGAATTATTTCCGAAAGCTACGTTACCCAATTGTCGGAGCCGATGTCAACAATTTAGTTGTTGAAGGTGAACACTTGGGTATTGTCATCGGTGACCTACTGAGGTCTTCTCATCGGGTCACGTGCGCACCGTCTCAAAGCTCCAACTCTTTCTCCATCAACAAGCATGTTCCTTTCCCGGCTCCGAACCCAGACGTTCCGGCTGCTATCGCTGTCGTCGGCTCGTGCTGAAGCACACTCGACCATCTTGGACATTCTCCGAGAAAAAAGCCCTGCGGAGTCTCAGGCTGCTGCTCGCAAGAAGCGCATCTTGATCTTAAGTCCTGATGAAACAAAGGACAAGACCCTCTCCAAGCTCGTGTCCAATCGCCGGAAACCGAAGAATGTGAAAGACCTCAAAGTTGTGAGAGTGGAAGAGCTCAACCTCGCCACATTGTCCAACGACTTGAAAGCTTCCATCGAGTTTTTCAAGCCAGAAGGCTCTGGAACGGGCAACCGTCTGACCATGGACTGCTTGAAAGAGTCCTTCACCAAAATGCAACTAGCAGAGTATGTGAGCATGTATGCCACAACTCCTTACAAAAAGTCAGCCAACAAGGGTGAGTTGGCCAAGTACATTGTGACACACATCTGGAACCAGCCAAACTCTGTCAAGCAGATCTTCCAGAAAGAGAGCATTCCTTTGAGCCACCAGGAGATGTTCTTGCTACTTTCCCATCGCGGAGCGTTTTTGCGGGTCTTGAAGTCCACGGTGTCTTCGCTCGATTTCAACACCAAAAGAAACGAGTTGGTGCTTGTGGGCACAGAACGGCAATTGCAAAACGCCAAAATCAACTTAGCAAACAGATTCGAATCGGTCCACAAAGAGGTCCTCGATCTCACCACCATTCAAAATTTGTACCAGAAGAAGTTTGGTGCCTTCACATTCGAAGACATCGGGAAAATGATCGAGGTTTACTTCCATCATTTGGACGGAAACACGTTCGAGCTCTGTGCCATGAACCCGAGCCAGATCAAGCGCGTGCAGCGGCTTTTGGTGTGGTTCTTGGACTACAACTTGCATCAGAAGGAGTTTTTGCACCTTCCGGCCGATTTGGAGAGTTGCTCCTTGATTTCGGTCACCGACGACTACGGCATGTCCTGGAAAAACAGGTCCAAAGCACACTTCAGACTAGTTGACGACTCTGTGTCTGTTCCAGCGTCCGCCTCTCTTGAACGGGATTTGGAGCTTTTCAAAGACGACAACTTGAAGAGTCTCGACTTGGATCTCAATTTGAGCGATCTCAGGAAACCGGCTGAGCCATCTGCGTTGGCTGAGGAAACCTACGACTTGTTGAGCAGTTTGGGACTCGAAAGAGAAGATCTCGTACAGGAGCCAGTCTCCGAGGGTGCAGAAGAGCCCGAGAACCTCAAAGTCTCGCTGGATGGTATCATCTCTGAGGCCCAAAAGGAGAAACTTTATCAACAGCTCACCGATTTCAACTATAGACAAAAATTGGCGGGCCTTGACAAAAACCTCGACCAGCCCATGTTCACCGTCACTTTGGGCCATGTCTTGTTCCCCAAGCCCAAGGAGAAAAATTCCCTTTTTGCATATCCACCAGCCACTACCGATCTCCCCAAAAACGTCACTTTCCACTCCAATGTGCCCTTGGTCTACGACCAGGCTCTCGTCAAGGCTACCGAGGGTTTGGAGGATTCGGGCAGCGACGACCCCCACACCTACAGCCTCCAGTTCAAGTTCCTCCCTTCTCCGTACTCAGAGAACGTGGACCAGCACATGAAGTACCCACCGGTGGAGATGTGGGTGCAGCTCAATGGCAACTCGGTGCCAGACCTCGAAACCGTCCAGCTTGTGTCCGTGGAAGGCGAAAATAATGCCCATGTGTGTTTGCCTCAGTATGCCTCTGACTTGAAAATCACCTGTCAGATGACGGGTCAACTTCTTGAGGCTGTTGACTCGGAAGGCCAATCAAACGTCGAGCTCTCCAGTCTCCTCAGTTCCACCTCCAGCAAGTACCCCAAGCTCAGCAGCCAGCCTGGGTTGCAAGCATTCTTGGAGGAGCTGAAATTGGAGTTGAACCGAAAATCGCAGACGCTGATTGCGCCCAGCGTGGAGCTCTACATTGGCAACAAGCCTGTGACGTACTCGTTCGTGAGTCTCAACTACAGAAGAGAGTTGATGGTGGAGTTGGATGGCCAGGTCGTTCAGCTCAGTATTATAGACGGAGGGCTGTTGGGAGGACGCCGGGTCGAGGTGAGATTCGTTGGCGATTTCACCAAAGACATCGACAGAGAGAGCTTCGACCGATTGGTCGACTACTGCGGCGGGTTTGTGCGTGAGTTGTAATTCTTGTATATATAAGACCTTCATAATGTGGACCTTCATCTTTTTCAAGGACCTATTTCTTCTCCTCCAAGGACTTGACGTGCTTCTCCAAGTTTTGCACGGTCTCGCTCAAAGTCAACAAGTCCACGAGGACAACGTTGTTGGACTTGGTGAACTCGTCCAACAAGTAGTAGTAGGAAGCGGCACCGGTGGCCGTGACTCCGAGCAAGAAACCGGTGAAACCGCCCCTGAGAGCGCCAATTTTTCTAGGCGATTGGGACACGGCACCTGTGGAGTAGTGGCGGGCGGCCGAGCGGAGCGTACGGGCGGACAATTGGAACATAGGTGTGGAGTTGATGAAATGTTTTTTCCGGTGCACAAGAGATGTACGCACCAATGGTAGAGTGATTTGCATGGCAATCACTGAGTCTGGAGAGGTTTGATCAGAGGGAAAAACTAAATTTAAAATGAAGAAGAGTTGATAGTTTGGTGTTTATTGATGGACTTCTGACACTTTTTTATATTTTTATCGGCCAGTTACTACTTTACCTTGGCCGAAAACGCCCTCACTGATCTACTCACAGTCAAGTGATACAAACACAGCCAGAGACCAAAGACTTATCCTACATGGAATGTATTTTGAATCAATTGCGTCAATAATTGTGAGCTTATTGTCAGACAACGGCATAGACTAGCTCACCGACCGAGTTCTTTGTCAAAATGCTAGATCTATGATCCAAGTAAGCGGAGTAAGCCAATTCACCAGCCAGCGAATGAATTGAAACTCAAAAACAACTCTCCTTCCTCTCTCTTTCGTGAGCAAAAATTCTTCTTCTCGATCTTTCACTTTTTCGGTGTGCAATGTAGCAACTCCAATGCACCCCACATATCGCACTCATTGCACCTACTACTCTATGATTAGAGCACATGCAAAGTTCAGGCTACCGATTCGGAGTCTGGGTTTCAACAGACACTTTTCCAATTCGCCAGTTCCGTTCCTGATATTTGTCAATGCCTCAAAGACTCCACGCCCGCTCAATTGCGGGTTTCATATCTCAAGAAACACTAGCAAGCGCTATTCACTGAGGGCAAATACTGCCAAACCCTCGAGAGCTGGCCGCAGAATCCTTATCGCCGCCTCACTAGCCGCCGTCATCTACGCTACGGATGAGTTCTTTCTCGCCTCGTCGCTTCAAAGAAGTACCAGGGCTGTCTACGTCTTTCTCATGGTGGCATACAAGTACGTCAACAGCCTGTCGTACTCGTCCATGGAAGAATTGCACGAGGAAACGTCCCGGATGATTTTTTCCATGATCAGGGCAAATAAGGGCCTTTACATCAAGTTGGGCCAGGCGGTGGCCAACCAGGGATCTGTGTTCCCAATGGCTTATCAAAAACGGTTTGCCACACTTTACGACGATGCACCCAACGACTCGTGGGCGTCGATTGACGCCATGTTGAGATCGGCATTGGGACCGAATTACGAAAAGGAGGTATTCGAGACCATTGACCACCAGCCAATTGCGTCGGCCCTGATTGCCCAGGTCCACCATGCCCGTCTAAAGCAAAGCGGCGAGGAAGTTGCAGTCAAGGTCCAACATCCATACATTTCCCGCCAGATCCACTTCGACTTGGCAGTGTACCGGTTGGTGTCCCGGGTGTACTCGCAGATCTTCGACCTCCCCCTTTCCTTTTTCACCAGCTACATTTCCGAACAGCTCCTCAAGGAGGCGGACTTTGCCCACGAGTTATCAAACTCCTCCCGTTTCCAGAGACTTATCGAAAACGACCCTTCTGCTCGCTCTTTGGACATTCATGTCCCGATAAACTATAGAGAGTACTCCTCCCAACGCATCTTGGTGACGGAGTGGGTTTCCGGAATATCTCTTACCGACAAGCAGCGCTTGATCGACCACAAGATTTCTCTTCCCCGTCTAATGGATCAGTATATGCTGATTTTTGCCAGGCAGATTTTCGACTATGGCTTCGTTCATTCGGACCCCCACCCGGGAAATATGTTGGCCCGAATGCACAACGGGGTCCAGCAACTTGTGATTTTGGACCATGGGCTCTATATCGAACTTCCAGATAAATTCAAAGCAGAGTATCGGGATCTTTGGAAAACGCTCTTTACTTTCGACTCGGCAAAAATTTACAATCTCGCCGAGGAGTGGGGGATTAAGTCGCCCGAATTATTGCAGTCCATCGTGCAGTTGCGGCCTCCTCCGAAAACTAAAGCGGAAAACGCTCCAAACTCTATTGAGATCTTGCGTTTAGTTTTTGGAGATAAAGATAAATTCCCACAGGACTTGCTTTTTATATCCCGTACCATGAGGATGATGCAAAACATGAACCAATCTTTAGGGAGTCCCGTCAACAGGATTAATCTTCTAACCAAAGTTGCTCTAGACGCGGATAAAAACAATCTTGCGTCAATCTCCGATTGGTACCAGCACATACGAGTCCGGGTTAGTCTACTCTTCAGCGACTTGATTTTCATGCTTTTACGAGCCCGCCAAGTTTTGAAAGGTGACCGGTATGGTGACAAGGGAGAGGGCCTCGAGGACTACATCGAACAGTACATGCGTGAAAACGCAAAGGCGTTCGGTATAGAATTGGCGGACTCTATGTGAATTGCTTCTGCAGAAATGCAAGCTCCTTTTATCGTACATACATACCTTTTCAATTTTTGGCATGCATGAGCTGCATTCGTATTCCACCAGCGTCGGATATACCTGCAGTCCGTAGTTAAATCCGGAAAATTTTACAGCGAAGCCACTTTCTCAAAGTTCGCTCTAAAACTAAAATCTGACTAATTTTTTCAACCTGAAACTGGGATGCATGTGGTGTCATGTACGTTTGCCAAAATTTACACTGCGTAAAAAGCCTGGTTAGCTCAATCGGTAGAGCATTTGACTCTTAATCATATAAGGTCAATCAAAAGGTTGCGGGTTCGAGCCCCGCATCGGGCTTTCTTTTTGCATCTTTTTCAAACTAATCTCAATAAAATAATTCAAGAATCAAAGTGTCTTTTTCCCTTTTCTTCATCTTTTTTGTGTTTCTCGCCGATTTTGCCTGTCTTTGTTCGGTCCGTCAGCACTCATCTCATCGACCTGCACCCAGCGCGGTCTGAAAAGATACCTCTCAAGCTCAAATCACTCTTAACACAGATCCACGGGCAACATGGCAGAACAAATTCGTTGTGCCTATAACTCACAGGAAGTTGAGCCCTTCTACCTCGGCGCCACGTCGGCGGTTTTCTCGCTGGATGCCGCTCTCGTGGCCACGCCGTTGAACGAAGACATCAACATCACCGATTTGGCCACAAACAGCATATTGCACAAGTTGGAGGGCGACGGCGAAACCGTCACCGCTCTCGCCATGACACCAGACGGCACTCGTCTCGGTGTTGTCTCCCAGAGTCAGCAGCTACGGGTGTTTGATGTGGAGTCCGGCAAGGTCTTGAAGCAGTACAAGTTTTCTGCGCCAGTGTACATCGCCAGTGCCGACGAGCTGTCTACGTTGTTTGCGTTCGGCGCCACCGACGGTGTCGTTTACGTTTGGGACGTGGAGGGCGGCTACGTGACCCACTCGCTCAAGGGCCATGGTACCACCATCTGCTCGTTGAGTTTCTACGGAGAGCTCCACTCGGCCGACTGGATGCTTGCCCTGGGAGACACCATGGGCACTTGCAAGGTGTGGAACCTTGTCAAGCGCAAGTGCATTGCCACGTTGAGCGAACACGGCGGCGCCGTCAGAGGTGTGGCATTTTCGCAAGACGGAGAGTACTTCCTCACCGGTGGCCGTGACGAGGTGGTGGTGCTCTACCGCAGAAACAACTTGAAGAAGCCCGTGAACATGTTTTCCGTTCGTCACCAGGTTGAAAAGTGTGGGTTCGTCAATGTCGCCTCCAAATCGTTCTTCTATACCGCAGGCTCTGAGTGCTACTTGAAGCTCTGGGACATCGACACGGGCAAGCCCGTGGGCGGCTCTACCAAACCACAGGAAACCCTGGAAGAGTTGATGATCATCGACGTGACCTCATGCAACACGGGCGAAACGTTGTGGATGGTCGTCAGTGACCAGACCATGATCGAGCTCGACATCCCCGGCGCCACCGTTGACAACCAACAAATTTGCATCCCCACGGCTCGTAAAGTGGCCGGTAACCACGGCATTATCGCCGACATCCGATACGCCGGGCCCAACTTGGATTTGGTCGCCATGGCAACCAATGCCCCCGCGTTGAGAGTGGTGGACCCACGTTCGCCCCTCGACGTGCAATTATACGAGGGCCACACGGACTTGCTAAATTGCTTGGACGTTTCCGAGGACGGGCTCTGGATCTTGACGGGTTCCAAGGACAACGAGGCGCGTTTGTGGTACTGGGACGAGGACAGCGAGGCTTTTGCAGTCTATGCCACGTTTGTCGGCCATGCCGGTGCCGTGACCGGATGCGGCTTGCCAAAGACATTCAAGGATAAACCAAGATTCGTCGTCACGGCGTCGGCCG
This sequence comes from Metschnikowia lopburiensis (nom. inval.), assembly GCA_030563105.1. Classification (NCBI taxonomy): domain Eukaryota; kingdom Fungi; phylum Ascomycota; class Pichiomycetes; order Serinales; family Metschnikowiaceae; genus Metschnikowia; species Metschnikowia lopburiensis (nom. inval.). Next base: position 936,665 of record JAKUBC010000002.1, read on the forward strand.
ACTTGACGGTGAAAAAATGGAAGGTGCCCAAGGAGAGCGGGGCCACGGTGAACTCCAGTGAGTACACCAGAAGAGCGCATGACAAGGACATCAACGCCGTTGCTGTGTCGCCCAACGACGAATTCTTCGCCACCGCTTCGTTCGACAAAACTGCCAAGATCTGGAACGTCGACTCCGGCGAGACCGTGGGCATTTTGAAGGGTCACAAGAGAGGATTGTGGGATGTGGCTTTCTGCCAGTACGACAAGCTCGTGGCCACCGGTGCCGGTGACAAAACGGTCAAGGTGTGGCTGTTGAACGACTACACGTGCACAAAGACACTCGAGGGCCACACGAACGCCGTGCAGCGGGTCCGGTTCACCAACAAAAACACCCAAGTGGTGAGTTCAGGAGCCGATGGCTTGGTGAAGGTGTGGGACCTCAAGGAGAGTGAGTGTGTTGCCACGCTCGATAACCACAATAATCGGATCTGGGCGTTGGACGCCAAGGAGGACGGGCTCAGCTTGGTGTCGGCCGATGCCGATGGGTACATGAGTTTCTGGAGCGACAACACGGAGCAGTTGTTGATGGAAAGAGAGGAGAAGGAGAAGGAGCGGGTGGAGCAGGAGCAGTCGTTGACCAACTACATCAACAAGAACGATTGGAGCAATGCGTTCCTTCTTGCCTTGACCTTGGAGCACCTGATGAGAGTTTACAATGTTGTCAAGGCGCTGATTGCAGCCAACGAGGACCCGGAGCTGGTGGTGGGCTCAGAAAAGTTGGAAGCCACCATGCAGCAGCTCGACGCCACCCAATTGGCTTCGTTGTTGAAGAGAATCCGTGATTGGAACATCAATTTCAAACAGTTTGAAATTGCACAAAAAGTGCTTTCCGTGGTGCTAGATCAAGTGGACTTGGAGGACGGCGCCATAAGAAAAATTGTCGATCTGATTGTGCCTTACAACGAGAGACACCACCAACGCTTGGAGGACATGATTGAGGAAACTTTTGTGTTAGACTACGTGGTGCAACAAATGGGGCAGGTGTAGTCATGCACACACATGAAATAGGAGAATGAACGTCGACGGCTAAACATGGCGTTAATTTTAGAGCAGAGCGTAAATCGTAGAGAAAGCAGAAATTTGGTTTAAAAGCGTCCGGAGCAAACGGGCCAACGGCTGGTTCAATGTTGAGTTTCTTAAAAAATTTATTTGTATGCGTTTATTTGAGTGGCCTGCAATGCAAATGCAATTGCGTCAAAGGTTATTCGCTGCACAATGGGGTCCCATGTCGGCCATCTTGTATATAAGTGAATGGCTTCGTCTGTTTGGCTTCCGCTTAAAAACATTAGTATTCAATACGCGGCTACCTTATTGTGCCCAGACGCATTACCGTTTTCAAGCTGCATAAACAACACGCGCCAGGGGATCTCCTCAACAGAACCCAACTCTTGAGATCAGTCATGTTTGCTCTCAAGAAAAAGCGTGACCATAATTAAACTTCACGCTGAGACATCCCGAGGCTCGTCTCTGCGGGTATCTGCTAACAGCCACCTCAACTTCTCACAGATACGGGCCCGTTTATGTAAAGTGAGATGGATCCTGCAGGCAAGGGCTCAGCATGCGTATGGGCACTGGTCGAATTCTGCCCGAGGCGCCTCAAATGGACGACGTGCGTCTGCGGATGCACGACAATGAAAGTGGGTGAAAGTAGACTTTGGGAAAAGATTCTCACCAGCCCCTCTGGTATGCTGATTTGTTGGGTAGCGTGGGCCGTGCATGTGACCGTTGGCATTTCCAAGCTAATGAAGAAAATGGCAGGTTTACGCGGCGGGGCGTTTGGAGAAAACTTTAAAACGAGCGGGCAAATACGCTAGCGCCCGTATTACGTAATTGCAGGGACGTACCCCTACTTTGAAACCGCCTTTTGCTGAGATGGCCCGCGATTCTGAAACATTGGCGAAGCTGTTTCGCGTTCCGGGCCCCGCCATCATGAGGCGAAAAACTTTCGGCATGGTTGTGCATTGCTGGCCACGATCACGTACGTGCTGCATGCAGCGATGGAATGATAGTGCAACCTCCATGGTCCTCTATTGAGACGATGCCCAATGGAGGCGATCCCCGGCGGGGAGACGCGTAAACCCAAAATTGCCTTTTTCGAGTTATCCGATTACGAAATTTTTGCGCAAATTAGTGCGCCTACACATGGTTCATCCGGAAATGTAACAGGTGCTACATGATGCGCGAGATTAAGGATAGATAAGAATGCAAATAGTTAGAGTAAATTGTGGACCGATGAGCGGTTTTCCTGCTCCCGCTGTTCAGCACGGAGCTCTCTTCTGGTTGGCTTTGCTGCCTCGTAGCCCAAGCACACCTTCCTGGACCGCTCGCAGTTGGTGCAAAAAGGCTTGCGCTCATCGCATTTGATCCGGCGTTTCCGGCAAGTAAGACACCCGGTCCGGGTCCGGCGCTTCACGCTGTAGCGCTTGTTGATCAAGGCGTGGTTGGGCTCCGCCGAGTCGCAGCACAGCTGCCCCGGTACATCCGCCTTCAAAAGTGACGGGCTGGGACCTTGCAGATGCGGGTGGCTGCCAAGGGGCCCCGGCGGATAAACCGCTGGCGGGGCAAATTGCTTGGAGTGGCCCAGAATGCTGTGTCTGCTGGTACGCGAGGGTGGTGGTACCGGAATGTGCGGATACGATGCGATGGGCCCAGAACTGCCTGCAGCTCCACCACAAGGAACCGTAAATGCAACTTGGTGAGGGTATGGAGAGGGGCCCTGCACCGGTGGGATGGCAGTTGTAGCATAACCAACGTGTGGCACGGGGTGGAAATCGTGTCCCGGTTTCAGATGCGTTGGGAGCACGGGCAGGCCCATGCCTGGAGACCGCGACTCCAACCTCAACATGGACTCTGAAGTGGCGAAGTGGGAGTACGTAGGCATGCGAGCAAGCGCGTCCATCGGGTGCTGTAGCTGCTCTCCCCGATACAGCAGGAGCAGCAGTTGCAGCAGCAGCAGTTGCAGCAGTTGCAGGTAGTTGCGGGGGAAGTAGCCGTCGCGATGCCCCGCCCAGTCGGCGCTGAGGGCCGGCACAGAGACAGCGTAGCTGTTGGTATAATGCAAAGGATACTCCGAATTTCCGCCCGGAGCAGGCGTACTGTCATGGTACACTGCGCCTCCAGGAGACACTACTGTGGGGTGATCACGTCCATGATAGGAAGCTCCAGGGTGTTCGTGGGAAGGGACGACGAAATGCAACGGGGCGTGTGGGTAAGCCACCACTCCTGCCGCCTTGAGGGGCGGCTTGGGAAATGTTGGTTTGAGCAGGGGCAAGTTCATGTACACCTCTTGGGTCGATTGTCTCGGGCTGGCGTCAGAGTTTGATCTGGATGACAGCAGCGAGTGGGGGTTGGGAGAATGTAGCGACGGGAGCTGAGCCCCTATGATGAGCTCGGAGACCGAAGGTAGCTTTGACATGGGTGGATAGTTGGACGTTGGGTAGTCGGTCAGGAGTTGACCAGTGGCGGGTGATTGACCGGGAATGCAGTGGTCAGAGTGGCCAGGGTGACCAGAGTAGTAGTAGCCAGTGTGTTAGCCAGTGTACTGTGTGCCAATGGAGGCAAAATGGGTCGACGGTGGTTTGCAAAAGATCGGAGTGGACGACGTGGCCCGGCCGGCGTATGGTGGCTTATATAAGAATTTGGACCTCAGCCTGGGGCTACCGAGCCGTTCACACCGGACATGCAAACGCTAGCCTACCTGTTGTGTAACGCAGCGGGAGGTGCAGCTACATGCATAACTTGAGGCCAGAGTGCCTGAACGCTCAGATTGCTGTCTGAGCGCAGTTCCGCTTCGGGGATTCACTTGCATCAGTATGCTGCAATGCATTACCATAGAAAATGGGTTCTTCGGTACATTCCGTCCGATGAGGCCGAACTCGGGGCGGGCCTAGGCAAAAAAAAAATAAAGAACAGCGGTAGTCACGGGCTCGGTCGTACCTGCCAGATCTCTGTTTCGCGGATGTTTCAAACGTTTACTTTATTCTTAGCGCTCCAGAAGCGGGAAGTTAAAGTTTGCGAAACCGCCAAAAAGGGTAAATTCACAAGTAGAATAAATTAGTGCGACCGTAGCTGCAGTACGGCAGGTGCGGCTACCAAAGTCAAAACCCATCGGTTACAGGCAAGTTTATCCTACACTTAAAATGCCCGTCCAGCGAATAACGCTTTCGATCCGAGCGGAGACTGTGCATGAGCCAGCTGCGTACCTCAGGTGGTTTTTCTTCGCCCACGAGCGGCCAATCAACCGGAGCATTAAACTCCGCCAATACACACCTAATTAACTCCGCTGCCACACCTGACGATCAGGCGAGCGTGTGTCTGGCCCCAGTTACAAGCGTGTTACATGCCAGCGAGCGAAGTGGGAGCACGCGGGCGTGTACCGCTTATCACCCCACGCGGGCGGTCAAAATATGGAATGTTTTGCTCCACGCGTAACGTGGACAACCGCACTTTTGGGCCCGTCGGTGCGACCACACAATGGTAATACTACAGCGGAATTTCAGCGACGCGGCTATACTTTACGGGCGCAAATCGGCCACGAAGGCTATTGTCAACGTTATCTGTGGTCGTATCAGTCCACGTTGCAGCACCGTAAACCTCACCTTTCTTTACAATTTCTCTCCCCGAAACATCTGTCACGTCTCTTTGTTTTCATCTGGATCGTCCGGGGCGTTTCTCCACCTCGTCCACATTTGTCCATCGTAAACACTCATCCGTCCACTTCTGGTAGCGCCCCCGTGATCTCCGCACTCGCGGCCTCGCCCTCCCCCTTTTGCAACCTCATCGCTCCTCCATCTTCACACTTACGGCATTTACGGTCCCGTGGTTTACGAGATATGCGTAGCTGCAACTTGCAGACACCATTATGTTTTTGCGAGACGCATGCTTCCCAGATAAGCCGTGGCAACAAGGCTTAGGAGGTTGCACAATAGGCAAGCGCAGCTCGTGCAGGTGCCTGCTCTGTGTCTTTGGATTTACGATGCCGACGCGCACTTAGCCGAGAGGCCTGGCGGCGTCGCCCCGTACGCCAAAACCTGTCCTGGGAACCGATTTTTCGTGTTTTGGGGGTTTATTTTTTGCCGAATGCGTCCGTTGGGCGGCTGGCGTGCGGCGGGGACGGCAGAAGGCTGAGCTTGTTGTGAAGAAAAAATTTTTGACGTGGCCCCATCCCCAGCAAAATCCCTGGGCGAAATTCCCTCGTCCCAGTTTAAATTCCCTGGGTTTCAGGTTGTGGCCACTTTGCTCATTTTACCTTTCGCCATGCGCCCCGGCTACTTCCAGCATCTGCCCTGCGGCAACTCTAGTCGAGAACAATGCTCCAGCGTGGGGCCTCCTGCCCCCCAGCTGACTCACCTGGCCGGGATCTGATATATTGCGCTTCGCCGTGGCTTAGGCCTCAGAGCTCAGCACCGACTATACTTTCGGTCAGATCCCGATCTGCTGCTGCCGCTGCCACCAGCCACCAACTCTTGGCCGATCCCTGCCGCGTTTATGCCCCTATGATTTATATCCGGAAGTTGTCCCCTGAGCAAAAGTGGTCTGAGGTCAAAGGGCCAGTGCATGCACGCTAATCTAGACTCGCAGAGGAGCCCAGCCCATATCTCGGTGCACAGCCTTGGTACTCAGCCTTGGTACCCAGACTCCGTATTGATGGTTGAAATTGGAGAAAGTGTGGTTATTTTTATTCCGCAGCTACGCAACGGCTTCCCCGTAAACGCTGGAGATGCAAATTCCATCGCTCTGTCGTAGCTGCTCAATACCCTCCGCTGCTGGCAACGTCCTGCACCTGGGTCGGCCATGCTCGCCCAGTTAGCCCAGTATACATTAACTGCCACCCTCGTAACCAGGAGTTAGACCAAAAGGGCGCAAAGCGGCACTTTCCGCTCCCGATCTTGGCTCCCGGTTGCCTGGCCACTTCAGGTTGCGATGAGCCTTGCCGATGGCCGTGCCGAGACGCACGTTTGCTCCGGCCCACGTTGGTTCGAAACGAGTGCCTATCTCGCTTCCGGCCCGCTCGGCTCATTCCGATATGGAGTTTCACAAGAATTCCGTTTTGCGCTTGCAATGGTTAGGACTCACCGCTATTGTCTGCCGGCTGTCTGCGAACTTTCCCGGTCACGAGGCATGTCACGGGGCCGGGCCCTGAACCGTTGGAGCCACACTCCTCGCGTCACGTGACCCGCTATCGCCTCCTGCTCCTTCTGGTAATCGGGTGCGCTCCTTGCTACACCAACTCCCACTTCTTTCCATCTGTCTCCCTGACTATCCACCACACCCTCTATGATCTCGTTTGTCATCTTTGCCAACAAGATCTCCATCAGCTTTTTGAACTACTGACATCGTGAGAGCCCCAACTTATAACAAACACCCCTGAATACTCGCCCAAACAGCACAACAGCTACCGTGGCGCCAGATCCAAGGACCTCTCGTCCTTTGAGTTCTCAAAATACTCGACAAAACCTTTTTTGTCCGTACTGAATCAATCCACCACGGCTACGCCCGTTCCAGATCAACTCATTCCCAACTTAACCATTCCTGTCCCAATGGAAGTCTCTCACGTGTCAGTGGTTGCTCCTCAAGAAGCAATGGAGGCTCCTCCCGCCTTGTCCGTGGCCGTCAGCACCTACCGTGACGTCCAAGATCTTCTCGGCAAGTTGGTGGGTACCCACCTCTCGGAACTCCACTTGACTATCGACGAAGCTATCCCAGAAGACCCTGTAAACCTCGCCAGGCTCTACGAAGCCTTTGGCCACTGCCGCTTGGACCGCCACCCTTTGCGGGCCTTTTCCATCACGTACAAGTGCAGAAACCAGAGCGATGCCAATAACTGCGCCCGCTACATGATCATCTTGAAGCTCTTGCGTCTGTTGAACTGGGACATCTGCAGTAAGGTTGACGTCAACTTGTACGTCAATTACGTCCTGGAGGACGTCAGAGTGCAAAGCTTGCAGGATCTCCCTATCAACTTGACTGTCTCAGGCACCGTGGGCTGTGAAGACGAGCTCGACTATGACTCGCAGAAGTTGGACGCCATTACGAAAGTGTATCCATACTTGGAAGGATGCTTTTAAGCGTTCGCCTTCTGACATTAACCAAGAAAAAAGCGACGTCCCGTCCAAGTGGACTCAAGCTGTTCAATACGAATCCTCAACAGAGAGTTCTTAAGTATTGTCTTGACCGCAGTCTAAATTGCTATAGTGTTCGCTCAAATCAAGTTTTTCGCTCAAACTCGTAAATGTAGATTTAATCATAGGCCACATGGATCCCAAGGCATCACTCTCATGTAAGGCTGCAAACTGCTCACTAGTGAGCGTTCCTGTAGCCAAGCACAGATCACATCAAAACAAAAGCCGTTACTCAACACCACCCAATGGACAAAGACTATTTGGATCCCAGTACGTACGATTGAAAACTCTGACCTCATTGTATCTTTACTAACAACAGGCTTCGATCCCTCGTCGCTCAAAGTGGCCCAGTTGCGTGGCATATTGCTAGACAACGACGTGAGCTACCCGTCCAATGCCAAAAAGAAAGAATTGGTGCGTCTATTCAAAGAGAATGTCGCTGGAAAAAGCCCCATCGTGGAGGTCAGTGTCGGCAGTGAAGATGAAACCGACATCGAAAGCGAGCGGGAGGCCAGTGGGTTGGCAGTGAAGAGCATTGCTGAGTTCAGTGAAACTCAAGACGAAGGTTTGAAAACACCTGAAACGCCAGCGAAAAAGTCCGAAAAGAAGACACTGGAGAAGAAGAAAGAGGACAAGAAGGACAAGAAGAGCAAGACCGTGAAAGATCTGAAGGAGAAGGATAAGAGTCTGAAGGACAAAAAGTCCAAGAAGTCAAAGGCAAAGTCTGAGGCCGATTCTGAGGTGAAAGATGACCCAAGCATTGAAATTGCAGAGCTGCAACCGGTGAAGGAGACTCCGCAATCCGACACGTCGAAGCTGTCGGTCAAGCAGAAGCGTAAGTTTGCTGAAACGAAAGAATCTCCTTCAAAAGGCAACGTTTTTATGGTCGACAGCGACTCGGACATTGATGTTTCCTCTCCAATGCAAAAAAAACGCAAGGCCGTTTTCAACGAGTCTATCGATGCATCGCCCATAATTCCCCGGTTATCGGCACCCAAAACCGCCACTCCAGAGAAGAAACCAAATGTTGCTTCGAGCCCCAAGGAATCGGCCAACACCTCTCTTAAGTCTGTGACGTCTCTCAAACTGCCAGTCTCCGATGCTCAGACGCCAAGAAAGAGCCATTTTTCGGGTTCTGAAGATGTCACTGATGGTAGCGAGTTGAACAGCACTTTCGTGCAAACTGCAAGAGCTCCCGCCATTCTTCCGGCCAACGTCCTGAAAATCGACACTCCCACGCTCACCAGAATCGAGGATCTGGGCTATAGTACTGAAGTTGAGTCTGCGGCAGAGAGTCCGTCAAACTCGAAAGAGTCCTTGTCTCAAAGCTTGCAGCTTTTGCGCAACGACCTTTCGGACGACAGTCACAGTTTCGACAATGCGCTTGCAAAGTTGAAAAAAGAACGCACACCTTCAAGTAAAGGCTCCAGTCCTAAGGATGTGGAGCTTGCCAAGCTCTTGGGCGTCGACATCAACGGCGTGAAGCCCAAGCCTAAGGGCAAACGCAACGTTACTCCAAGAAGACAAATTGTGATACCCGAATCCCGCTTGAATTATAAGACGGAATTGTCGTCCTCGGGTCTTTCGTCAGACGATGCATCTTCAGATGAAGAGGAGGTAGACCTCGCGATGTTCGGCTCCGACGCTTCAGAGATTTTGAGCGAAGTGGACTCTGAAGAGGACTCTGAGGCTGAAACTTCCGACTCGTATGAAGAAAAGAAACTGAAGTTACCCACGATACTTCGAGCTCTCAGCTACTTCTTTTTGTGGACAATCCTCGTGGGAGGCTCCCTCTTTACCTACTGGTACCGTGAGCAGACTTTGCTTGTTGGATACTGCGGGCAAGAAATATACCAGAGAACCGTTCCTGCCACTCCCGACACAGCGGACGTTTTGGTCCAATTCGGTGACTATTTGGACGACAACTTCAAGCCTACATGCATTGATTGTCCCCAGCACGCCCGGTGTTTCCCAAGATTGGAATTGGCTTGCTACGACGACTTTGTCGTCCGCTCTCCATGGTATTTCCCTTACATTCCCTTCTTGAACCCACGGGCTCAAAGATGCGTTCCGGATACCAAAAAGGCGGAAAAGATTGAGATCATAATGGGCGTTGCACTTGAACTTTTGCGGGCCAGAAACGCTAACCGCAACTGCGGTCAGTCAGCGCCGGAGGATTTGTCGGCGGGAATCAGCTGTACGGAGTTGCATGATCTCCTATTGCAACTTAAAGCACCATACATCACCGTGGAAGAATTTGAGGAATTGTGGGAGCGCTCGGTGGAAGAGTTGCAGAAAGAACCCGAGATAATTGTAAGGCAAGTTACCTTTTGTTGAAAATTTTCATGAGACTCATACTAACATTCGCAGGTCGGACATTCAGATAATCACATTGCAACCGGACTTGACGCTAACAACACTGTTGGCCAGACGGGTGACCAGGACAAGATTTTTCGATCAACGTCCTTATCGCACATCAGCGTAAAATGCATCATGTCCAACACTTTGCTCGCCGTTGCGGTGAAGTTCAAACGGGCGTTAGTCATTTTGGCTGTTTTGGTTGTTGGTGCATTTTTTGCAAACTACAAGTACCAGGAGCAAAAACTCTACACTCGAAGAATCGACACGTTGTACTTGGAGGTGCTTCGCAAACTCCAAAGACAGGCTAAGTTGGCCAGGGCATCAAACGAATTGCCAGAGTATATAGGATCTATTCAGCTTCGAGACTTGATTCTCAGCAGCGAAAGCAACCTCAGCCGCAAGATGAGGTTCTGGGAGGCGGTGAGCCGCAAGGTGGACAGAAACACCAACGTGAAACACGAGCTTCTCGAGATTCACGGTGAGGTGATGAAGGTGTGGAGGTGGATTTCCAGTCTTGAGGATGAAATCGCCTGAGGCTAGGGCCACACCACATCGATCCTGAGCTGCAGCTGACCCGTAGGTAATACACGAAACTACAACATTTTTGCACAATCTTTTCATTATTTAAACCTCCACCTGAGCCACCGAGTCAGCAAGGTCTGCGATGTCCTCGTCAGCACCAGCCAAGCCCTTCTCGAAGATCTCTCTTCCCGTCATCTTTCCATTATGCATAGCCTTGAAGCGCTCCCGGGCCCGCTCCTCGACGCCCATTTCAGCACGGAACTTGTCTCTCCATTGCTGGAAAGACTCCTTGTCCACTTTCGTGCCGTGGAACTTCTTCTGTTCTTCGGCTTCCTTGGCTAGAAGCTGTTCGTCGTACTTCTTCTGCGCCGTGTCAACTTTGTACTGGAAAAGCAACTCCAGCTCATCTTTGAGGAGAGCAGCCACGGCGAAGATTGACGGCATGCCGATGTTCATCTCGGCCTCCTCGTTGACTTTGTCTAGCAAAAGCGCCAAGTCCTCCCTTTCGAGGTCGATCGTCTCGGCCAAACTGACGAACTTGTCTTCGTCGTCCAGGTCTGAGTCTTCGGGTTCCTCGTCATCGAGATCCACCGTTTTGACGTTGAGCACGGGTGCTACTTCTGGGTAAGTCTCTGGATATTTCACATCGAGAAGCAATGCGTGCTTGCGGTCCGAAGCTGTTTCTAGGGCAATGTGAATTGTGAAATGGGAGTCTGAAAGAACGTTGATTTCGTCCGGGTAGATGGACCGAAGAACCTCGATCTCCTGCTCTTGTTCTGCTTGCGGATCCATATTGGTGTTGGAGGTTTAGGACGAGCTGAGGTAATGTGCACCAGGTCGGGTCGTGCACAATTGACCATAGGCTGAATGTCGATTACTTTATGTTTGATAATAATGGTGGACATAATTGACGTATTTCATGGCTAAAATGGAGTGATATTATGCTTTTTGTGTTTATTGGCAATGTTGGAAGTTTGTCATTCACATTTTCGTCTACTGTTGCAGCATGTGAGCTAAAACTAAGTGAAGTATAGATACTCACAAAAAGAGTACAGTAAAAAAATACAAACAAAGGAACTACAAATAGCTGCACAGAATCATTTGAGATGAATACGAATTGATGACTATGAGTCTTTTGACGATTCTCTGCCTTCTCGAAGAGTGGTATCTAGTGCTTCATGCAAATGTTGCCAGAGAAGAGTCACCTCATCGACAGCCTCAACCGACAAAAATTCATAACCCGAAATTATACCCGAAGAGCCACTCGAATCGCCGGATACGATTTTCTCGTAAACACGCATCACCCCGCCTTGGTGTCACTCAAATACAGCTACTCACGATCCATGTCCTGTTTCCTGCACGCAACCCATCAACAGCCACCATTTACACTCCGTAAAAAGTCACTCCCGTACGGTCTCCATTTGCATCGAAACTGGCAACTCACTGTTTTCACCACAGCTATTTCATTACATACTCCCATTCACACACACCACCAAATTGGCCCGCATTCCCGCTCCAAACCTGCTCATACCCCACAACATAGGACACCTTGACGCCCCATGAACCATCACGGCCTCTGTGCTCCTACTACGTCCATAGTGGACTTTGCATATCCTGAGGGACACCCGTTGCGGCTAGGCAATTACCCGACGAGCTCACGTTCCTCGCTTACTAGCGACGGCGACGAAGACTACTATGATGATGGAGATCAGCAATTGATGTACCCATCAGACGAGATTAACCTGCGGGCACGCGCTCTATTTGACTTCCGCCCGGAGAATGATAACGAGGTAGCGCTCAAGGAAGGCCAGTTGATCTGGATCTCTTACCGTCACGGCCAAGGCTGGTTGGTGGCAGAGGATCCAAACACCGGCGAAAATGGCCTCGTTCCGGAGGAATACGTCGAGATCTTCTTCAACGACGACTCGGACGAGGTGCCCAAGCAATATATACCGGAGGTGCTCCAGAATTTCGAAGCAAGAAACGAAAGCGACAACGAATGGGTGGACACGGACGACGAAGCGGACCCTCAGAACCACGATTCGCTGCCTGAAGAACTAGAAGAAAAGATGGGTAGCTTGGACGTTAACTGAGCACCTCCGCATTGCATAAGAGCCCAGCCCTGCTACTTCTTCCCTTCAGTTGTTGGTCTCCATCCCGTTACAGATAGCTTTTGTTGTTTACACCCAAGCTGTTCACATGAAGACTCAAATTCTATCCAAGCACTCACTCCAACCAATTTTGTGTCTTCTAGCCTCAGGAAACCACTCGGTTTCTGACATCATTTCTCTTGTTTTATTTACTCTGGGCTATTTCAACTCACTTTTTTCACGACTACCCTACACACCCGACACTCACCTCAAGCTAACACCACATTCATTTCGACTATCGAGCTTTAATGGTAATGACTCACAAATGCATTTCTATATTAAACGTCTGTAGAGATCTGCACTTACACGTCTGTAGAGAATCGAAGATGACAGTGCTACATCGTCATCGCGCAAGTGCAGTATAGATCAACAGCATCTGGCTCCATGTCGAGTCCTGATTCCTCCGACACCGCTCTGTCTCCTCCATCTGAACAAAGCCTACCGAGTACAACACAGCCAGAATGGACCTACAAGGATTTCTTCAATGCGCACGTGCTGTCATTCTTTGACTTAACATACCTTGACCAGAATCTTCAAGGTGATCGCATACGAAAATTACCCCATCGGCTACGTGCCAGCAAAATTACTCTTGAATGCAGCTACTACCAGCCCGAAGTACGACTCATAAGTCTTGACAGTGACGATCAGCACACAGATGGAAGCGATTCGGACTCAAAGTCAGCATTCGAAGACCTCCCAGGCACATACTGGACACCCGAAGAGAAGGACATCTTCTTCAATTGCTTGGCCCGGTACACGATCCACCGTGTAGACGAGTTCGAGCAACATCTCCCCAAAAAGACAATAGCGGAGATCCTAGCATACTACACACTTCTCAAGAACGAGCTCAGGCAGCTCAAAACTTGCCAGGAAGTTGAGATTCCAGACCAACCACAAAAATTACCCTTGAATGTGCTCCGTGGAGGCATTTCCTACGGTAGTCTACCGATTGCATATGAAGTGAGTGATGACTGGTTGCAGTACGAGACAGAGGAAAGTGACTTAGCTGCCCAAAAGTGTCAACGACTACTCACAAAAGAAGTTCTGAGGCGGAAAGCACGTTTCGAAGAATACACGGAACATTCCAGCCTGGAATGCTTGATTAACGTGGCTACGGCCCACGACGTCGCTTCAATCTACCGTGAAAACAGCATAACCCCGGTGCAGAAAGGGAAACCATCTTGCCGGCTTGAATTTGATAGCACAGTGTTTCTAGAAGAATTGGCTCGACTCAGACTACAACAGCTCATGGCACAAATTGCAGTTGAAAAAGGACAGAAACATGAGCCCGACTCTGAGGTCTTGGAGGGAGACATTTGGAAGGCAGCACAGTCACTTAATCTCTTCGAGGTTGGCAACCCAAGGTTTTGGCACGGACAAGGATCTCCTTTGCTGGCTTACTGGCGAGAGATTCAAGGAGGCCAAGAGTCACCTGAGGCGGAGCAGGAAGCACCGGTTTCGAAGAGGAATAAGGTGTCTGTTGACCCCTTTTTGCGGCCCATCTTCAGGCCACACGAATTCTCCACATACAGCGACTTTCTTATCGATAAAGAGGCAAGGGGAGAAAGTACTATTTCTGATGAAGAACCGAGCGAGGATTCGGGTGAGCTCGGGAGCACATCCGATGCAAACGAGGGACCCTTTCGGTCCGGAAAAGCCGGAGTGGTCGGAATGTTACGCCAGGAGACCAGACCAAAAGCCCCTTTGATGTTCGAGCAGCTCGAAAAAAATTCACCTCTCCATGGGAAAAGAACTTTGGAGCAAGTCGATTACGAGGATTGGTTGGTGGCCTCGGAGACGCTGCTCTTGGAAGTGAAGGATGCCATTCGGGACCGAAAAAACTTGCAAAATTGGAGGAAAAAATTAGGGCGGCCGTCACAAAAATACCAGCGCCCCAGATTGGTCGAAATCGACCCGGTTATTGCATTGTGGGAAAGCACATTTGCAGAATATTTATAGACTAATAATTGAGGCTTAGTGTGAAATAGACTAGTCTAGGCCAGAAGCGACATTCCACTGAACGCCAACATACTGAGTACACTGCATTGTAATTTCAGATTTATATTATTTCTATTTTGTACCCAACCGTTGACCATACTCTTAAGATGCATCATATTTTAGAAAGAACGAGCACCACGATGTCGTAGAGCATCAATGCAATGACAGCCGTAAGCAAAAATGGCTGACTCTTGGTGAAAAAGCCTCCGAAACGAGGCTCCTTCGTAGGTCCAAGCAGCACTGGCGTGTAGATGGACGAGTACTTCTTGATGTCGGTGGCCTCATAAATAACCACAATCACCTCGTACAAGACGAAGCAGTAGATCAAGTGAAACTTCAAGGAGTAGCATGCGTACTTGTAAAGTTGAGTAACCCACAGCTGCTCAATGAGAGGCAAATGCATGTTGATAAGGGTGAACGACTGGGCCATGAAAATGGCCAAGAAGCTGTTGTTGGCGTCAACAAGGAGAGAGAGCAACATCTCCAGTGGTGTAGACTGACTTTTCTCCAGGAGACCGGCTTCTGGGTTTCTTCTTTTCCAAACTTGCGAGACGCATTCAAATGCGTTCAATGCAATGACGAGGTAGGGGCAGAGCACCAGCCCCCACAAGAAGACCCGGAAGAATGGGTTCATGTCGGCGTAAACGGAAGACAACGTAGGCCAGAAAAGGATGCTGAGGGCACAGCAGTTCAAGGCCACAAACAAAATGCATTCCACAACTTTGTTGGAAACGATGTTTAGCGTTGACTTGCCATTGGAGGTGAATCTGAAGATGAACACCAAGCTAATGGCGTTTTGTACAAAGTCCAACAAGAAGTCGGGCACGTACACTGGGTAGACCGTGTCGTTGGAGACGGCAAGGTATGCAAGTTTAGCGAGCAAGAAGCCGGTGGTCAAGAGCACGGCCAGGGTAGTAACGAATGGATTGTGGACCCACTGGCACAAGACCACATCAACGAAGTATGTGGCTTTAGCAATGACCCGGGGCACAGGGGTGGATATCGTGGACATTTGGGATATTGGCGGCACGAACGCAGCTAGACAGAGAGTGACAAAATTCGCAAAGTGGGACAAACACGGTGCAAGCAGAGGGTTATATACTAGTCCTAATGGAACCACCCACGTGGAGAAGCGCTTTAACTGTAGGTATATGCACATGCTCTTAACAGTGCATGGGTGTCATTCTGCTTGTGCGCAGAACCAAGCGAGCACGCACGGAAATGTTAGGAATTGGTGAGGTAACGTGGGCGTTGACTAGGAGATGGGCATCCGCAAGCAGATACGGGCTATTTTTAGGTTTCGGATGAGGGATTTAATTTCCGTCCGCAGGGGCCATCACCACAATTTAGAATCCTTCTGATGAACGCGTTCTAAGCGTAGTGGCTAAGCCCGAATTCATCGCTGCAGAATCTGGCCTGGTGTAGTTTAAAAGTCGCCGCCAAGAAATTATCTGTGGTTTATTATCCACATGGGCCGTGATAGTGCACAGCGCGCAACAAGACGTTTTCGCGAACTGGCACTACTTCGCAGGAAATCGGTGCCGGGCCCCTATGTGAAGCGAAAGAGGGGTGAATGACGCAGGGAACTGCTTTCGGAAATCGAGATCGTGGAGGTTTTGATATCACAAGTAGTAGCGGGGTCGCGATGGTGACACAGCCGTAGCTGCGGCCAGCTCACACCACATTCCGGGACAATAATAGCACTCATGCCCGTGGCCGGCAACAATAGCAAAAGGCCAGGGGCTGCGGCCGGCTCACCCAGCCAATGACCCAGGGGTTGGCCATTGATGGGGGCGGGCCGCATTCGAGCCCGATCTTTTTTCTATTTTTCCAAACAGCCTTACTAAATTGGGGAATCGCGCACACGAGCTGAGGCCCGTAAATGGGTCCGTATCAGTACGGCGGTAGTTTGCTGCCTCTATTTTTAATATTGAACAAGCCGTTTATCGGTCGCCGGTTTAGTGACTCAGTCAGAAAGCCTCCACTAATCAACAGAGAGTGATCCAGAAGACAACCTTCTAGCTGAAGTGGATCGTTTCTGCTCGGGATAAACCGAAACGCCCCCAGGATCTTGAAGGGCGAGATACGGCTCGCTAACAATGGGGCTTAAAAGACAAGGAGGCTGAAGCATCTGATGCAGTCGGTGAGATTTCGCGGTTAGGAGCCATCCCCGCTGTTGTCTGACGGGGTTCCACAGCCCGGATGCATTCTGGAAGGGACGAACGGGGGTAAGCACAGTTATTTGCGGCCAGATACGGCTGCTAGTTGTCTGTGGCGGCTAAAGGCCAAAACGCAAAAAATACGACAAACACGAATACGTGGGAGCTAAGCCGCGCCAAATGCAAACATTGACTACTTGCAGCAGGGCGCTCGCCTTCGATGGTCGCCATGAGCTAATTCCATTCCATGCATCGGGCGGGTGGGGACGGTGCGCACACGCCTCAGTACAATCTAAGGGCCTGGCTGGCACGACTTTAACTTGGGGCGCACGACCACAATTTTAGGGACCCCGCACGACCATGAGTTTAGGGGCACCAAAAATTTAGAGAGGCACGACTCAAATCTAGGGGTCCTCAATTCCAGCACGGCACGACCTAAACCTGGCCGGGCACGACCTGGGTCTGGTGGGCCCGAGCGTTGCCCCGACACGACCCCGTGGGCACGTGCCGGCTGCCGGCCCACCATTGGGTCGTCCTGCAGGCCCCAGGGCAATTTCGTCATTTCGAGCTTCGATTGACTTCCAGAGCGGGCCACCAAAAAAAGTCAGCAATTCTTATATAAAGCGCGTGAATCCCTTCCTCCCGCAGTACGCCAAAAAACCACTCAATTGCCATGTCCCAAGTTTACTTTGACGTTTCCGCCGACGGCAACAGACTCGGAAGAATTTCTTTCAAGTTGTACAGCGACATTGTCCCAAAGACCGCTGAGAACTTCAGAGCTTTGTGTACTGGTGAGGCTGGCTACGGCTACCAAGGCAGCTCTTTCCACAGAGTGATCCCTCAATTCATGTTGCAAGGTGGTGACTTCACCAGAGGTAACGGTACCGGTGGTAGATCCATCTACGGTGAGAAGTTCGCTGACGAGAACTTCTCCAAGAAGCACGACAGACCCGGTTTGTTGTCCATGGCCAACGCTGGTCCTAACACCAACGGTTCTCAATTCTTCATCACCACCGTCCCATGCTCTTGGTTGGACGGCAAGCACGTTGTCTTCGGTGAGGTCACCGAGGGTTTCGACATTGTCAAGAAGATCGAGTCCTTCGGCTCCAACTCCGGTGCCACCACCAAGAAAATCACCATTGATGCCTCTGGTCAATTGTAAGTTGGTCATAGTTGATACATGATTTGTAACGTTCAAGAATGTAATACGTATGTGATACCTATTTGAACCGAATTGGTCGAACGAGTTTCGTTCGATCTGAAATAACGTAGCCGATCGCTGGTCTATATCTTCGCCTATCTAAAAGGCAGGTCCCTACTACCATACTAGTGCTGGCCTCCACTTGATCCACACAATGACCTTATTGGCGATGAAGTCGGTATCTCTCTACATCAATTGCTTTCTACATCAATTGCTTTCTACATCAATTGCTTTCTACATCAATTGCTAAACGTATTCATTCATTACAACTTGGCGGCAAGCACAGCGTCGTAGCCACTGACACCGACATCGGCACCAGCCTCAACACCGTAGTAGGAAACTTCACGGCTGTCGGCGTTAACCACAAAAGCGTATCTGCCAGTTCTCACACCGAGACCCTTCTCGGTCAAGTCCAACGAGATGTTGTTGGAGGAGGAGAACTTGGCGTTAGGGTCGGAGGCGAAGATGACCTCGGGCAAGTCGCCGGAGGAGACCTTAGCGTTCTTCAACAACAACTTACCCCAAGCGTTGATGACGAATGGGTCGTTGGCACTCAACACCACCACGGCACCAATCTTCTTCTCGGCCTTCAACTTGGCCAAGTTCTCCAAGAATGGTGGGATGTGGTTCTCGGTACAGGTGGGGGTGAAGGCACCAGGGACGGCCACGAACAAGACGTTGGAGCCCTTGTTCTTCTCCAACAAGCTGTCCAATTGGAGATTAAGAGGACGGGCGCAAGCCAAGGCGTCGTCCTGGGCGACAGTGGACAAGTCAATTGGGATGTAGGCAAAGTCAATGCCGGTGGGGAAAGAAGATCCTTGGGAAATAGCCATTTTTGCGGTGTGGGCGGAAGGTGGGTGGAATTGGGTTTAAGTAGTTGGGGAAGGCGCCGGGTCACGTGGCCAGGGTCGGAGTCTTGCCATCCACAGCAACGACGATCACCACTCGGCTTAGAAAGCGGCTGACGAATTGCGTCGTATCCGGCGATTGGATCGGCTTTGTAATCCGATCCAAACGGGCCAGATGGAATAGGGGCGGCCGATCCAGAGAAGTGGTGACCTGGCTTAGTAACTCATTTAGTAATCCATGACCGGCACGCCGAACAACGATTTTCGATTTTTTTAGAATAGCGAGAATTCGTTCGAAACCTTGTTTGAGACCTCATTTGCATTGTCATTTTGCTATATCATACTACAGATCATACTACAGATGCATCATCCCTATGTTGTATGGTATCATTTTACAGGACGGCACGCAATCCATTGTGAGCACTGACTTCCAATTTAGATCCCAGGCAATTGAACCCACTTAACTGAAAATTTCACAAAAAGGACCTTTAGAAATGGAACTAACTTGAAATGTGCTTTAAATCACTTGCAACAAGTTCAATGCGTTGGTCAATCAGTGTTTCAGCAACTTGTGGCGGTATCACTTCACTCATGTCTCTGGATCAGCACCAACTAGGCTCAAAGACAGCGACATCAACACCCAAAAGGAAAAGCAAGTAGTTCAAACACCATCATATTTTAATTCTTTCGAAATCCAACTCCGTGTTCTCTGCCCGCTCGATTTGCACCCAGTGCGCATTATGCTCCACACCACACATACTACTACATCAAGAGTCTTCGTCTACCCAATTCCACCATGTCGGAACACAGCTCGCCGGATAAGCACCAATCCAGCGACCTTTCGGAGTTTTCGCTAAGACCGCTTCGAATCTCGAAACGCTCAGACCCGGTGTCCCCATCCAAACAAACTCCTTCTAACGACTTTGTCTGTCGTCCCATGCGATTGGGCCTGAACCCCGTTTTGACGGCAACGAGGCCCGAGGCCCCGGCTCGTTCTGCGCTGGTAGCATCGCCCGGAGCCTCATTGCGCTCGTCCACGTCCACGTTCTCCGTTGATATCTCGTCCAACACCCATACCAGAAACTCGTCCATCCAGATCAAGAACCTCCCCATCACAAAGACCCCGAAACTGGCGTCCTTCTATAACTTGTCTGACTTGGACGACATGATCTTTGCCATCTGCCTCGTGGATTTCCACCACGTGAGAGGCCCCGAGGTGCAGTGGTGGAAATCCAACTACCACACCGAACATGATCCCGCCCAGAAGCTCTTCAAGAACCTCCCGTTCCAAGCATTGCCCGACGGATCTCATCTTTTTGAGGAGACATTCTCCAATTTCAATCTCGTGTACGACTTTGACAGCGGTCTGTCGCTCGACGACCTGGACGACATTGAGAACTTCAAGGGCAACCCGAACCACTTGGAGACACTTTTTGGCTGCTCGTGCGTGAGACAGGTGAAAGCTACCGACTTGTCGAAAGAAGAGCTAGAGCGCAATAAAGACATCACCCGATCGATTGTGCAAAAAGCGGTGGTGGTTATTTCCAGGAAGCAACCCGTGTTCACCAAGATCAAGGAGAAGCTCTCCATCATCACCCACAGTTTCTTCGAGCAGAACAACTTCAGCAACTTTGACTTGTTGGACAGTTTGTTCGAAAACCTCAATGAGTCGTTCAAGTTGCATGCACAGGCCCCAGAAGTTCCACAAACTCCTCAATCAGTGGAGGAACAGCTCCAAGGAAAGAACTACGAAGAGCAAGAAGAGTTTTTCGTCAATCTGAACTTGCGGCAGATCCTCTTTCACTTCAAGAACGATCTTCTCGTAATCTTGAAAGCCATGGTGCTCGAGAAGAAGATTCTCATATACTCCAACAACAACTTGGAGTTACTCACGCAGGTGCAAAACAACCTCATTGCACTCATGCCTAATCTCATCAACAACTTGGAGCTTTCCGGTTGCCCGCTTTGTGACTACACAGAAAAACATTCGCCCTTGGAAAAGCCCACATCTTTAAAGACCAATGACCGTATGTCCATGTTGCGGTTCTTCGGCTTGCCCCTACAACTCTTCAACACCAAAGGAGCATTTTGGAATCCGTACTTGCCATTGCCACAACTCGAAGAGCTCAAAACGGCATCGTTCATGGTTGGTTGCTCCAACTTGCTCATGGCCAACCAGCTGGCAAACTTCGGTGTTGATCTCATGGTCGACTTGGACAACTGGCTGGTCTCCTACCCTTCCGGCAAGAAGGAAGAGTTGAGGCTATCCACTCTCGACAAGAAGTTCATCACCGCCTTGTTATCGACATCTACAAGCAAAGAGGCATACGTGGGTAGCGACGACCACATTCGCTATCAGTTCGAAGACTACATGCGCAGTTTGTTGTGTGTGACCCGGCTCCACCAATACACGGAACGTTTCGGTGTTCCCCCGCCAGGTTTCGACTCTGCCGACAAAAACCTCGGCAATCTCAGGGCATTCAACGAGACGTTTTGCAGCGAGTGGTTCAAGACCAAAAATTTCCAGATTTGGGATGCCACGTGCGACGAGTTCATCTTTAATTTCCACCTGCCACAGCACATTGCCGTGGACATGGAAACTGCTCCGAGCGGGACCAACTTGGGGGGATTTCTCTCTTCCTTGAGGAAGGTTCCGCAGCCAAACTTGGCCTTGGGTGATAAAGCCAACCAGTTCTTCTCGCACGCCCAAAAGCCTCGGAAATTCATCGCCGAGGACAGTCCAGTAGCAGAGACCCTGGAAACTGCCGAATCGCCGGAGAAAAAACCTCCAAAGTCCGGATGGACATGGGGGTTGAAGAAGTAGGTGGGCCTTGCATGCAGTACGATGAGCTTGGGACACCAGAAAAATCTCAATAGTGTAGCCCATCAGATCAACTCCACCGAACGCTCTTGAACTTGCTACCATGAAGCACCCCTTCCAAATACTCATATCAGACAAGTCCGGCGAGCACCTTTTCGCCTCGGTGAAAAATCACTTGTACGTGTACAGAGTCCTGGACGGAGAGGTCGTTGGATCTTGGATAGACAACCTGGACTCCAAGAGCAAACAGGGCCAAAAGATCAAACCCCAAGAGGGCACGGACGAGCAGCCAGCTAAGAGGGCCAAAACTGCCAAAAAGGTCAAGACCGTGATTCTGGACACCTTCCAGGCCCCACACAACTACATTCGTTCATTGACGTTGTCCAGAAACGAAAACTTCCTCGTGGGAACCACAGACAGCGACAAAGCTGCCATCGTTTTCAAGCTCAATTTCAGCAATGACAATTGTCTCGAATTGGTCAAGCGCCAAGTGTTCCCCAAGAGACCCTGCGCAGCACTGACGTCCATGGACGACAAAGAGATCATTTTGGCCGACAAGTTCGGTGACGTCTACAGCATTCCTTTGGACGATTCTGCTCCAGTCGACGAAAAGGCATTGGTTCCTATCTTGGGCCACGTGTCAATGCTCAGCGACGTTTTGGTGGCTGAACACGACAAGCACCAATTTGTGTTGACGGGAGACCGTGATGAGCACATCAAAGTCACACACTTCCCCATGTCGTATGTGGTCAAGCACTGGCTCTTTGGCCACCACGAGTTCGTTTCCACCATGCACATCTGTTCCTTCGACCCAGACGTTCTTGTGAGTGGTGGAGGCGACGACTACTTGCTTCTCTGGAACTGGCACGAGAACAAGCAGCTTGCTAAGCTCGAGCTCCGTGAATTGGTCCTTCCGCACTTGACGGATGCTCATTACCCACCGGAGCGTTTCTTGCAAGAAGACTCGCCCAAGGAAATCTCCATTTCTCAGGTGACCACTTTGACCAAGAACGGTGTCAACTTGTTGCTCGTTTTGTGTGAGAACACCAACTGTCTTTTGACCTTCACGGTCTCGCCAGACTACAAAATCTCCTTCAAGCAAAAACTCGAAGGTCAGCATTCTTTTGTTGGATTCGCAATCTGTGGCTCTGATGTCTTTTTTGCAATTGATGTGGACACCCTGGAAGAGCTCGTGGAAGCATATGAGTTCAACGACGACTGCATTTTGGAAAAGAAGAGCACAGATTTGACGAAGAAAATTTCCTCCGGCAACAAGTGTGAGGTCCCTGCCCGCAGCGACTTCTTCCCCTTGTACTACATTCACACATTGAGGAAGAGAAGCGAGCACTGAGGCGAGCATAAATAACAAATAATTCACATGGTCATTGATTTTGGGTAACTATTTTTCTTGCAGCACATCCTCCTCTTCGTCGACGACACCACCCTCCTTACCAAGCGAGTAGAATAAGGAGTCCTTGCGCTTCAAAAGCTTTTCGGGTGTGTCGAACTCTGCAACTTCACCCTTCTCCAAAACGATGATTCTGTCAGAGTCCATGATGGTGTTCAATCTGTGGGCAATTGTCAAGATTGTTCTGTCCTTGAATTCGGCTCTGATGGTCTCTTGCAAAAGCTGGTCGGTTTCCACGTCGACGGCGGCAGTGGCCTCGTCCAAGACCAAGATATGCGAAGGAATCAACAAGGCTCTGGCGAGACACATCAATTGTCTTTGACCAACAGACAAGTTGGATCCACCTTCGCTCATTCTCACATCCAAGGCCGACTTCATGTCCTTATCATCGTCGTCCCTTTCGGCGTACATCTTGAGAACATGGTCCTTCAAATGCGACAACTCTAAAGCCTTCCACAATTGTTCATCCGTGAAACATCCGGTTGGGTCCAAGTTACTCTTGATGGAGCCCTCGAACACTTGCGCATCTTGAGGGATAATCGACAACTTGTGTCTGAGATCGGCCAACCCAATCACACTAGTATTCGTGTCATCAATCTCAATGTGACCCTCGGCAGCTTCGATAATTCTGAACAAGGCAAGTGTCAAAGAAGACTTTCCGGCACCGGTTCTGCCGACAATACCGATCTTTTCATGCGGCTTGATGCTCAAGTTGATACCCTTTAAGACATAGTCCAACTCGGGTCTGTACCTGGTGGAGTAGTTCTTGAACTTGACCTCTCCATTTTCGGGCCACAGTTCACGTGGTCTGCTGTCCTCGATGACCTCTGGAGCCTCTGGCAGGAGTCTGGAGTACTCCAAAATTCTCTCGACAGAAACAATGTTAGTTTCCACCTCGACGGTCATTCTGACAATCCAGTTCAAAGATTGGGTGATTTGCAAGGCGTACGAAACAGACAAACCGACCAAACCTGCACTGATGGTTCCGCTCTTCAAACTCAAGATAGCTAATCCAGAAGCAGCCAAAATGATCACCGATCCCAAAAACTCCAATCTGACTGCAAGCCATCTGTTAGCATTGACGGAGGGGTGGTATGCACGCATGTTTCTGTCAATCATAGACTTGTTCATGTGCTTGAATCTGTGCTCTTGGCCGTAGCCACGAATGGTGGACACACCATTCAATGTCTCTTGGAAGTTGGCGTAGATTGGAGATCTCGAAACAGAATCAAGACGACGCAACTCTCTAGATGTCTTCATGTAGTACTGTTGGTAGTACACATACAAGACACCCAATGGAATAATGATGAAAACGAATTGCCAAGTGGAAAAACTGATGACGATCACAGTAAAAAGAACCTTGACGGTGTTGTTGAAGAACATACCAAAAACACGGCCAAGGACTTCATCAACTTTGTAAATATCGTTTGAGAATCTGTTGAGAATACGACCAATGGGTGTCGTCTCAAAGAACGACATTGGCGATCTCAACACGCTGTGAGCCATGTCGTTGTGAAGTTTCTTGGAACCATGAATGGTGCAGAAAATCCACATAATACAGGTTTGAATCAAAACACAAGCCGAGAATCCAACACCAAGAGCGAAGTAAAGGCCCAAGTATCTGCCGGCATTTGGATTGTAGCCGTATTTCGTGTTCACTTCGGACCAATGCTTCAACCAGATGTTGGAGAGGACGTTGAAAGCAACAGACAAAACAGTAGTGGACAAGAAGATGACGACATTCCAAGGGTTGCAGGCTTTGGCGTACTCGATGTAAACGTCCCACTTCACTTTTCCTTGCTCGAGGTGCTCCTTTCTTGCTTTGGTATCCTCATCCTCTTCCTCCTCCTCTTGTTGCAAGAAAAGACGCTCCTCGTCGGACAAAAGTGGTGCTTCCGAGGCTCTTCTCAAACTCCCAGTTTCGGGATCTTGCTCAACATTCGAGAAACTAACAGCCTCGGTTTCATCACTGTCAGAAAGCTTCTCACCCTTGGTTGAGTTTGCAGAGGAGTTGACATTGGAACTTGAGCTGTTTGATTTGCCGAAATCGATGACTAATTGACGCAATTGACTGCTCTCCTTGGACATGATTTCAACGTAAGATCCCTGCTCCACCAACTTACCATCTTTGACCATGTGCAAGTTGTCGGCAATGCTCAAAACATGAATAGCGTTGGTAGCCAAGATCTTACACTTCGTCTTCAACAAACCATTAGGACCCAACACATTGTTGATAAGGTGTCTGCCAACATGCTCATCGACTGCACTCAAGACATCATCCAATAAATAAACATCAGCGCGAGCATAAACGGCTCTTGCCAACGAGAGACGAGCCTTTTGTCCACCAGAAAGACTGATACCTTTTTCTCCGACTTCCGTTTTGTCGCCCTTAGGCAAGATTTTCAAGTCATCAGTCAAAGCACAAGCGTCCAACACTTGCTTATAGAATTGAGGATCATATTGGTGGCCAAACAAAATGTTTTCTCTGACAGTGCCGTTGATGATCCATGGAACTTGAGCGACGTAGGCCACCTTACCATGAACCCTCACTTCACCGTCCAATTTGTACAAATCACCCAAGAAACACTGAAGGATCGATGACTTTCCGGAACCAACTCTTCCAACGATACATCCGAGCTCACCCTTCTTGGCTTCCAAGTTGATGTTCGAAAGAGCAACACGGTAGGACTCCTCGCCCTTCTTCTTGGACCACAAAAAGGTACCGTTCTTGATGGAAGCGGCAACCTCACCGACCTTTTGTGCCTTAGGGGATTTGATGACAGCATTGGTTTGAAGCTCTGTACCAGTCAAGAACTTGGTTAATCTGGAAATGGCAACTTGTGCTTCGACAATATTGGTAATGACCATAGGGACAACAGCCAAGGGGAAGGAAAGCAAGTTGAACAAGGACAATGCAGGGAAGACGATATCAGTAGACAAGGAACCATCCTTGTTCAACAAAACGAAAAGACCGAAAGTGCAACAAGACACCAAGAAAGGAGCCAAGTTCCACGAGAACATGGAAATGGCACTGAAGACACCCATTCTCGTGAGGTTTGCCAATTCCTTGTCATTTCTAACATGACTAAGCTTGGACAAGTATGGGTTTTCCCAGCCATAAAGCTTCAAGGACTTGATGTTGTTCAAGATCTCACTGATCAATCTCGATCTCTCGTCCTTGTACTTCATTTGGGTCTTCTGCAACTTCTTTTGGTATTTTGCGATCACGGCATTCAAGGGGATCATAATGACCATGATGAGCACACCTGCCCACATGGAGTTACCCAACAAGCCGTGAAGCGAATACAAACACAAGAAGATTTGGAAAGGTCCCGACCAGATAATTTGAAGATTTTGCACCAAGTCTTGCAATCTTTGCACGTCGACCGACATCAAGTTGACGATGTCACCGGTGTTCGACGTCTGTCTGGTTTCGTTAGACAAGACCAACGACTTGTCGTAGATCACGGAGGTCAAAGACGACTTGATGTTCATACCGAGGTCGAAAGCTCTTTGGAAGTACTGGTGCAAGCATGCGGTCTGAGTGACGGAAACAATAAACATCGCAGAAGCAATCATATAACCCTTGATGAGAGGCAAAGGCTCACCCTCCTTGACTGACTGCGAGTAGTCATTGACGAAACGAATCAAGAGTTTAAGCAATTGCGGTTGAACAAAGGCCAACAGATCTTGGAGACCCTTGAAAAGACCGCCAAGGAGGAATGGGAGACCAAAAGCTTTGGAGAGGGCAGAGAATAAAGAAGGGTCGATCTGGTTGTTCCAGTAGTGGTAGAATTTCTCGGAAGTGTTCATGGACTTGAGTTCCTTGGGGAGGAAAGGCAAGTCGACCTCGGTCAAAAACTGGTAGAATCCCTTCTTCATCAATGGTGCCATCCAGTTGAACGAGATTCTCGAAAAGACGTTGGCTCTGTCGTAAGGCGACAAGTCCTCTTTGGAAGTAAGAGAGCTTGCACTTTTAGGGGGAACAGCAGTCTCAATGGCAAGAATGAGGAACGCACTGACAGTCGACAAGATGGAGAAAGTCGAGAACGTCGAGCCGATCTCTGAGCGCAAGTTCAAGGCAAGCACTCTGTTGAGGTTGAAAAGAACTTGGAAAAGCCAGTAGAAGAGAAGCACACCGTTCGAAATGACGGACTTGAACTGCTCCAAGTAGACAATTGCGTAGGCAATGACCACATTGACGGCATTGAGAATAAGGGCAGACTCAATGACATCACCGGGACCTCCATAAGAGTGTGCCAACACCACGGAAAAGGCAAAGTGAACACCGGTGAGAAGAAGCTTCACGTAGAAAGCCCAGTGAACCTTATTTCCGGCGGCGACCTTGCGGGAGCGCAACAGCTGCACCTGGTAGATTCCAGATCCAAGCATTATCACGCCAGCGGCAAGGTAGACAAGGCCTTGAACAAAGCACGGAGTCAAGTCGTTGTAGACGGGCGAAATGGGGCCCCATCCGTCTTTGCAGGCACAAGAGAGCCAGCCATATTCTGGAATGGGCAATGACCCGTTCCCTTTCAGAGCAGAGCCAATTCCCATGTCCGCCACGAATGGAACCTTAGCCAAAGCGTCCCAGCTTTCGAGTGGCGGCTGGTGAAAGGCGTCGATATGTTCCATGGTGACAATGGAGAGACGACAATGTTGGAGGACGACGAAATTCACAGAGTCAGAAAACGGAAGCGTGTGTGGGGTTTTTGTGGTGCACTTCCGAACGAGAAGGCAGGCTGATTAATGCTGTCACCTTGGAAGATAGGATTACAACGCAACTTACAGAAAGTGAGGTATAGTCCTGCACGAGGTACTTTGATTTTTAATATGACAAGATTGACTGCAGGCGAAGTTCCGCGCTGCTAAACGGCGAAGCGCACTTGAGTCCGCCGCAGCCATTTCCAGATTGAGCGAGAGCTGTTAGTTTGCAATCGTAAAGTCGTTCGGTCCGCCGTAGTGTACTTACGGTGACTTAAGACCTTTTCCGATCGCATGCAGGGTCACAATTCCATGAAGAGTTTCGTTAATTCGAGAGTTTCGTTACTTGAAGAGCTTCTTCAATCTCGACTGCTTCTTCTCTTTCACCGGCTTTTCGGGCGTCAAGTCCGTTGCGAACTGGTTCACTCGCTTTTGATAATGCTGAGGTGTGCTGCTGCTTGTTTCGCTCTTGGGCAACTGTGGATTGAACCGGGAGTTTGCATCCATTGGCTGCGGCGCTTTACGAGGCGATTCGCTTTGGCGTGACGAGCTCATTTGACGAGGAGCGCCGGGAGGGCGTGATGGCGTTCCCTGCTGAGTACTCGTGGGCGGTGCTGGTGGCAACTGGAAAAGATAGTCGGGCGCCGGGCCGTTGGCGGAGTTCACCTCCTTGTAGAATGGAAGATCGAGGTTGACTGGGTTCTTCACCGCGTCAATACTCTGAAGACCGATGAGGAAGTCACGGGGTTTGAGAATGGACTCGGAGCCAATGTAGAAGTCTTTGTTGAGAGTAGACGAAAGCTCGTACACCAGTCTCATTTCGGAGAGAGTGATACCACCCGCAACGAAACAAAAGATCCGCTGTCTGGCTTTGTGCGTTATCAGTCCCTGTCTGGAACCCGAGGGAGCCCACGATGCCTTGATTCTTTGGTTCCGCAAGGAGCCGGTGTGCTCCAATCCCAGGCCGGATTTGGCGGGCAAGTCCTCCTCAATTGGTTTGTCCCGGAAGTAAGGAAACCATTCGGTATCCAACTCATACTTGGCCGCATTGTGCAATAACCGCTTGAGAGCAGGCGAGAATCTGGACGTGTTGTATGTTCCGTCATTGTTAATCAAATGGAATGTCAGGCGGACAATTTTTTTATCTTTCACTGAGGCTTTCACGCATGGAAAGTTCAACTTGCTCATGTTGTTGAAGCAGCGCAGCACCAAGGACTCGACCTGGTTATCGCCGACACCGATGAACCTTGCAAGCTTCTTGAAGTCGCTCGCAGCTAGGCCGCCTCGGTAGAGACTGTAAATGAGCACCAACCGGACTTTATCGTTGATGTGCAAATCGTCACGGGCAAGAAGGACGATCAAGTCGTCATGCAAATGCTTGTTGTGAATGCCCTCAAACAGTGTGCCACCTGCAGCACATGTTTGCTCGAAGTCTGCCGCAAACTCGGCGAGTTTTCTATTTGCGTTGATATCTAGACATTCGTCAATGAGGGTCTTGTGCAACGTGACCTGGCGCCGCTCGTCGTCGAAGCCTTGGAGGTGGGCCACAACGTACATCAAGTCCGAGGAGGTTTTCGCTTTGGAGCGGTCGACCATCATGGGGTTGTTTTTGATCAACTCGCCAATTTTGTTGACAATCAACTCAGAGGCTTCGATGATGTGGTAGTGGCGCAACGAGACCCAGGTTTCGTCGGCCTCGTCGTCGAGCTTGGTCAGCATTTCCTGCTCCATGCCCTTTTCGTTCTCGGACTTGTATTTGTAGACGCCCTCGCGCTCTAGGCCCTCGACAATGTCCATGGCCATGGCTTGGTATGTGAACTCGTGGAGCAATGGTGAGTACAAGTCGACGGTACGGTCGCAAATGAGCACAATGGCCCGCGGCTTGTCGTTCACTGACGGCGGCGGGTAGTCCTGGTGGGCCCGTGCGTAGTCGTCGATTTGCCGTTGAACCTCGTCGGCGATCAACTCTGGTAAACGAGCTGCCTGGTGAGAGGCCTCGGGCAGCGAGTAGAAGCGGATGATCGGGTACTCGCCTGCAATGATGATCGAATTGACAATGGCCTTGGCGGACTTCCGGATACGCGGCAACACCAAGTCGGCGCAGTTCTCGTTGTAGTAAATGGGCATGGAGTTGGGTGTGGTCTTGTCGGTGAGAAACACCCGGGACTCCACAGGCACAAGCGACGCGTGCACAAAGTGGATATCCTCGCTGCCGCCAAAGTATTGGGAAACCAGCGGGTTTTGCAAGAACTTGGAGGAATCAAACATGCGGATCTCCTGCTCGTCCCACTGCAGAAAGGGCAAGAACAAGCCCACGCCCAGCTTGTAGCGTTTGGCGTGGACGTCGGCCACAATACAGTTGAAGTTGAAGATCAGCGGCTCGACCAAGTAGAGCGCCAGCAAGTAGTTCAGCATGCGGCGCTTGTCGTCGATGATTTCCACCGTGGTCACGACCCGCAACAAGGCGTCTTTGGAAAGCACCAGGAACACCACGGCCAGGGTGCTTTTGTCGAGCACCAACGAGTAGAGCCCGGCGGGGTCGCACACGCGTTTGATTTGCTGGAGGAGATACTCCAGCTGGAGCAGCACGAGCGACTGCGGATTGGGATGGCGGTTCATGGGGCCAAGAGTTGTTGGTGAGCGTGGGTGCGAAAGGTTGATCCGGGAGAGAATGCCGAGGGTCTGGATTTTTCAAAAAGGTCAATACAGCATACAGTGGTTATTTTCCGCCTAATTGAACTATTCCCGAAATTCTTTCGTTCTTTCGACTTCGTTTATCATTGTGGCTCAGTGCCCATTTCTCCGTTGGTTGCGCAGCACATGAATAGTGAACGGCTGGCCATGAAGAGGTCCGAATTAACGAACCTCCCCAAAACAAGTCAATTGAAAAAACATTTACAAATTTTGATAAGAGTCAATGTCATGACCTGTCACTTTCATGTGCTCTGGCCTGTTTTCGTCCAGACTCAGTTGCGATCGGTCCTGCAATCTACGGCTCGGCAGCCCGGTGCCTCAACCGCTCGACGATCGTCGCTTAAAAAAGCCTGCCTGTTTCGTTCGACCCTCAAAAATTCAACCTTTCTGCACCCCGAGATCTCCGGTATGCGGCCGTAAACAATACCTGCCAAGTGTACTATCTACCGTCCCCTTCAATAGCTTACTGTAAAATCTCGGCAAATATCCAAAATTGCAATATTTGACAGTTTTCTTTGTGCAATTGTGTGCCTCGTGGCCGGAACCCGTCCCTGGGCCAGGGCCCACGACCTCTACATACTAGGCTCATACTCACTTTTCCACGCACCGCACCACACTCTTTATTACCTGCCAAATGGCCCCAACAGCGGAAAAGCCAGCGCTCTCCCGCACACACTTGGCCGTGATGTACACGGCTGGGTGGTATTTCTTCTCCATGGCCATAGCCGTGTACAACAAGTGGATGTTTGGCCCCGGGCTCAACTTCCGCTTCCCGTTGTTCGTCACCGCGTTCCATCAGATCTGCCTCTTGATCTTGAGCTCAGCCGTGCTCTACTTCCGGCCAAAGTTTCGCCCTTCCGTCAACCCGGGCGCCAAATCTTTCTTCCTGGCAATGTACATCCCACCCGAAGACTACATCGTGCAGATCTTGCCCTGTTCCTTGGCCTCGGCCGCGGCCATTGCATTGAGTAACGTTTCCTTGCAGTACATCTCGTTGTCGCTCTACACAATGCTCAAGACGGCGAGTCTTATCTTTGTGCTCATCTTCGGCTTGTTGTTGCGCCTCGAAAAGTTCAACTGGCGCCTCATTGTGATTGTGGTGATCATGTGCTTCTCGGTGATGATGATGACCAGCGTCCCTGAGCTGGCGTCGCCCGATGCCGACGGTGAACAGGCATTTGGCATCATTCTTCTCTTGACGTCCTGTATTGGCCTGGGCTTGCGTTGGACAATCACCCAATTGCTCATGAAGAAGAACAACTATACCAATAACTCCATCCTGACCATCTTCTACCTTGCACCAAGTATGACCTTGACCGTGCTACTCTTTGCTCTTTACTTCGAGGGCTGGGCCCCATTTGCTTCGCTGGAAATTTGGAAAATTAAGGGTATTGCAGGTACCATTATGCTCTTCATCACGCCTGGAGTGTTGGCGTTCATGATGACGCTCTCGGGCTTTTTACTTCTCTCTGTCACCAAGGTTCTCACATTGTCGATTTCCGGCATCTTCAAGGAGGTGCTCACCGTCATTCTCGGCACACTCATATTCGGCGACGTGCTCAGTCCCATGAACGTTGTCGGCTTGATTATCACATTCGCAGACATCATGTGGTACAACTACTACAGACACACGGAGAGCAAAAACGAGAACGGATACAAGCCCTTGGACCAGGAGAGCCAGCCTCGTGACATCGAACTCGACTTGAAGAGGCATTAATGAATGACGACTACTTTGATCGCAAACGACCGATCACATGAACTTTTTGATAGATTATACAAATAGAATTCCCATCATACCTCCCACGAGTAGGATCGTGTACAACACGCTCATTTGCATGGGAACAGGCACGGAATTCATGTTTCCGCTGGAAGATGGGCGGGCATTGGCGGCGGTGGCCAGGTCCAGGTCCGTGCTGGAGTAGGCATTGGTGATGTAGACATACCCAGATTTGATTTGAATGTTTGAGAGTCCGGCGGGGATGGAGGCTTCCTTGGAAGCGTTGTACTCAGAGTACGTGAGGGTGAAGTTTTGGGTGGCATTAACCGTGGAAGCGAAAGGAATGTAGTCGGAGGTGATGAAGCCGGCAGAGTTGGACTTTCCGCCGCCGAGAGAAGATCCTTC
Organism: Metschnikowia lopburiensis (nom. inval.); assembly: GCA_030563105.1. Classification (NCBI taxonomy): domain Eukaryota; kingdom Fungi; phylum Ascomycota; class Pichiomycetes; order Serinales; family Metschnikowiaceae; genus Metschnikowia; species Metschnikowia lopburiensis (nom. inval.). The sequence goes on from JAKUBC010000002.1 coordinate 968,815, forward strand.
ATCTGGGATTTTCAAGTCTTTGTTCGAGTTGGCCATTCCCGCTCTGCCACCCTCGTTGTCCATCGCCAAGTAGATGTTCTTGAAGAACGAGTTACCGAGCAAAGAGTAGCCCACGCCCTCGTTGGATAAAAGATTAAGGAAGCAAACTTCTTCGCCGTTGTTGAACTTCAAGGTGCCGTCACCGCTGCCATAGCCGTCCATGAGAATGTCGGAGAGCGAGAGGTTGACTGTGAGCGGGCCGAAATCGAAGAGAATCGACGCGTTGCTTTCCTCAATGTCGTTGCATCCCACGAGCCAGGCGCCATCGTCCAGACTGTAGTACGCGTTCAACTGCAATGCAAGATTGACCATAATGTCAATTGGCAAATAGGAGAAGTATGCTGAGGAGTCGAGAAGGACGGGGAAAGTCTCCTTCTTGTTCAACAGGATGGTGTTACCGTTATCTTCATTGACCAAGGTCACGTCGTCCAAGGGAAAAATGGGGAGGTTGTGGCCGTCGGGGAACGTGCCTGTGTAGTCGATCTTGGGGAACGAGTAGAAGTCGCCCGACCAGAACCTCAGGTCGACGCTGCCGGGCAAAAGGTAGCCAGCCAAGGACGAGGTAGCGTTGCCGTCGTAGAAGAAAAATGTCGAGTAGCCCTGGCCCCTGGTTTTGTTTTCCTGTTGCAACTCGGCGAGAAAGTTGGAGCTTTGGCCGTTATCCAAGAGCCCGAGAATACCGCCATACAAGTTGGAATCCTCGGCTAGTAGGAACTCGAAGTCGGGCAACGTAAGGGTTTTATCGTCCTGCAAGTTGAAGGTGAGGTTTGACTGGAGCACGTAACCTACTGCGGAGGTGTCGTCTGGATATGTGGTTTCGAACAGAGAGGTCGTATCCGTGACGGTCGTGATAGTTACTGTTTCTGTGGCGGAACCGGAGACCGTGGTGGTGGTGGCGACCGGAGCCCAGCCACCATTGATGTAGCACCCCTCAAGATCGTACGTTTGGGAGTCTTCCGTGACGTACAGCGGCCACGTGGACTTGGAGACGTATTCAGATGCATACGAGAGGTATTTGTCGCAGCCCAACATGCTGCGGGAGTCGATAAACACGACGTCGGGTTTCAAGTAGTCGATTCTCAACGCCATAGACGAGCTCGCGCCGGCCGTGAGCTGGACATTGTATTGGTTGTACAGGTTGGGCGTCAAGGCAAGCGTTAGGTACGTGTCGTTGCCGGACGGTGAGCCCGAGCTTGTGTGGGATGCTGACGTTGTTGCATGCGTTGACGATTCTGTGGATGCTTTGCTTGTGGACGAGGTGGCAACGGCTGTGGCTAACAACAAGGACCACGGAAGTATGCGGAGCGGCAGGGTATTTGTTGATCCTGCCATGGTTTTATTGAGTGTTATTGATGTGATGTGGAGATTTGAGTGTGATGGGGGCGGCGGTATGTGGCAGGTTGTGGAGGAAGACGGTGATTGAGTGGAGCGTTGAGGCGCTTTGCAGATCGAGGTGCGGAATCAAAAACCGAAGAATGTGGGTCGGAAGGGAAGAGCGGAAATCGGTGGTGGCGAATGAGTTTGCTGCTTTGGCAATATACGGCGTCTTTCGTGGTGTGCTAGATTGTTTTCCTATGAGGAGAGGAGTACGAGGTGAGGTGGGCGATGAGGCTATTTTTAGAGATCTGTAGCGAACCCTGCAAATGTCAAAAAAAAAACACACCTGGTGGCACGGCTCCGATAGAATAAGGAGAGGAAAAAAATCTTTACTCGAGAATTTGGCGGGAATCAAGATTCACGTCCACGAACTGCCACCGATGGCACCTGCACTTCCTGGAAATACCTACGTCAGATCGGAAAATTAGCTTTTGCACTGAGAAGCGGCCATGAGCCCAAGCCGGGTCAACCCAGAAAGGAATGTGGGTTTTTACATTCTTTGAAGCCTTACCCATTCCACACACACACCCGAGAATTCCTGCCAATCTATTTATTGAACATTCCCTCCCACTAAGGTTTACTAATTACCTTTTTTTTTAGTTCCACCCCATCGAATCTGCCACTGACTTTGCTTGGCTCGGTTTTCTGCGACGCACTGACTGTACACTGCTTCCATTTCCAATAGAGTTGCTTCCCAGCTGCACCGGCAGTGGCACTTTAGTTCATGTACCCGGAGTCGATCGTGCATACTACATTGGGCAATTGGTTGGTTTGCAGTGACAAGCGGAGGCACCGGTTCGGCCAGAGGTAGGCATCGCACCGTACTGAGGCGAATGGGGCTATTTCGCATCTGAGGCTGGGCCGGGCCTATTGTTTCCAGCTCCCAAAATAGACAAAATCGGACGGGGGCAGTGCCGGCCCAGATCCACGAAAACTCCGAGATTTCTCAGCAGGGACTCCCTGTGGTCGGTTTCCGTGCGCTCCTATTCCGTTGTAGTTTCTATCACTTGCTCGCACTGCACTAAAATTCGCTCTCACAACAATCTCCTCATCGACACCTGTGCCCACATTTCCGCCATGTATCCCAAAAAATTCGGGAAGAAACGCAGAATGAAAATCGGCATCCGGCCGCAACTCATCATCTTGGTCGGGTTCTCGTCGTTGGTGTCGTTGTTGATTCTTGCCATCGTTACCGGTGTCTACACATCCAACAACATCTCCAGTCTACGATCGGACCGGCTCCAGGTCATCGCCCAGCTCAAGTCCGTGCAGATCGAGCAGTCGCTCCAGTTCATATACTACCTGATAGCATGGGTGTCCCAGCGGAGCAGCGTGACTACGCCGCTCACATACTACCGGGCCGGAAACACCTCGTCGGAGGTGTTTGCGCTGGCGCAAAGCACGCTAAATACGTTTTTGGCCAGCTCGGAAACGTTCGTCTCGGCGAAACTTTACAGTCTCGACCTTTCGTTGGTGGCAGAGGCCCAGAGCCAGGTCGCCAACGTCTCACAGCCAGTTGAAGATGCCCTTCTACCCTTGGGAACTTCCACCACATTACCCAGCGCTGTGACAAAAGCCAACTCCTCCAACGCCATCCCTACGGGCTATCTCACGGGTCCTATTCCCAACTCTGACGAGACAAATACCACATACTACCTCGGCATCACCGTGCCCATCTATACAAACTCCTCCATGATCCTACGAAACCTGCTGGTGGTAGCTGGCTACCTCACTGTGATCGCCAACGCCCAGGCGATACGATCGGCGTTCCAGTCCACCGAAGAAGACTATACGTCGGTGGTGATGAAGCCGTTTTTCTACAACGACAACCACCGTAACGACGACGACCCCTTTGGTTACGAGTTGGTGTTCGAGGTCGAGGGATTCACCTCTCAGGCTAACACGCTATACCCGATCTCTCGTTCGGAAGTGGCCCAGGTGGCCCTCACTCATAAATCCGGCACGAGCACGAAAGTCAAAGCTGCGTCAGGAGCTGAAGTGGCCATTGGCTTTACTCGGATCAACGTGGATGCCAACTCCATCTGGTCCATTATTATCGAGCAGCCCCGAGGGTCGTTCTTCGGGCCGGTGAAGAAGTTGACCGATATCATGATTGGTGTGGTAATCGGTATCGGAGTGTTTATGTGTCTTATCACCTTCCCCTTGGCATTCTGGTTCGTGGTCCCCATCACAAAATTAAAGGAGGCCACAGAATCCATCACTCGCTCCAAGAAGGAGAAAGACATCAATGGTGGGTTCCGTGCAAACCCGTCGCCCAAAAACCCGGACGGGCCACAAGGTGACAACTTAATCCGGAAACGTGACTCCGTGAACACCGTCAGCTCCGGCAACTCCACGGTCTATTCCACTGGAATCAGGCTCCCAGACAGAATTCCCCAGTCCAAGAAACTTTTCAAGGACGAGCTCACTGAGCTTTCAGAAGCATTTAATATCATGACCGAGGAGTTGGAGAAGCAGTACATTCATTTGGAAGACAGAGTCAAGCTGCGGACGAAAGAGCTAGAAGCCTCGAAAATCGAGGCCGAGGCGGCCAATGAGGCAAAAACAGTTTTTATCGCTAACATCTCCCACGAGTTGCGTACGCCGCTTAATGGTATCTTGGGTATGACTTCGATTGCCATGGCCGAAACAGACCCTAACCAGATCCAGGATGCGCTCAAGTTGATCCACCGGTCTGGTGAGTTGTTGCTTCATATCTTGACCGAGTTGTTGACGTACTCGAAGAACACCTTGAACCGGTCCAAGTTGGAGAAGTCCAATTTCCAGATCCTCGAGGTTGTCTACCAGGTGAAATCGATTTTCGGCAAGTTAGCCCTCGATCAGAGGGTCAACTTCAAGATTCTTTTGAAGCCCAACATCTTGAGAAAGCTCATTCTCATTGGAGACTCGAACAGAATAATCCAGGTGGTCATGAATCTCGTCTCAAACAGTTTGAAGTTCACCCCAGTCGACGGCCATGTTGACGTGACATTCAAACTTCTCGGAGAGTACGACCACGAAGCTTCCCGTGCGGTGGACTATGAAACTGTTTGTCTCAAGAAGGGCACTCAGACAGACGTCGAGTCCCCTGGCTCATGCTATGTCAATGGTACTGCCACGAACGAGGCCGAAGGACTAGAGCCTCAGAAAGAGTTCTACCAAGCAAAAGATACAGCCGCTAGGAAAGACTCGGTTGGCGTCAAGAAAGTTCCTACTTCTACCTCTGTGAGAAGTTCCAAGCAAAACCTCAACGAAGATTTGGATACCCATAGTTTGATCACGTTGTCCACCGCGGAGTACGAGGAGAATTTGTTCAAATCACAGTTTTCCACCACAAAGCCACTTCCTGGTCTTCCACCCTACGACAGCAACAGCTCGGTGGCATCATCTCATCACTTGGCTAATGGCGAACGAAAGGACAAGGGGGTTGAATCCGTCGATCCTCGTGATACTGAAGAGCACGACGTCACAGACCAAAGAGGATCCAATTCTGAGGGTGGTGATTCGGCCATCGAGCCACCAAAGATTCCTTTGCCCCACATGGACTCGAGCAAGACTGCCTACTCTGCCGAGTTCCACAACAGCGAGCTCGTCAAGAACAACAAAGTGTTCAAAATGAGAAAGCTTTACAATCCTACAACGTGGGTAATTCAAATCGAGGTCAGAGACACTGGATCCGGTATCGAGCCTGCACTTCAGGAGAAGGTGTTCGAGCCTTTCATCCAAGGTGACCAAACCCTCTCCAGAAGTTATGGAGGTACCGGTTTGGGATTGTCGATCTGTCGTCAACTTGCTAAGATGATGCATGGAACGTTGACCTTGCGGTCGACCATTGGTAAAGGTTCCACCTTCAGATTCACCCTTCCCTTGACCCAAAGTGGTGAGATTATTGTGCCACAAGCCCAGATGGAAGAGTTCTGCGATGACGAATTCAATGTCAACTCCAAGGTGAACAGAAAAGTTTTGTTCGATATTGACGAGCCTTCGTCGCCTGTCGACTCGCAAAAACCACTGACATCAGGAGAAACAAGTCTCGAGGTGCCCAACCAACCAATGAGTTTCAAGTCATTGTCGACAGGAACAGTCAACCAACAGGGAGCGTCTATTCTCGACAACTACTCTCATTTGAGAATTCTCGTTGCCGAGGACAATTCGGTCAACCAGGAGGTGATCAAGCGGATGTTGAAGTTGGAAGGATTCTCGAACATCACCATGGCAGCCAACGGTGCCGAAGCGGTGGAGTTTGTGAAGGAGTCTTTCGAGACGATGAAGTTGTTTGATGCAATTTTCATGGACGTGCAAATGCCAAAGATGGACGGATTGACAGCTACCAAGATCATCCGCAACAACTTGAGGTACCGCAAACCCATTATTGCCTTGACGGCATTCGCCGACGAGAGCAATGTCAAGGAGTGTTTGAGCTCTGGCATGTCGGGCTTTTTGTCGAAGCCCATCAAAAGAACCAATTTACGGAAGATTGTGACGGAAATTAGCCCCGACCTATTAAGCGAGGTTGTCACACCCAATACCCATCTCGAAGAGGAGAAAGTCATTGACTTCAGCAGTGCATTCGGAAACATTCCGGACCTGACGAAGTCCTAATTTACTGCATCAGATAGATATGTATATATTAATTTACGTGCCAGCGTGCTGGCTGCGGCTCCAAAATACGAGGCTTGTAAATAACGAGGCTTGCACAGTACGTCATATAGCACAGAGCCACACGAGCCCAATGCGGATAATCACGATACTACTTAACCCTTACGTCTCCCATCATCCCCACCACCTGGATTTCCAACCACGACACTCTTTTAGCATTGCCAACGTCACGTGGCACTCATAGCTAGGTTTGGTTTTCGCCGATGGCTTCTGACCACGAGAAGGGAGAGACTCCCAATAAGTCTTCGCCCTACTACAACTATAGGAACACCCGGGCATCGTACCGTGGACTTTGCGTGCTTGCGGTGATTCTTTGGGGATCTGTGTTTTTCTTATCCACTATCTCTTCGACCCTCTCAAAGCAGTTGGCGGAACAGAAACAAGCGCTTACCTTTTTCAAGACTCTGACCCATGATGACGGTAAAGTCTACCCCTGGCACACGCTTGGGACGGGAAAAAAGCAGGTCACCTTGAAGGATATTCGTGGAGATAGCTTCCGCCCAGTTTTCAAAGAAGTGCAGTGGATCCACAGCCCAGAGTCAGCTTCCAACGACCAGGGAACGTTTTTGCTCCAGGAGAAGAAAAACGACAAGACCTCATATGTCGTCAAGAGTCTCGTCAATGAAGACTACCACTACACCCTTTTCAACGACTCGTCGTTCCGCTACGAGGGCGTCGAGTACATTGTGGACTCACTCAAAGCTTCTCCTGATTTGTCCAGAGCCGTTTTGAAAACTGACACGACAAAGGGCTGGAGACACTCATCCACCGCCGTTTACTGGATACTTGACGTTAAGAGCGGGCAAATTTCGCCCCTCATGACTCCCAAAGACAAGATTTCCGTGACATCTTGGTCCCCGACCTCTCAGTCTATTGCATTTGTCTTTGAGAACAACGTGTACGTCCGTGACTTGGTCTTGGGATCTGTGTTCCAGCTTACCACTGACGGTAGCGTTGACATCTTCAACGGAAAGCCCGACTGGGTGTACGAAGAAGAGGTTTTTGCATCAGACATTGTAATGTGGTGGTCCCCTCGGGGCAACAAATTGACATTCCTTCGGTTCAACGACTCGCTGGTGCCCGAGTTTTCCATTCCTTACTACGTCCAAAACGGCCACGAACAATATCCCGAGTTGAGGTCCATCAAGTACCCAAAACCGGGCTACCCTAATCCCTCCGTCGAGGTGGTTGTTGCAGACCTTCCTCGTGCAAATCAAAACACCGCAACGGTGCGTACCATTCCCTTTGAATCTCAGGCCATCGACGATAGGCTCATTACCGAGGTGCTCTGGGTCTCGGACGACTTCATTTTGATCAAAACCACCAATCGTGCAAGTGACATCATGGAAGTCTTCTTGGTTTCCACGGCGGCAGATGCAACGGCCAAGCTCATCAGAACACACAAAGCTACCGACTCGTGGTTTGAAGTCACTGCAAATGCAATGTATGTGCCAAGAAACGACACCTTGGGCAGATACAGCGACGGGTACATTGACATCGTCAACGACAACGGCTACAACCACTTGGCCTACTTCACTCCTCCAAACAACCCAAAGCCGTTTATGTTGACCCTGGGACAGTGGGAGGTGCTCACGAACCACATCGACTTGCGGAAGAATGAGGTGTATTTCACTGCCACTCTTAATTCTTCCGTGCAAAGACACTTCTACTCGGTCAACTTGCTTTCCGTGTTTCACCAGCACGGCTCGCCAGATGTGAAGAGAATCACCTCCGGCGATTCCTGGTATAGTGGATCCTTCTCCTCTGGCTCGAGATATCTTTTGTTGAACTACCAAGGACCAGGCGTTCCTCAACAAAGTCTTCTTGACTTGCACGAGGGCACCACGGTGAAGGTTATCGAGTCTAATGATAAGCTTGCCAAGACATTGGCAGGTTATGATGTTCCCAAGCAGGAAGTGAAGGTCATTGATCTCGGGAAGGACAAAAAGACTGGAGGCAAGATCATGGCCAACATGGTGGAGATCTTGCCACCGGGCTTCGACGAAACCAAGAAGTACCCTCTTTTGATGTACGTGTACGGCGGGCCGGGCTCTCAGCTTGTGACCAAGGAATTCGCCATCGGGTTCAGTGAAGTTGTAGCCTCCGAGCTCAATGCGGTCGTTGTGACCGTGGACGGCAGAGGCACGGGCTACAACAACATGGACTCAACCCTTGCCGCCGACTTCAAATTCTGCGTGAGAGACAAACTCGGACACTACGAGCCCATTGACCAGATCAAGGCGGCCAAGTTGATGTCTGAGAAGTCGTACATCGACAGCGACAGAATCGCCATCTGGGGCTGGTCGTACGGTGGTTTTTTGACACTTAAGACATTGGAAACAGACACGGAGAACGTGTTTTCCTACGGTGTTGCTGTTGCACCTGTGACGAAGTGGAGACTCTACGACTCTATCTACACCGAGCGGTACTTGCGGACACCGCAGGAGAACCCCGAGGGATACAAGACCGCTAGTATCGACAAGGTGGCCAATTTCAAAAGCAAGAAGCGGTTTTTCATTTTGCATGGCACAGGCGACGACAATGTGCATTTCCAAAACAGTTTGCGGCTTGTGGACGACTACAACATGGCCAACGTGGAAAACTTTGACTTCATGGTTTTCCCCGACTCCGACCACTCGATCCGGTATCACAATGGCAATATTGTTGTCTTTGACCGGATCTTGGACTGGCTCCGCCGGGCCTTCTCGAATGAGTTTGCCGGTGAGTGTTCGGCTGTCTTCTAAAAATAGTTAAGGTGCCAAGATTAGTACGACAGAAAACAAAAGTAATAAATCAATAATGAGCATTCGAACTTCTATTGAAAATAATCCTATCAAGTTGAACGTCATAAGAGAAATGGCTGCTACATGTTCCAGCCTGCATCCGGGTAATCGCATCCCTCGTGCATCGTGGTGCGAAAAATTTTCGGAAGTATATATACTTCGCGTCCCCCATCGAAACCACCTGTATCAATAAACATGAAGATTTACACTGACATCATCTCCGGCGACGAATTGTTGTCCGACGCCTACGACCTCAAGGAAGTCGACGGTGCCGTCTACGAGGCTGACTGCGCCATGGTGCAAGTTGGTTCTGGTGGTGATGTGGACATTGGTGGTAACCCATCTGCCGAGGACGCTGCTGAGGACTTGGACGACAACGTCGAGACCGTCAACAACGTTGTGTACTCTTTCAGATTGTCCCCAACTGCCTTCGACAAGAAGTCCTTCCTTACCTACATCAAGGGTTACATGAAGGCTGTCAAGGCCAAGTTGGCTGAGACCAACCCTGACGAGATCCCCGTCTTCGAGAAGGGTGCTTCTGCCTACGTCAAGAAGGTTGTTGCCAACTTCAAGGACTGGGAGTTCTACACCGGTGAGTCCATGGACCCCGATGCCATGGTTGTGTTGTTGAACTACCGTGAGGACGGTGTCACTCCATTCGTTGCCATCTGGAAGCACGGTGTCAAGGAGACCAAGATCTAAGGGATTAGTATCAATAAAGAATAATTGGGAAAATGTGTATTTGAACTGGAGTACAAATGACTCCGGACTCGTATTTCAATTTGGCATTTCAACTTCTATGGACAGTTACAGCCGCAGGATCCGTAGACAGTGGTTCTCGAGCGTAATGTCTCTTTCGGCGTAGAGGAATAATTCTGCTTTGTAGCCTTTGAAAAGCTGGTTGATGGCGTAGACCCTGCTCTCGTCGATCATGCGTCTCGCAGCTAGACCCACTGCTAGTCTTTCATCGTAATCGAGCCCCGACTCGTGGCTCTTCTCCGGAGTGTACCCACACGTTGCCCACGACACAATCTTCTTCAACTGGGCAAAATCCAGCGGCCCAATGCCTTGTTGCGCCAAATACTCTTGCGACTGGGGAAGTAGTTGGCCATAATCGCATACATGTCTGCAGCACATGGCCACCACAAGTCCCGAGAATCTCAGAAGCGTTTGCTTCAGATTAAAAATCAGCTTGAGTGTCAAGTCCGTGGCCACTCCACACAAATGCTTGGAGATGGCCACCACTCCGGAGTGGTGCTCGGATCGGAGAAACTCATCGAGATCGAGATGGGCAATGTCGATGCGGTCCCGCTTCAATTGCAGCTCGAGACCGGCGTCTTTGCATGCAGAGATGATTTTTGAATCCATCTTCATCCGGTTTGAGCCACGATCAATCAAGCCAAACCCGTAGTTAGTACTGGCAGTATCATTGTCAGTAGCTCGGTCATGAAGGATACAAGCATTGACCGTGCGGGAAAGCTCCGCCTTGCCACAGCCAAATTCAACATAATACTTTTCCGTAGAGAGGAGCCCGGAATCTTGCAAGTTCCCCACGAGCGACGCCTGCTGCACAATGTGCTTTCTGTTTTCCTTGCCTTCCATATAGTTGTCTAGGCCGGGATGCAGCCGGATGTGTTTTTCAAGGGGCAGTGTCTTTGTTTTGTACTCAGAAAGCAATTCGATCACTTGCTCAAGAGATTTTGGGGGTTTGTCGTCTCTGTTCACTTCATGCTCTGTGTTGCGCAAGGTGTGGTTCAAATTCTCCACATACCACGCCGGGTGGTTTTGCGAGGGCCTGGATGGGCATTTTTTGAGGTGTGTTTTCAACAATTTTGCCCTCACTGTGTGTTTCGGGTCAAGCGGACACGGAACCCTCTCCTCTTCTTGGGCCTGAAGATCGCTGGATTCATGGGCTAGATGCTCAGAGCAGTATTGATGATCTTTCTTTCTTTGCATGGAACAGTATCGTTTCTTCTGCTCAATGTAGAAGTTGCACCGGGCGGGCTTAGACTCGGGGCCGTTGCCCGAGGCTCGATGCCGTTTGGGGCTATTCTCGACCATGGTCATAGGTAATGATTTCGCAGCTGCGAAGAGGACCAGAATTGCAAATAAGGCCCATCAACAAATTTAGTAATTTTGCAAATTCGAATGGATCTTTAGCAGAATAATCAAGGATAGAAAAAATAAGAGCTGATCAATTTATCCATCAACTTTCCTGTTCTGTCCGTCCTCTGCCCGTAGATATCTGCCTGCGCGAAAAATTACTCGATGATCATCTCATCACCACAATGAAAGACCGCAAGAACGAGCTCTGGAAACTCGACCTATTGGAGGTGAAGTTCACGAAAGTGGCCCCTCGTTTCAAATTCACGAAGAAGCTTCTTGGCGCCAAACACAACTCGCATGTCTTGAAGAAACTCCCCACCACGCCGAATGAAGCCTTCCAGCAAATCGCTGCACTCAAATCAGATCTCTTCCAGAAGAAATACCACGGTTCGTCGAAGAACCTCAGTCGAGAGATTAAAAGACTTTACAAGCAGCATCTGCGTACCTGGGGCACTGGCGAACAGCGCCTCAAGGAGTTGTTCAACGACCAGAAGTTTGTGGACCAGCTCGTGCAATCGAAACTCGCCAAAATCATCCAGACGGCCGTGTTGACCACCAAGGAGGCCAAAGTGAATCCTCCAAGCTACATTCCAGATGAGGTGCAAGTCACTCTCGTTGACAAGACAAACCCAGGCAATCCCACGTACTTCTTCAAGACATACTGCCAAGACGACAAAAAGGTCAATGGGTATGTGTCCAAGCTCTGGAACTCTACCGAAATCAAAAAGCTTTGTCAGGAGATTGAGTGGTCGTTCAGAAAGATCAGAGGTAATCTTTCCAAGGAGGAGCAAGCATCCAGACCTAGAGAAGCCAGAAAGGTTTCTGCCAAGGAAGCTGAGAGTGACAGCGACAGCGCAAGTGATAGCGACAGTGACAGTGATTCTGACAGTGAGTCTGGCGAAGAGTCTGACGAAGAGAATTTCGACAAGTACGCTGCATACGACAACTTGGTTGCTGGCTCCGACGACGAGGCTGAATTTGCACCCGACCCTAATGTCGACTACAACGAGATCACCGATCAAGAGGCCTCGGATTCTGAGGTGGACATAGAGTTGGAAGACCTGGAGGGCGAGCAGGAGAAGAAGAAAGAAAAGAAGGAGAAGAAAGAGAAGAAAGAAAAGAAGGAGAAGAAGAAAGAAAAAGTGGCTCTTCCCCTGTTAGCAACGGGATATTTCTCCGGAGGCTCAGACGACGAAGATGTTGACAACGACAAAATTGTTAAAGAAGCCACCTCTGTGCGCAAAAACAGAAGAGGTCAACGTGCCAGACAAAAGATCTGGGAGCAGAAGTATGGCCACAAGGCTAACCATGTCCAGAAGGAGAACCAGCGGATGGCCAGCGAGAGAGAACAGAAACAGAAGGAGTTCGAGGAAAGACAGAGAAAGAGAGAGCTCAGACAACAACAGGCTCTTGAAAAGGCCAAGGCTGGAAAGCCGGAAGGTTACGTGCCACCGGTGGCTCCACAATACGTGCATCCATCTTGGGAGGCTAAGAAGAAGGCCGAGGAGAAGTTGAAGAACGTCAAGTTCGAGGGTAAGAAGATTACTTTCGACTGATCATAACTGCATTGCTTGCCTAGCTGGTGAGTTTTTCGAAGTCGACCACGAACGACTCGGCAATCTGGTCGTCCGAGAGCGCCTGGCACGCGAACGGCGACTTCACCACAAACTTGTAACTGCATTTCTCGGGCTCGCTGACCGACATCAACTCGTTTTCGGGCCCACACACCATGTGGACGTTAACAGATCTGCGAGGGCCGTTCCAGCACTTCTCACCATTGATGAAGTGCATCGTGTGGCCAGTCATGCCCGAGAAGCGGCCGAGAAGGGTCTTGTCCTGGTAAATAGCATTCAAGAACCCCACTTTATAAGTATACGACCCGAGCTCTTTGCTTGCCCACGTACCGACCATCGCACGCAAGATCTCCGCCTCTTCAGGGAACTGCGTCAAGTCGTTTTCGTAGAACTCTAAATCTGCCTTTTTGTCTTTAAGCTCTTTCTCTGCGTCCTTGAGTTTTGCTGCAAGGTGGCGCGTCTTGTCGCTGGAAGTTTGTGGTTTTGCGTGGGCTGCTTCGTGTACGCCCTGGCCCAAGTATTTTTGGTAGTAATAGTTGAGCATGTTGGTGAACGAAGGCACAAGCGTGGGCGTTGAAACCACCTGTGTTGGTGACAAGCCCTTCAATTTCTCTTTGAGGCTGTCGAGACTGAATTCCTTCATTGCGTACTCTACCACAGACTCTTTTTCTTGCTTGTTCGAGACATAGTTGGCGTACGAGGCCACGGCCTGTTTCACCGCCTGGTCGTTAAAGTTGGGGTTGTAGTTCTCAAGTAAATTGTGGAGCATATCCTCCAACTGGGTGATTTTCGCTGTGGATTTGGCAGCTGAGTCGGTGAACTCGGCAAACTTGCGCTCCACCTTCAGCAATTGATCGGAAAAGGCATCGGTGACAAATGCCAATGGGTCTGTTTCTCCCTCTTCCTTGGCACTCTCGAGCTCTTGCTCCAAGTTTTCGACTTTTTCGGCAGCCTGCTTCACCTCTTCCTGAAGCCGGGCGACATTTTGTTGCACGTCGGTCTTCAATTGCGCAGCCTTCGCCTCAAGCGAGCTTCTTTGCGCCAACGCCTTGTCCAATTGAGCCCGCAGCTCGGCAATGTATGCGTCGTACTGAGCCTTGACCTCGGAGCATTTATCCACGCAAGCACCGGTGGCATACTCGTCCGAACCGTCGCAGCAGACATCGTAATCACAGACCCCGTCGTTGACCTTGAAGTTCGGGATGGACGCCGCTTTGAAGCCCTCGTTGGCGCAGTAGAAAAGCTTGGGGCTGTCTTCAGTGTAGGGACACGCATTGGTGCCGGGCTCGTCGGAGCCGTCGGGGCAGTCGCAGTAGTTGTCGTTGATCTGGTCCATGGTGAGTTCAATGGACGGATCCGAGAGACAATGCCACTTGCCGTTTCCGTTTGGGGCATACAAATGCTGGTCCTGAGGCAGCACTCCCCGGACGGCGGCAGCCGCTGTCGTGGCAAGCGTTAGCACAGTGAGGATGTGGAGCATGGAGTAGTAGGTCGCACAAGGTGGAGAAGGTGAGTTGAAAGGTGGGGAGTCCAGTGACAAGAGAAAAGAATGGAAAAAGAGAAGATTTAGTTTGTTCGGATTTTTGATCAGTCAGTTATCTCGTTTTCAATTCCGTTATCTTTTGAAATTTCTTTCCTTTCTTCGATACTAAGTGGTATGTCTTCTCACCTACTCGCGGCATGGGGAAGACCACCCACGCTCTGAGCACCCTCTCCATTGCAAGGTGCAACCGGGTCTTGCGCCCGCTTATGGCCAAAATCCATGGTCTTACGGATCTAGATACCAAATATCCAGCGAAGTTCGCCTTCGATGTCGCTCTCTTCGAAGATTCATCTGTTGATGGAGGCACCCTCAAGTTTGTGTCTCCACCCACAGCCCACGACCGGCTCGTGAGCTTGAAACCGTACCTCTCGGCCGAAGTCTACGAGGCCTACGTCGAGATTTTCCTGATTTTTCGAAGCATAGCGCTTGCAGTGGGCCACACGGACGCCGTGGGAGGAAACGTCTTGGGCAAGCAGCCGGTCCGGTCTATGTCTCCAGAACTCGCCAAGCGGGACAAGCAAATTGCGCCGTTGACTCAATTGGCCGCCCACAAGTTGGGAAAATCAATGGTGCTGGGCACTAAGTCCACCTACTACATGCTCAACCAAACGCTATTGTTCGACCAGGCGTCGATTCCTCCACACTTGCAAATCTACCAAAACCAACTCGCAGATAGCATTGAGGACTGGCTCACGATGGAGCCTGCGGGTGTGCTTGCCACTCACCGGCTGGACTTGGTATGGGGCTACGTTCTCCACGTGCTAGTGTTCAATCTGCACAGTCTCTTGTTCACGCTCGTGCCGGTGCTTGTTCACTGGCTCCACGAGCAAGGTCTGCCGTCACTGACTAATCTCTTCATGGAATACTGGTTATTTCTGTCTTTTGACTCGGACCGAGAGGAGCTACGAGGTCTCACGGATGACTTGAAGACCAGCCGGGCCACGCTCGAGACGTTTTGGCTCTTTGCCAGAACAAACTATTGGCGACTGTTGATCCGGCTCCTCAAAGTGTCGCTGCCATTTGTGTCGCCGAGCAATTTCGAGCCCTACGACGCCTTGATGCTCGATACGTTGGCCCGCACCGACAAGCTCCATTTGGACTTCGTCAAGGTGGAAAATGTGTACGAGATCTTGGCGAAAAACGCTCAGTACCCACAAAATACGGCCATTCTCATTTCGGTGGTGGCCCAAAGCATAGTGAAAGTCCGCAAGCAGTACCGTAAACAGAAGACGTCCTCGGCAGCATATGCGGTGCTTCACCTGGTGTACCACCAAATCCGGCTTTTGGCCCGCACCTGGCTCTGTCTCAGCACAGGGTGTGTGTTCAATTCTCTTGATAAGGGCAACGAGGAATTGTTCGACGGAGTTTTCGTGCTTTTGCATTTTCTTCGGCAGAAATGCCACGACGTGTTGCTGTACTTGAAGCGGTACTCGGCCGGCCGAGTCGAGGAAATATACCTGCGCTTCACCTACCTAGAGTACAACGTCAAGCAGACAGTTGCCTCGTTGCGGATTCTACGAGCTTTCTACTTAGACGTCGAGCTTGTGGAATTTGACATGGACTCGGCGGTGGGGGAGCATTTCTCGGAATTGATGGCAGACAAATGCGAGTCAGACATGGTCGAGGTGTTTGCACTGTGGTTGCAAGACACATTTGCCCGGGATCTCCGCGAGTACCTCTGGGACATGATAGAATAAAAGAATCCATTTTATTTACATTCTTACTAACAGTAACAATACTTTTTAGTTGATGGTCCGGAACTGGCTGCTGTCGGCTGCCACGAACTTGCCGTTCAAGCTTTCGTCCGTGAACACCCTCTCGCAAATATCCACCACATCTGCCAACAACACCGCAGGCAACTTGGGCGAGCCGTTCTTGCCCATGTCGGTTTCTGGAACCAAAGCGGGCAACACGGCATTGACCCTCACTTTTCCGTTGAGCTCGCAAGCAAGTGCCTCGGTGAAGCCCAAGAGTCCAGCCTTGGACGCAGCGTAAGGTGCTGTGCCTGCAATGGACACGCCCGTAGACGAAAGCAACGACGAGATATTGAGGATGCTTGGCTTGATTTCGCTCGAACGCAGGAGCTTGATCATGGGCCGCACGGCCAATCTCGACAAGAGAATGGGTGCTAGGAGGTTGAGGTTGATGGTGGAGGCGATCTTGTCCGGGGTCAACTTGTGGAGCAAGTTGTTGTTGCCGACGCCGGCACAGTTGACGAGAATGGCCGACTCGTCGAAAATCTTAGTGAATTTCTCTTCTCCCTCTGCATCTCCCAGGATCAACTTCAGCAAGTCGTAGGGAAAGATGGAGTGTTTCTGGTTTTCTGGGGTAGCGAGCTGCGAGACGTTGTCCTCCAATTTCTTGGTGTCCCGAGCCACCAACGTGACGGTTGCTCCTAGGTTGGAGAGTCTGTGGGCCAAGGCAAGGCCAATTCCACGGGAACTGCCGGTGACGACAGCTTTAGCACCAGAAAGCAGCATGATGAGATGAGGTAAAGGTAGATCGAACAGATAGACTCAAAGGTCAATGAGTCCAATTAATTGAGTTGAGAATAAGATGCGGGGGCCAATTGGAACTAACTTATAGAATCGAGTCAATGGCAATTGGATCGATGAATTCTTGGAACTCCACTTGCTGCAGAGATGCGACTTGGGTGATGGACCTACCTTGCTGATTTTACGTATTGCTGCGAACGTCATCTGGTGGCAAAGCAACTCCGATGGAATGTGAGGAATGGTGCAAATTGAGACCTTCCTCTATGTATCTGCGTGAGGAGTAACCGAAATAGATAAGCGAGACTTATACGGCTGTTCAAGATTCCGCTTGTTCGACCCGACTGGACCGTTCCAACGAATTTTTTGCACAGAAATGACTCCGTGGCCAAGCTGGTTAAGGCGTAAGACTGTTAATCTTGAGATCGTGAGTTCGATCCTCACCGGGGTCGATTTCTGCTTGAAGCTGAGGAATCAGCTGAAGGCTTTCTTTTTGCTAAGTTTTATGGAAACTTTCTCGATTTTCGATTGTTGCATTAACATTATATACGTTACTCACCGTTCAAGAGTGCTGAGATACCCATCAAGCCCAAAACGGCGTACCGGAAGTACATATTCTCGGTGAGGAGAATGGTCACGTAGCCCAATTTGGGGAAGTACGCCTTGACGGTGCCGACCAAATCCGTCTCCTGGTTCAAATACGCCTGCTTTCTCGCGTAAAGCAGGAGGTCGTCCAGCGGGTTGTTGTCACCTTTGGTGAGAAGGAGCTGTTTCGTTGGCGTCTGATGCTCCCGCAAAACACGGTGCACGATGGGGATGGACTTGCCCTTGATCTCGTAGACCACCACGTCGCCGACCTTGGCATGGGTGTCTCTGTTCCACAAGAACAAAATGTCGCCTCTTTGGAACGCAGGCTCCATGGAGCCCGACAACACCACCACGATGGGCGAGTGCGAGTAGCAAACGACACCAAGCGTTTTCCACGCGATGTATGCTGACGTGAACACGTACGCCAAGCTGAGGAACTGCGTCAATTGCTGGCGGAGATTCATGGTGTAGTATGGATACGTGTGGTGAGGTGAAGATCGAGGCTGGTCTGCAGGACGGTCCAAGAAGGCATGTCTGAAAAATCAGTCCAACAAACAAAAGATGATGTTTTCTATGTGTTGACTTTGAAAGGTTATTGGGAAGTGAAGCATTACAGTCAAGGTCATGTTTTTAGATTACTTTACAATTGGAGATTAAATTGCGTTGTTTGGGCTATTACGAGAAATACTGCGAAGTGTACTTCTGTCAGTACAGATCACAACTTGGCTTGGTATGATAATGCAAAACCAAATGAAAAATTCACTTGAATAAATTTTTAATTGAGAATCATGATCAAATGTGATTTGATGAAGCTACTTTCGTTTAAATGTATAGTTAGAATGCATTGAGTGGAAGTTCACTTGTGACGATATAGTGTGAGTGATCTGCCAGCTAACCAACCCAAAAATCACCTACTTTAAATCCGCTTCGTTGACAACGCGCCGTCTTCTTACCAAAAACCACAACTTGCGCCTCGTCCCTATCTGGTCTATCTGCCCTAGATAGCTCAATGACGCAATGCTTCTATCGCACCGAGCGGTTGCCAAATCGGGCATTTCATAATACTCCCATCCAAGCCTGCACACTCCCCACGTCAAAACAACAACATCGTCAACCCCCGGAGTTCTCCCTCCTCATCTCCTCCGCCGCATCTCGCTCCATGGGTGCATTTGACAATGACGCCTCCATCGAGGGAGATGTCTACGTGCAACGCTTGGCCACCTACATCCGCCGTAATGAAGAGGCCCTTGCCAATGGTCTCCTCAGCTTTTCAAAAGCTCGGACCCCGTCCAAGGTCAAGCCGCTTCGGCCCAGCTTCACCACCCACCACCTATACTACATCACCGAGCGCATCGAGAACTCGTCGTTGGACGTGGACGTGGGCCCGTTGAACGTCAAGTTGGATAACCCCAACCACGAGCCGACCTTCATCTCGTTCATGGCTAACAACGCCCGCCTGCTGCGCAACTTTGAAAGTGACGCCCGCTCCATCACGTCCATCAACTCGGTGAAGTCCATCGTGTCCAGCGCTTCAGTCTACTGGATGTCATTTTCATTTAGTAGAGACCCTCGTGTGATCCAGAAAGATGTCAAGTACTTATACTCGTCCTTCACCAAGATCCCTTGCTTGATCTTGTCTCCTCGCACCAAAACAAACAGTATTCTCGGTTACGAAGAGTATCCGTGTGACACATCTGTGCCACTCAAGATGTTTAAGAACCTCCAGGTGCTTGAGTTGGTCGAGTACGAGCCGAACGAGGTCTTCGGCTGGCACACTTTGAGCGAACGCTTGCGCATTCTCATCATCAGAAACACCAAGGTATCTGATCTCGCCGAAATCATCTACACGTTGGTGCTAGAGGACGAAAACGGCCGCTCCTCGTTCAAAATGCTCCGACAAAACAAAAAGAATCTGGACCCCAACCCATTGCACGACACTCCGGAGCAGCCTCCAAATGCCATGTTCCTCAGTCAGCATCGCCGGAGGGCAATGACCGCTAGCACGCCAGTTTCCGGCGCCCAACTCGAAAGAAACCTCTCCTTCAACGATGGTAGAACACTGCATTTCCTCCCTACGGAACACGATCGTCGGCGCGACCACGCCTCGTTGCTGGACAACAAGTGGTACAATCTCAAGCAACTCACGGTCACCGAGAGCTCCATCAGCCACATTCCAACGTTCGTCTTCAAGCCCTTGTCTAATTTGGTTAAACTCAATTTATCCAAAAACCTCTTGGAAGATCTTCCGGACGGTTTGCATCAGTTGCAGAGCATTAAGTATTTGAACTTCGCTGACAACTACATCACTTCCTTGAAGAAACTCCCGACCAACTTGTCCCATCTCGTCACAATTAATTTCAACAACAACAAGATCGAGGACTTGTCTGGGTTGCAGAACTTGAAGAACATTGAGAAAATTGACTTGCGTCGCAACAATCTTTCTGACTTGGCACAGCTCTGTCCTCTTGTGGAGCAAATCTCGGGCTCTACCTCCAAGTTGAACAATATCTACATTTCGAGCAACAAGCTTCATCGCACGTACAGGGCGGACTTGTTCAACTTGTTCAACGGCGTGAAGCCCAAGAATTCTATCAAGATTGATGACTCGAGACCTGGTTATTTCGAGAGCGCTATGCTTCTTGATCCAGATTCGGCCCACCGCTACTACACGAAGTTCATGAAGACCCATGCATATCCCGGCGGCGAGGACTTGCCCCAGACAGAGACACTGGAACTGCCAGCTCAAACCGCGAAGAAAGAAGAGAAGATCGAGACACCACAGTCCACGCCCGCCCCAGAGGCTGAAGGGCCCTCAGCCTCCGATAATTTCGATGCTCCGCAAAAAGCCGCCACTCCGAAATCGCATACGCGGGAAAGTTCTGTATCGGAGCTGTTGGAGTGCTTGTCTCTGCTCAAGATCCAGGACCTTGAGAATTCGATGTCGCGGAAGAAGCGTGCCAGTATAATGACTACCGCTACCACCGGCCCCTCCTCTGTCATTGCATCCGTCAATAATAGTGACACAACGTCACCCAGTCCGTCCATGAGAAACAGCTCGAAGTCTTTCAAGCCGTTGCTCCCTAATCAGAACTTGACCAACCAGCTCGTCACCAGCGCACCGAAGATGCCGCCCTTGCCGCGCCAGTTGCTGTCGCCAATCATCTACCTGCAAAAGAATGGCTCATCGTCTACAATCAAGAGCTCAAGCACAATGAACCGCATCGACTTTGACTCTCCTTCCAGCACGAACCTTGCACCAAGTGTCATCACTCCTGTTCAAGTGCAAGTGGAAGGGTTCCAGTAAATAATGTTACAGCAATATCACGAATACACAAATAGGCAGACGTGGTGCGTAGTAGTGCTTGCTTAAGTTCAGGCTGAGGTGGAACTGTTTTCGCACCCAGTCTTTGTGTATGATTTTGCACCCACTCTGATCATAGCAATATATGGCCACGAAACAGCACATTTTTTCAGCATTCCTCGCTTTTTTCGCCTTAGTTCTGTGCTTGGAATGGGGAGACATTCACCGCCACTTCAGCGTGGCAATGAACGAAACAAGACATGAGTTACGAAAACGGGGCCACTATACTAGATTGCACAAGAGGGGCCGCCACGACGAAAACTCGCCCGCCTACGTCGGCAACACCCAAATGCCAGATTATTACACCCTGCTACCTTACTATCCATCTCGTATGTTCCATTTCCTCGAATCATCAATTTTCAGTACTAACACTCAGCGCAAGGTGGACGCATCGCCGACAACTGGCAAAAGGCGTACAACAAAGTACGCAAGCTCGTGGAAAAGATGTCAATACCCGAAAAAGTTAATGTGACAACGGGAACTGGCTGGGGGTCAGGACCTTGTGTAGGCAACACCGGCTCAGTTCCCAGACTTGGGATTCCCAGTCTCTGTCTTCAGGACGGACCCAATGGGGTTCGTTTCACTGACTACGTGACACACTTTCCCTCCGGCTTAGCCACCGGCAGTACATTCAACAAAGAGCTCATGAAGTTGAAAGGCCGAGCCCTAGGGAAAGAGTTCAAGGAGAAAAATGTGCACATGGCACTCTCGCCCACCATTGGCCCATTGGGTTTGAAAGCACAGGGTGGCCGCAACTGGGAGAGTTTCGGGGCAGACCCGTACTTGCAGGGAGTTGCCGGATCAAATCAAATCACAGGAATTCAACAAGAAGGTGTGGTTGCAGTGGTTCGTCATTTCGTGGGGAACGAACAGGAGCATTTCCGGCAAGTGGGAGAGTGGGACTCCAACGGGTGGGAGAGTTTGCGGCTGTCGGTGAGCTCCAACATCGGCGACAGAACCATGCACGAGATTTACATGTGGCCGTTTGCAGACGCCGTGCACGCTGGTGTAGGTGGGGTTCTTTGTTCCTACAATAAAGTGAACAACACCCATGCCTGCGAGAACTCATATCTTCTCAATTACTTACTCAAAGAAGAGCTTGGATTTCAAGGGTTTGTCGTTTCTGACTGGGGTGCCCAGCATTCTGGAGTGCCCTCTGCTTTAGCTGGGCTAGATATGGCAATGCCTGGGGAAATCTCCGATGAGTGGTTGAGTGGCCGGTCGTACTGGGGTCCATCTTTGACCCGAGCCATTTTCAACGAGACCATTTCCCAGGAACGGTTGAACGACATGGTGTCCCGAATCTTGGTGACATTTCTTTCCTCAAAAGATCTCAATTTGCCTCTGGACGAGGACATTCCCAATTTTAGCTCGTGGACCTCGCACACCTACGGCCAGAGCTACCCGTACCAGCATTATGGTCCCATTTCGCAGCAAAACTGGCACATAGATGCAAGATCCGAGTTCTCCAACACGGTGGCCCACACCATTGCCCAAGAAGCCATTGTGTTGTTGAAGAATTCGGGCCACCATCTCCCCATTGAGAAAGATAAGGGGATTCGGCGAATTTTGGTTGCGGGAAGTGCCCAGGCCGGGGACAGTCGGGGCTTCAATTGCAAAGACCAAAGATGCACAGAAGGCGTGTTGACGTCGGGCTGGGGCTCTGCTGCCATCAACAACCCAGTGGTAATCACACCCTACCAGGCTATCCAGGAAAGGGCCATGAGGAGAGGAATTACTTTGGACACCAACACCGACAACTGGAACCTTGACCATGCGGAGGAGCAGGCTGACTACGCAGACATGGCCATTGTCGTGGTCAGTGCTCACTCGGGGGAAGGCTATATCGAGGTTGACGGGAATTTTGGAGACCGGAAAAACGTCAGTTTGTGGAACAACGGCGACAATCTCATCCGCCACGTTGCGGAGCGGTGCCGCAAAACAGTCGTGGTGGTCAATGCCGTTGGACCCGTCGACATGGAGCAATGGGTCGATCACGAAAACGTCGTGGCCGTGTTGTATGCTGCGCCACTTGGGCAGTATGTGGGCGAAGCCATTGCCGAGGTTTTGTTTGGAGAAGTGAACCCGTCGGGCAGATTGCCGTTCACCATCGCCAAGAAGCCCCAACACTACGTGCCCATTCTCGACAATCTTGCTGATGGAGAAGACCCGCAGGATGTCTTTGACCGAGGCATCTACATTGACTACCGCTTCTTCGACAAGCACACCATCAAGCCTCGATACCCCTTTGGCTACGGCTTGTCCTACACCAAGTTCCAGGTGTTCAACTTGAAGATCCGAGAAATCAACTCTCCAACAGAGTACCTTCTCCCACCTGCGCTATATCACTCGCTGTACCCCACGATCCACGACGATGTGTGTGACCCCGAGGATGCACTCTTTCCCCACGACGAGCTAGATACCACCCCAGGTTTCATCTACCCCTACTTGTTCGACGAGCACGTTAGGCTCCTAGACGAAGACGAAAGCTACGAGTATCCACCGGGATACAAGCCGGAGCACAGAACCGTGCCTCCGATTGCGGGCGGAGGAGTGGGAGGTAACCCTGTTCTTTGGGAGGAAATCTACGAAGTTACGGTGCAAGTGTCCAACGACGGGCAAGTGGGCGGTGCGTACGTGGCTCAATTGTACATTGAGTTCCCCTCGACCATTGCGCCCTCGCCGCCCAAGCAGTTGCGAGGCTTTGAGAAGGTGTTCTTGGAGCCACAGCAGTCTGCATTGGTGAAGTTCAAGCTTTTGCACCGGGACTTGAGCGTGTGGATCACAGAGAGCCAGCAGTGGATCATCCAGACGGGAACATACAAGGTGTACGTTTCCAGTTCGAGCAGAAAAGTCGAGCTTGTAGGCGAGATCGATATAGGTGTATAGTACGACGCGTTGCGAGATGCGCGAATCGATGGTGACCCAAACACAGTAGGTGATGAGAATAGCACAAAAGAGATAACCACCAAAACACGAGTCAATGGCAATCAAAACCACGTTGGCGGAAAAATTCGCCCTGCGAAAAGAGTCAAACGGTCTACACAACACGCGGTTCAGCCACAAAATCTATGATGAGCCCAGTTACAAACCCTTTTCGTCAAATCGGTCCAAGCTAGAGAACCCCGAGAGTCGATACGAGCCCCTTGCCAAAAAAGGCTCTTACAACGGAGAAAGTCTACGATCAAAGTATGAGCAATCGAGGAAAGTTTCGTTCGGTGACAGGGTCCCATCGATCAAGAACTTTAGCTCGCCAATTAAGAGAATCAGAATCTCACCCAGACGAAGCCGACCTGCTACCATCTACAAGTTTTCACGCGACAGACTTGGCTCACCTGGGACGTCCAAGGTTGTAAAGGATGGCAGCGGTCTTTTCAAGAAAGCGGAAAGGACCAAGAGCGTGGGACTTTTGGACCGGTTCAAGAACTTCCTCAGCTCAATTCACTTGAACGGCAGCGACGATCTGGAAATCCTAGCACTTCGAAACTCGGCAAACATAATACGCCCACGGACTCCTTCTAAACCCAGGGAGCCTCGAGAACCTTGGGAGCCACAAGAAAAACGAGCTTTACCAGAAGAGCATGACGATGTTGACTTTGCAATTCGAGAGGCAGAACGTAAGAGAGAGATTCTGAAGCTACTGCAAGAAAGAGAGACGCTAGAGAGACAACTCGCCGCCGAGAAGGAAGAGAAACGGGCACTCAAAGAGGAGTATGATCGGAAACTCTACCTTCTACGCGGTGATTTCGAATCCCAGGTCCACAGTCTAGACGAGAAAATCGAGCAGTTGATGCAAGACTCTCAGGCGCGGCTGGTGGAGTTGGAGAAAGAACATTTGGACACGATCCAGCAGGTGGTGCTCCAGCAGAACGAGACGTTTTTGGTGCATCAGAAGCAGTCCGAGAGCAAGATCGAAGAGCTCAACCGCAGAATGGCACAGAGGGAAGAGGACTTGAAATCCCGGGAGCAGCAACTCAAGGCAATGATGAATCAAATCACAAATGGAAGCAAGGTTTCGGCCAGTGCTGACCGTGCTTCAGACCATCAGCAGCCCTTAACAAGACCTACTTTCGACAAGTACCTCACGGAAATGGAGGGTCTCCACGCAGACAAAGTAGCCATCGACACGAGCATACAGCAGCACGAGGCGGACATTATCGAGTTTTATGAAACGTTGCAAGCAGTTAGCCAGCGGCGTCTGGGCGAAGGGTCGTTGATCAGCGAAAGCGGTCTTCTTGAGCAGGTGCAAAAGTTGTTGGCCACGCTTGACGCTAACGCATCGGCCGAGCCTCATCCCTACTTCCAAAAGTTCAAAGAATATGAAGAATATTTCGCTGGATTCAGCGAGGGCCTGGAACAGTACGACAAGGACACTTTGCAGGGCATCGAGACCTCTTTTCAGACTGTGCGGGAGCACTTACGCCACAAGTTGTTGAAGTGCAAAGTCCAGAAACGCCAGTACGACAATGTTCTTGCGGAAAAGAAGTTGACTATATCAGGCGTCAACCACGAGACAGCAAGAACTGTAGTGGAGGCACTCACTGGCCGGACCAAAGTGCTTTCGCGGCAGCAGCAAACGGTGGAGTTACTCGAGAAGCTCAACGAATTGACGAAAAACCTAGACAAGTTAATGAGCAGGTGATCTAATAAGCTAATCGATCTTAAAACAAATCATCTTAAAAATACTTTTTTACAAGAGTTTTGGTAGAAGTTCAGTAGTGTGTCTGCAAGTACTGGTTTATAATGCGCGATCGATGCGACGCGTATCACTACTACAATGCCTGGTCCCACATTACTACCAGTGAAGCTACAGCCTTCCAACATTCGACCGATCGCATATAGAGTTCTTTCCAAGAAGCATGGGCTCAACATTCAATCCGACGCGCTCCTCGTCTTGACCGATGTCGTCAGCACCCGATTTGGCGCAGAGTGGAGAGGTCCCAAAGCACAACAGTTCCTCGAGGAGGTGGCCAAGGCGTGGAAGCAGCAGGATCGAGGTCTCTTCGTGGACGGCCCCGGTCTTGGCCAGGTGGTGAAAGAGCTTACAAGTCAAAAGGCTAAAAGCGACAGTTTCCTGGGTCCAGTGATTGCTTCCAGATCAGATACTGTGGTCGACATCGCGGCGGAGGCGCCCAAGGAAGAGTTGAACTGGCAGGATTTCGTCAAGTTCGTGGTGCCCGACCAGCAACCCAACTTTGTCTTTGACAGGCTCAGGAAGCAGTTCTCTGCGCGGGCAGTGGCAGGCAAGAAGCTCACCAATGGCCTCAAAAGCTCCATTGAGTACTTCAACCAGCGGTACTTTTTGATCATGGACAGACTCTCGCGGGACCAAAACTTCCAGAAACTGTCCTTCTCGAGCATTGCAGCCATCAACCAGACCTTGAACAACCGCAGCTCGGGGTACGAGATCACTCTCATCAAGAACGTGCTTGGAAGAGACGGCAACCGGTTTGTGCTCTTTGGGCTCTTGTCAAAGAACATCAACGGAAACTTTGTCTTAGAAGACTGCTCCGACTTCATCGAGCTTAATGTCTCCAAAGCCATCAAGTCAGAGGGCTCATTTTACTGCCCTGGCATGTTTGTTATCGTGGAAGGGATCTACTCGGCGTCGGGTGGCTCCATGAGCAACGACGCCAACGTCATCAGTGGTTGCTTCCACGTGTCGAGTTTGGGACAGCCACCTGCGGAAAAGAGAGACGTGTCTCTCGACGCATACGGTCACTTGGACTTCATGGGCATGCACAACGATTTCGACATGTCGAGCAACTCATTGGTGAAAATTGACCGGGCTTTGCGCAAGAAGCTCACGACCCTCGAGCGGAGCTTGGTCAACCACAGCGTCATCTTCCTCGGGTGCAACATATATCTTGACGATAACAAGATCAAGGCAGGCCTAGACAAATTCTTTGCCAAACTAGAAGATCAGCTTCTTGACGAGCAGGATTCCGAGGAACCTATGACCAACTACACTGTTGTAATGACGGGGTCTTTCACTTCACAGCCACTCATTCCAGTAAAGGGTTCAGTGAGCCTGATCTCCAACTCGGAAGAGTACAAAAGCAACTTCGACGGTTTGGCCGAAACTCTCTCAAAGTACCCGTTGGTGGTGAACAATTGCAAGCTCTTGCTCATTCCGGGTACCAATGATCCATGGCAGTCTACATACTCGTTGGGTAACCCCAGCTGTACGTTATTGCCGCAAACTCCCATCCCCAAGGTTTTTGTGACAAGGTTGGAAAGGCTTTTCCCCAAAGGCAACATTCTTTTTGGATGGAACCCCATGAGAATCAACTACGTCTCGCAGGAAATTGTTTTGTTACGTGACGATCTAATGAGTAAACTCAAGAGAAACGACATTGTTTTCAAGCACGATCTTGAGGTGGAGAAGGCGCAATTGGAAATGGAGCAGACTGGCAAGGACAAGTTGGTGGAGAATCTTGTTGGCGACGAAGTGCATTTGACCTCTAAAGTTAAGCAGGCCAGAAAGTTGGTCAAAACCATTCTAGACCAAGGCCATCTACAGCCGTTCCTCAAGGATTTGAAGATCATCAACCCGAACTACCAACACGTCGTGAGAGTGGAGCCTCTACCCACTACAATTGCGCTCTTTGATTCTAAGTTCGAGAGCTTTGAGGTCACTTACAACGGGTGCAAATTTGTCAATTTGGGCTCCTTCATCAGCAATCAGAACTCGCGCAAGATCAACTACGCAGAGTACTCGCCCAGCAGCAAGAGATACAATTTCAAGGAGCTTTACTTCTGACTGGAAAGCTCTGTCTTTAATTTTATGAGACTGCACTAAGGTTCGTTAGTGCTACGGACGAGCATTGCATCAAGCTACGCGTGCGCACTGAACTCACACAGGACCCGATTTTGAATACTCAACACCATGCATCCGTTCCACAGAGATCTCCACATCAAGTATGTGAAAGACTTAGATTCCAAAATCACGAAGCAAACATACGAATATTGGCTACTGGAGCATCTCCGGCTCAATGGTCTCTATTGGGGAGTCATGGCCCTCGCCACAGTGAAGTCTCTCGAGACCCTTCCAAAGCAGGAGGTGATTGACTTTGTTTTGAGCTGCTACGACTCCGATGCTGGTGCTCTCGCCGCCTTCCCAGGCCACGATGCTCATCTCTTGACGACGTTGTCGGGTTTGCAAATCCTTCTCATCTACGACCTGTTGGATGCCATATCGTCCGAACAAAAAGAGAAGATCGTACAGTTCGTTCTAAGTTTACGTCAACCGGACGGCTCGTTCACCGGTGACGGGTTTGGGGAAGTGGACACCCGGTTTGTTTTCGTGGCATTGTACATCCTCACGATCTTGGGCCAGGTGACTCCCGAAATTGCCTCCGGAGCCAGTGACTTCATCATGAAGTGCGAGAACTTCGACGGTGGGTTCGGTATGGCGCCAGGAGCAGAATCCCACGCTGCCCAGGTCTACACTTGTGTCGGTGCGTTGGCTTTGTCTGGCCTGCTCGACTTGGTCACACAAAAGACCCCGGCTTGGCTCAGCGAACGCCAAGTAGTTGGATCCGGAGGATTCAACGGCCGTCCTGAGAAGTTGCCTGACGTTTGCTACAGTTGGTGGGTGTTGCTGAGTTTAGCTGCATTGGACAAAGCTCACTGGATTGATTTCCCAGCGTTGGAAAACTTCATTTTGGAGTGTCAAGATCTCGAGGCAGGAGGCTTCTCTGACCGTCCCGGTAATCAGACAGACGTTTACCACACATGCTTTGCTATTTCCGGGTTGGGTTTGATGTACCCGGAGAAATACGATTTGGAAGAGGTAGACCCAGTTTTGTGTCTCCCCAAGCGTGTTGCCCGTGGGTTGAAATTATACAAGAAGTAGCATACGTTGTGGGTTCAATAAATTAGCATGTATCAATTTTCTAATGCAAGATGAAGAGGGTTTTTGACTCTAAGAGGTTGGCAGGAGCCAAATCTCACCGAGGTTGGCAAAGTGTGCCTTTTCCTCTTCAGTGAAGGTGATGATCTTACCCTCTACCTGGTTGGTCTTGGTTTCTCCGTTTTCCTCGTAGTAACCACCAATCAGAGAATATGCACACCATAAGTAACCATGACAGTATCCCGCCATGACCCATGGAGCCTCAGGCTCGTGCTCGACGTTCCTCAAGCCCCGGTGCTCGGGGTCGAATGGGGGAACGATGGCATTTTCGATGATAATCCTGGACTGGAAGAAGATCCTGAACTCCTCCACAGTTTTGAGCCTAGTGTAGCGCTTTCCCTTCTTGAACTCGTCCTCGTAGTTCATGCTGCTCTTCATCGCGTTACCGCAATGACGGAATCCCGAATTGAACCACACCAAGGTGTGGTCGTCTTCATCACTGATGTGGGATGGGTGGTTCGAGCAAATCTCTTTCGATTTAAAACTCTTGATCTGGCCAACATCCTTTTGGCGCTCCGTTTCTGGTGTAAACTCGCCAATAGAAGCGGCAAAGTTGTTGTTGAAAGCATAACTTTCGTCTCCTGTGAACACGGTGGCGAGCCAGAAAAGCTCCTTGTCACCATAAATTCTGTGAACGATTGGACTGTAGAAGTTCATGATGGACATCATCAATGGTTGCATGAAATGCTTTTTCCTGTTCAACACTACAACACCACTCTCCATGTAGTGAGAAGCACCCTTGAAAAACTCGTTGTCCAAGGTGTAGTTTGTCGTTTGCGGAATGTTGAAGACGATGGAGTCCTCCAAAGAAGGCATGAGCTTCTTGAAGAATGTAATGTCGTCGCCACCCCGGTACTGGTGGGCAGCTCTGTCCTTGTAGAACATGGTGCCCTTTTGAATGTACTTCTTCAACGTGAAGAAATACTTTGGATCTTTGAGGAGCACTGCATCAGCATCGCAGAGAATCATCTCTTCGAAAGAATTGAAGAACGTGGCCATGACCTTGTTGGCGAACCCTCCGAATTTACCGATGTATTTCTTGTCAATACTTCTTTCAGCGTTGACAAACCAGAGCTCCTGAGCTGGGTAGTCCCTGAACGCGTTTCTGGCAGCCTTGATGAGCTTTTCCTTCGACTCGTCGGAGAGATTGGAGTGATACACAACTTGAACGGGGTATGGGTTGCGGAATGATCTGAGCACTCTGAGGAAGCGGACGGCCTCGTCAATGTGCGAGTCACCGATGGTCATGACCACGCCTCTGCCGTTCAAACGTCTCTTGTACTCGTTCAAGAAACAGTCGCCGTAGGTGAGTCCACGGTCCTCTCTACCGGGAAAGTACGAGGTCTTGCCGTCGTGTCTGGTGAAAGTGGGGAACTCGTTGGTCAACCAAGGGAAGATCTTTTGCTCGACGTCGTTGCAAGGAATGCGGTTGTTGTAGATGACACCACCCACGTTGTCCGTTTCGGATTCAACGAATTTGACGTCCTTGGACAAGAATGCCCGCTGAGTCTTCACAAACGAGTCGTCGGCTGCCTTGGTGGCTGGATTTTGGGCTCTCATGAAGCACTTGTTGAACACACGCACGTGGGAGACGAAGTCATGCATGGACTGCTCGTCGGCCATGACTCTGTCTCTCAACTCGGTGTACTTCTCCTTGACTTGGTCGTCGGTCAAAGGCGTGGGTTTCTTTTCGTTCTTCTTCTCCGCGTCTTCAGCCTCCTTCTTTTCGTTCTTTCTGACTTCGGACAAGTAGCTTTCGAAACTGCGGTAGGCCTCACGGTCGAGCCGGAGGTCATGTTCGGGGTCGACACTCCATTCTGGATTGCTCATGGCCAAGTGGTTGAAGTAGATTCTGCATCTGTCCTCGAACGAGTTTTTCTTCAAAAAGTTGAACAAGGTAGTTTCCCTGAGAATCTCATCGTAGACGACGGAGCGGGAGTCGATCTTCTTGAGCTTTTCGCTTCGGTGATGGAGCTTAGAAAAGTAGCCTCGCAAGCCATCGGAGTTGAACAGCGAGGACAAGGAGTCCAGGGCGAATGTGCGAAGGGTGGAGAGATTCCACAAGGTGAAGACCAAAGCGGCGGCCAAAACGCCGATCTTCCAAGAATAGATTAGGTTTAGGAGCTTCATCGTATGAGAGCGTGGCGGGGCCGGATAAACTGCAATTCCAGGATGCCCGGGGAGACAGTGCTAGCAGCAGAGGGGCGCAGTCGGATCGGCGTCGCAAATGAAAGTGTAAACACTTAAGGGATGGGCGAAGAACGCGGTGGTGAGCGATCGGCGGTTGATCGACACGAAAACTCAAAAACACACCGTAGGGACACGTGTGTGGAGCCTGGTGTTTCGGGTGGGCAGGCGGAGACGGGGCCAAGACTATGTACGGGCCACCGGCGAGGAGATCAGGCTTTGAAGCTGGCAGGCAGACGGCGTGGAGGGTAAGAAAAAAAGAAGCCCCTGGTGATGATGCGAGTGGTGCGAAGATAAAGATGGCCATTAATTGTGCTGTAGGGCCAGCATACAGCCAGTGATGCGCACCGGCGTGTGCTTCTACGCAGTGCGACGATAATGGCGCAGCGCCTCAAAGTCCCCAACCTGGGGGTTTTTATTGCTTGGCTTTTCGGGAGAGACTTCGTTCTTGCTCTATTCGAGAAGAAGCTTTAGAGCTTTGCTGCGTCTGAGCCTTGGATTCTACAGTGGGGCCAGATTAGCTTCGGGGCTCAGCGAGTTTGGGGCACAGGTGGAAATGATGCACAAGTGAAATTAACGCAGTGTTTGTCCAGTCTATGCCGAACAGGAGCCCGGCAGACACTAACCGGCGACACGAGACGAGGCACGATGTGTTGCCTGATTCCAACAGTAGACCAACTACCACGACTAAATTGTTTAGAGCCCACTATTACGCCCACTATCACGCCCATGAACAGGCCGTTGGTTCCGAACCGTGTCTACGCCCAAATTTCATGTGGATTCCATGTGCTCCCACTTTTGCCCTTTCTACCTCTCAACCACGTTGCCCATTGCTCTCAACACGAAACTCTATTCGGGGGCCGTGGTTCCGAACACCGGTGGTCTCGTGCAACTCGGAAAGTGCTAGTATTAGTTGCCTGCACCGCCCGTGCAGCTGCATGGTTGTCAACCTGAATAGGGGTTTCGTGCGCGTCGAGGTCGCCATCTTGAGATGAAAAGACCCAGTGGGTCGCCCACGACGCGCCGAACCGGATGCTGGCGCCCGGTGTGGTGCAGCAGAAGATGCTTATCTTGAGGGTGCAGGCGCCAGTCCCCGATCGTCCGCAACTCATAACCCTCGACACATCCGTGCACCGATAGAGCCACACCTGCTAGTGTCTCACGTGTCAGATGCTGAGAAAAAAGATAGTGCTGAGATAGTCCGGGCCAGCTACAGTATAGTACGATGTTCTCACGTGGCCCACACGTGCCGCACCAACACTTCCACCAGTCTGCACCACACCACGTGCACCATGGACTTCTTCTCCGACCACCCCAACCACCCGGCCAACCTCATCTGTGAGTTGTGCCGGCTCTTCTACGACAACAACTGGGTCACCGGTACCGGCGGCGGCATCTCCATCCGCGACGTCGATGGGCCCAACCCCAACATCGTGTACATTGCCCCATCGGGGATCCAGAAGGAGCGGCTCAAGCCCCGGGAGATGTTCGTGGCCGAGTTGCCGGGCAAGATTTTGCACACGCCCAACGAATTCGACGAGCCCTTGAACTCGGACGTGGCCAAATCGTTCAAGTACAAGCCGCTGGCATGCACGCCATTGTTCCTCAGCTGCTACAACATGCGAGATGCCGGTGCATGCATCCACACCCACTCCCAGAACGCCGTCATGGCCACGTTGATTTGGGAGGACAAGGTGGAGTTCAGCATGAGCCACATTGAGCAGATCAAGGCGCTCCCCCGCTTGGAGAAGGACCCACTGGGTCAAGTGGTCAAGGTTGGCAGCTTGGAGTTTTTCGACACCATGGTGTTGCCCATCATCGAGAACACTCCGCACGAGGAGGACTTGACCGACACGTTGCAGCAGGCAATTGCCAATTACCCAAACGCCACCGCCGTGTTGGTGCGTCGCCACGGAATATATGTGTGGGGTGAAAATGTGTGGAAGGCTAAGGTGTATAACGAGGCCATCGACTACTTGTTGGAGTTGGCTCTCAAGATGCACCACGCGGGCGTGCCTCTCGTCAAGAAATAAACAACTCTTCGGTGCTTGCTATTCTGTTGTATCCTTTTCTATTTATCCTTCCTATTTTCCTGTCAGAGCGGGTTCTTGGTATCCCGCAACTCTTGTCCGTGGATGGCCATCCAATCTAGCGGAACACTCTCGTCCACTTCGCCAATGCAAACCACGCTGCCCCCTCGGAGCAAATACACCCCCAAAAGTAGCATCTGGTTCTCTTCTTCGGGGTATATTATTCTCTCCACCGTCTCCGACAAGATCACGTTTGTGGAGTGGTCGAAGCTGCTGAGCGTGCCTTCGAACAAACGGGCGTCGGTGGTGACAACACGCACCTTCTCTAGTTGTTAGTACGGGTCAAAACAATGCAATTCGTTAACATACTCCCCAAGTATTCTTTCAAGGCAGACATGGTGTTGTGAGTGAGAACGACGCACTGGTATAACTCAACAGTCACGTGACGCGATGGAACAGGAGCACACTCAGGTTCCACACTGACATCAATGGAGTCCTGATGAAAATGTGATGAATGATACACATCCAGTTGCCATTTTTTATGAACAATTTTTGGTGGTGAAACTTATTCGGCAACGTCACTTCATTGGCTTTTTGCCGTTACTGTCTGCGACCTTACTACAATAGACCCTTTTACTA
Source organism: Metschnikowia lopburiensis (nom. inval.) (assembly GCA_030563105.1). NCBI lineage: Eukaryota > Fungi > Ascomycota > Pichiomycetes > Serinales > Metschnikowiaceae > Metschnikowia > Metschnikowia lopburiensis (nom. inval.). The sequence continues at coordinate 1,002,108 of JAKUBC010000002.1, forward strand.
CGGATTATCTGGCTGCTTGTATCGAGGATTTCAAACTCCGTAGAGTCAAAGGTATTCTCGCATTGACTCTCGCTTCTGACCTCGCTTTTGCGGTCCGTTTTCAGCAGCACCAAGAGAATGTGACCTTACAACTGTCTGGTGGTGGCTTCCTTGGCCCTGTGCGGCAGGAGCTAGCGAAAATGCTCAGAGTGAGGTCACGTGCACACGCTATTTTGCCGTTCCCCAGGGTCTGTGCGTGAGTCAGCGCGAGGCAATGTTAGATGTAACGGCTTTTGGCTGCGTGCATGATGTGCATCGGTCCATCATGAAAATCTCTCCTTGGTACGCATATTATACCACTTTTTTTTCGATTGAAAATCTAAACAAATACCTTGCATAAATTTCCTAAACTTGCCATGTCGGATAAGTTATCGGAAAGTGAATCCTGTGCTAGTCCTGCAACCCACACGCACACGGCATCAGTATGGAAGAATTTCAAAGACTCTTTTAAACCGGCCGACCAAGTGGTTTTGGACTTGGAAGATCTCGACGCGGTCGAACGGGCCAATGTCCGCGCCGCCAACTCGCAACTTTCCAAAAGATTGAAAAATCGCCATTTGCAAATGATTGCAATTGGTGGCTCTATTGGCACTGGTCTCTTTGTCGGCTCCGGATCGGCACTTGCCACCGGTGGCCCCGGAGGAATTGTCATTGCCTGGGTCCTCACTGCATCGTTTGTCTTCACCACCATGCAAGGACTTGGCGAGCTTTCCACCGCCTTCCCCATCAGTGGAGGATTCAACATCTACGCCACGCGGTTTATTGAGCCTGCAGTGGGATTTGCCGTGGGCTGGAACTATTTCCTCCAGTTTTTCGTGCTTCTCCCCTTGGAGTTGGTTGCTGCGTCGATCACAATCAAGTACTGGAACCTGTCCCTAAACCCTGATATTTTCGTGGCAATTTTCTGGGTGCTAGTGTTTTTCATCACCATGATGGGGGTGCGCTGGTACGGCGAGGCGGAGTTTGTGTTCTGCTTGATTAAGGTGATCACCGTGATTGGCTTTATCATTTTGGGCATTGTTCTCATTTGTGGTGGTGGTCCCACTGGCGAATTTGTCGGTGGCCGTTACTGGCGAAACCCAGGTCCCTTTGCCAACGGATTCAAAGGTGTGTGTTCTGTGTTCGTCACTGCCGCTTTTTCTTTCGGTGGCACGGAGATGATCAGTTTGGGTGCTGCCGAATCGGACAACCCCGGTAAGGCTCTCCCCAAGGCCATTAAGCAGGTGTTCATTCGCATCACCTTGTTTTATTTCGGTACCATCACCGTGATTGCAACCCTCGTGCCCTCCAACGACCCCCATCTTTTGAATGCTTCTTCCTCTGTTGATGCTGCCGCCTCTCCTTTTGTGCTAGCCATTGTCAATGGAGGCATTAAGGGCTTGCCCAGTGTCATCAACGCCGTCATCTTGATTGCCGTTTTGTCGGTGGGTAACGCTTCCGTCTACGCCTGCTCCCGGTCGCTCAATTCGTTGGCTGAACAGGGCATGGCCCCCAAATGGGCCGGTTATGTGGACAGAAAGGGCAGACCATTGTTTGCCATCATCATCACCAACCTCTTTGGGCTTTTTGCATTCATCGCGGCCTCCGACAAACAGGAGGATGCATTCAACTGGCTTCTTGCTCTTTCTGGACTTTCGTCCATTTTCACCTGGATGTCTATCAACGTCGCCCACATCCGGTTCAGACTTGCCATGAGAGCGCAAAACAAGTCTTTGGACGAGTTGATTTTCCGCTCCTCCACCGGTGTCATTGGTTCCTACTACGGAACCTTGTTGAACTTCTTGGTTCTTGTGGCCACGTTCTGGCTCTCTTTGTTCCCCATTGGCACTGCCCCCAATGCCTCTGATTTTTTCCAGGGCTACTTGGGTTTCCCCACCATCTTATTTTCGTGGATTGGATACAAGATTTATTCTCGTAGCTGGAGACTTTACATCAAGGCGGAAGACATCGACGTGGAAACCGGAAGATTGCACCCCGACATGGATCTTATCCGGCAGACCGAAGCGGAAGAAGCTGCTGAGATGAAGAACAAGCCGCTTTGGCGCCGTGCATTAGCCCTTTTGTTCTAGGGTTGTTTTATACTTTTTTATGTCTTAACGAAATTGAACTCTATTAATATTATGTGAACAAATGAAGGTAACAAATAGCAGATTGCAAATCTAGCAGAAGAATTGGTAGGTTCTGTAGTAGAATGGCTTGGTGGCCAAGATGGCTCTCTCCTCGGCAAGCTCTTGCTTCAAGAGGTCGAGGTCCAACTCTCTTCTTCCAGTGTCGATGTCGATGTCCTTGGTCTTGATGTAAAGGGTCCAGTTCTTCTTCCAGATCTTGTGGACGATGAAGAAGAAGGAAATGACGAACAAGGAGAGCCACGTTTGGAAGAAGTGGTAAGCAGTTGGCTTCTTGCCAAGAGGGAACAAAGCGATCCAGAATTGGGCAACAAGCACAAGGAAGATCAACACCACGGAGATGTAAGAACCGATCACACCGGCTTGGGAAGTGAACACAAGCTCAGAAGTGTCTCTGCCTTGGTACTTAAGGGCTTGTCTGAATCTGATGTGGCAGATACACACGGAAGCCCAGGTGAAGAAGGAAGACAAACCGGACAAGGCCATCAACCAGTCGAATGCAATACCCTGCTTTCCGGAAGCGGAGACGAAACAGATCAAACCAAAGATGGATTGGGTGATGATACCGAAGATTGGTCTACCCTTCTTGTCAATGTAGTTGAAGAACTTTGGAGCTTGACCGGCAGCAGCCAAGGCAGCCAAGGTTCTGGAAGAACCGAAGACGGAAGAGTTACCGACAGACAAGACGGCAATCATGATGACAACGTTCATGACAGATGGCAAACCACTGATACCAGCGTTTCTGATAGCAATGACGAAAGGCGAGTAACGGGCAGTACCGTCAGCCTTTGCCAACTCAGGGTCATCGTATGGGACAAGCATACCGACAAGGATCAAGGAGACAATGTAGAACAAGGTAATTCTCCAGAAGACTTGCTTGATAGCCTTTGGCATGGTCTTTCTTGGGTTAGCAGACTCGGCAGCAGCCAAACCGACCAACTCGGTACCGGAGAAAGCAAAAGCAGCAGTCACGAACACGGAACAAAGACCCTTGAAGCCGTTGTTGAATGCACCGGGGCCGTGCCAGAACTTGCCTCCGAGGTAACCACCCTTTGGACCACCACCACAGACCAAGACGATACCCAAGATGATGAAACCAACCACGGCAGTGACCTTGATAATCGAGAACACGAACTCACCTTCACCGTAGCCCTTGACTCCGAAGAAGTTGATACCGATGATAAGCACGTAGAAAGCCACACAGAACACCGCCGGATTGGTTTTGTCGTCCCAATATTGCACGGTGATGGCAGCAGCGACCAATTCCAAAGGCATGACAATTAACCAACCCATGGCGTAGTTCCAAGCCATGGCGAAACCCCAAGAAGGAGAGATAAATCTGGTGTTGTAGGTGACGAAAGCACCGGAGACAGGGAAGGTGATAGCCAACTCACCCAAGGCGTGGACGGTAGAGAAAATCATACCACCAATCAAAATGTAACCAATCAAGACAGAAGCGGGACCACCACGGTGCAACACCTTACCGGAACCGATAAACAAACCAGTACCAATAGAACCACCGATGGCAATCATCTGCAAGTGTCTACCGGTCAAGGATCTGGACAAGGGCGAGTTAGCAGTGACAATGGCTGCTCTCTCGACTTCAGACAAGTTTGGGTCCAAGCCCAACTCGGCTTCATCGAATCTTCTGAAACCGTCCTTGAAGGATTCCCAAGCGCCCATCTTGGGCTTGCTGTCCTGAACATCAAAAGCCTCGACGGTAACACCGCCGTTCTTGTCAGTAGAGGCCTGCTCTCTGGAGGTAATGTAATCCAATTCTTTCTCAGGCATGGCAAAACAAGATAATTGATGAGAAAAAAAATTAGAACGAATTGATCCGATTTAAATAATCTTTGGGCTGATTTGGAGCCAGATGGTGGCCTGTACAGAAGTGTTCTTAGGGTCGTTATCAGAGATAACTTTTCGCCGCACCATGCAGCCGATGCGCCCAGAAACTCGCTTGACACCACCAAGAAATCTTATCCCGGAAAAACACAGGTTGACGTCGGGCTTGGCTGTGTCAGCTCCGAGACATCAGGCTGCCTTGATAGATTTTCTGGTTTTCGTTGTTTTGTAGACATCAAGGCTTCTGGAAACATTCCGCGTGAGATCGGTCTCCTGAGCTTAGGCCTTAGGCCCGATGAGCTCACATGCCATTCGATGAGATAAGGAACGTGAGATGCGTCGATCTAAAATGGCAGGTAAGGCTGTAGCCGGATACGTGCGTGAGCGAGAAGAGCAGGCACGAGCGAAAAGTCACCCGAGCGCCCAGAATAAAATTAGGCCCAGCTGAAAAAAGCTCTAGATTTCGGGAAAACGGCGCAATTGTTTTCATTCAATTTTTTCCACTGGTGGGTGGGCGACTTGTTCAGGGGCTCTTGTGATGGGACCGCAATGGTCCGCGAAGGATTCCGCAATTTCTGTGCGCAGGGCTAATTTCCGTCATCGAAGCGTAAACGAGGCCAAATAAGGGCCTGCAGCCCACCGTGGGTTTTTCCGGTCCTGATTGCCTGGCACAATATCCAGGAGTGCGATGGCCCGGCTAAAGTTGTGTGAACCCCTCACCTGCAACCACGCCCCGACTTTATCCGGACCCAAAGTAAGCTATTTCGCTAGGTCTTGCTGGGCCGGGATGCGATTTCTTTTTAGTCTTGTCAGCTTATCTTTGTGCGTCGCTACATGCCCCATTAGTCTTATCTACTACCACCCGGTGTTTGGCGATGTGGTAGGTGACTGCGCTGGCCTATCAGCCGTTGGCTGTAGTCACGTTTCTTTTGCAATATTACGTTTTCACCGGTAACGCAGAACAGAGTATTTGCAGATCGAAAACGGTATCGTATCGGGCGGGACAGATTGGGACAAGCGATGGGGTGATATGAGGGGATGGAAAGATACGGGTGGTAATTGGGAACCACAAGCGAGCTTGGTTATCGTCGCAATCAATCGGTAGATGACCTAAGTCAATCAATCGATAATTAAGCAATATGTAATCAAATGGGGGTTATTCAGAATCCTCCCGAAAATCAATTAGCAAAGTAATTGCCCCGATATGGCAGAATTTTGAAAGACATTCAACTCGAGTGATAGACGTATCAAGACCAATTGACTTAAAAATCGCCAGACCAATTGCGTGGGGAGTCTACACGAATCAAACTTACAATATTATGATGCAATATAAACGGTGACCAGGCTACTTCTTCTCCTTCTTCTCCTTCTTCTCTTTCTTATCCTTCTTTTCTTTCTTCTCCTTCTTCTCCTTCTTTTCCTTCTTGTCCTTCTTCTCTTTCTTTTCCTTCTTGTCCTTCTTCTCCTTCTTCAGCTTCTTGCTGCTCTTCTCGTCGTCGTCGTCGTCTCTCTTTCTCTTCTTAGGAGCCTCTTCGTCGTCGGACTCGTCGTCGGAGTCAGCAGGAGCCTCGGCAAGTGGAGCAGTGGCGTCAGCGTCGGCGTTGTAGGCTCTGGCTTCGGAAATCTCAATCTTCTTGGCGTCGCGGACAACCTTCGAGGTAGTTCTCAAGTCTCTTCCTTCCAATGCACTCAAACGAGACTCAACCTTGGCTCTGACCTCCATACCGAAGTCACCGGAGTCGTCTCTCTCCTCAGCCAAAGAGTCGTATCTCAAGGCCACAGCAGCCTTGGCAGCAAGAACTCTAGCAATCTTACCCTTGTTCTTACCAGAAGCCTGGCCCACCAAGGAGGCGTGGTACAACAAACCGTACTTGGGTGTGTCGTGCTTGGTCTTCAATGCTCTGAACAAAGCCTTCTCAGCACCCAAGATTTGGATGGTGGAGGCGGGGGCCTTGGCCAAAGAGGTCATGGATCCGGCGTGTGCAATCAATCTGGCACCGACCAACTCACCGACCAACGAGGTCAAGTTAGGGGCGATAGCCTTCATACGGGCAGTCAAGTAGTTGGACAATTGCTCTCTGTAGGCAGCAAACTCAACGATTTGCTCGGCCAAAGCCTTGATGTTGTCCAAGTCGTTGTCGGTAATTTCGGTACCCATGGACACCTCGGCGGCGCTCTTGACCTGCTCCTCCATCTCCTCAGGCAAGATCTCCGACATGTCGGTCTCGGCAGCCTTGGATCTGATGCCCATGGTCAAGATGATTCTGGCGTAAGCCACGGAGTCGGTTATGAGCTTGGCCAACTCAGGGAAGTGCCAGCCGTACCACTCCTTACATCTCATGGCGTATGTGTTGAGCTCCTTGTCCAAGTCGTCCAAAAGGGCAATGGCTTGCACAATCATGGTGTCGACCTTGTCGGCGCTGAACTTCAACTTGTGTCTGCCGATGGAGTGGGCCAAACCAAGCGACATCTGCTTCAACACAGAGTCGTCCAAGCCGGGCAAAAGCTCGGGCAAGAACTCTCTGATCGATCTGTGCAAGTCCAACGAGGCGGCGTCCGAAACAACGGAGTAGTTCAAGCCCAACTTGTTGATGGCATTACCCAACTTGGCCTCAGAAACGATCAAGGTAGCCTTCTTCTCAAGCTTGACGTCCTCCAAAAGCTTCTTCAAGTTGTCGGAGACCTTGCCCTCGATGACAGCATTGGCCTCTTCCAAGGCGCTGGCGGCGGACTGGAACTTCTCGAAACGGTGGATTTTGAACTGCTCGGCGACTTTTTCGGCAGAGTTCAAGTCGTCGATGAGCGACGACGACTTGTGGATCTTCTTGTCTGCAGCCTTCAAAAGGGCGTACCCAGCTGCAGTTTCAGTCAACACGTAAGCCATTTTTGTGTTGTGGGTTGAGTCTGGTGGGAAAAAATTGTGCCGATGAGGTGAAAAAAACTTGAGGGTGGGTACTGCAGGGAATTCCAATGGTGCACGGGTGCGTGGCTTCGCAGGAATGCCAGATGGCTAGGGTACCTGCGAATCCTGGGGAATGAAGAAATCTCAGCAATAAAAGACGACAATGTTAATTTTGAGTTTGCTAATTCCGTCGGTGAAAATGAGGAATTGATCGGAATCTCATCGAAAGTACGCGATTGAATGCTTTACAGTGGTTTTCAGGATGGTCGATGGAGTGGTCAACTGGTAGAATGAAATGGTGGTGAACGGCTCACGCAGAGTACTAGAACCACATCTCGAGAACGTGTAGAACACAAACAAAAGTTGTACAAAAGGATTCTGTGGCTTCACAAAATCAAATGTATCTTGAAGAGTTACGGAAAAATTTCGTGAAAAATATTATCTAGCGTATTTCATCTCTGATATGTGATGGGGTTCCGGCTAGTCGCGCGTGTACTTCGCAGCCACGCTACTAAGTCTACCCTAAGACTATGGCTGATCCCAACGCCACCACGTCGCCAGAGCGAAAACGGCCGAAGCAGGCAAAGCCTCGGACCTTGTACTTTTTCCAACCGACCAACACTCTCGCATTCAACCCGGCAAACACCGCCGCCGCCACCAAAACGCGTGATGACAGCCGAAGTGAAGACAGTCGACGTGACGACACCCGACATGATATTACAAGACTACCGGCGAATCCCAAAACTGAAAATAATGACCCCTCGCCAATCCCTGCTCCTCCTTCCGATCCTCAGCGGTCTTCGCAAGCCAGCGTGGTCATCGACGCGTGTGACCCACTTTCAGCCTTCAGAAGCCACGGAGGAAATGTGGAACAACAGAGCTCAGACGACAGTTTCGATGGCGTGAAATGGAAACCAATCAAGGCTTCCGGCGGTGTCTCGAAGCCCATTCTCTCGTCGCCTCTCAAGAACGTGGAAGTTTTGCCAAAGGCAGAGACAGTGGTGAACGAAGTGACAGACTCCATTCTATCCAAATACGGCAGTGCCACAACGAATTTGCTTTCTCAAACTCCACGTTATACCCGGACTCACTCGGATGGCTCGAAGCTCACCGTGGACACGTCTCCAACGCTATCCAGATCCAAGTCGTTCGATCCGCGTTCGCTTCAAGGTCCGAATCTCAGGTTGGATGAACCGCCGAAGGTCTCGAGATTGAACACGTGGATTGGAAAATTCGACGACAAAATCCCTCTTTCGGCCGCTCCAACGGCCGAGTCCTCACCAATACAGTCTCCAGCCAAGGTCCCCGATGACAGCGATTACATGTCCTCTGACGACGACTCCCTACTAGCAAGCTTGACAGTGCCACAACCCCTGCTACCGACTCTGCTCTCAACTCTGCTTCCACATAAAATAGAAACGAAGAAAAGTGAGTCGTCTTCAATGGGTCCGATCACTTTTAGTTCGGCGGAGTCCACTCCTGTCGCACTTCACAATAACAAGCATGCCTCGGTGGACGATACAGATCCATTCTCGGACGATCTAGATATCGCCGTGTTGCAGTCTGTACAAACTCAGCCAATGGCCGAAATCCCAGCATCTGGTCCTCCCAAACCAGCCCCCGCATTGCCCACATCCACTACAAAGTATGAAGAGAAGGACTGTGGTGCCAAATTGTCTTTCTCTCGCCCCGACTTCACTCGTTACCAAATCACCTCGATCTTTCGGACAACTTACACGGTACAAAACCATAAAAGAAAACAAATCATCCTCTCCGTCGTCGACGCCGAGAACTCTGCCACCAAAATCATTGTTCGTGGAGAAGCAGCAGAACTAGATATGGCAGAAGGAGACATCATTCACGTCATTTACACGTCCTCCGAAAATCACAAGCTCGTGAGTGACACAAACAACTTGTTGATTTGGAATCCCGACGTGCTTGTGTCTTCAACTACAGTCGCTGATCAACTCTTCTGCCCGAGAAAGACTGTTCTCGGAAAGCGGTTGACCATGCCTAATCAACTGTCAATTCCACTCTTGGTCGGTAACATAGTCCATGAGATCTTTCAAGTTTGTGCAATCACTGGCGAGTTCGCTCCGGAATATCTCGAGCGACTCTTGGAAACGGAGGTAGAAGCACGGCTTCTAGAAATCTACTCCATAGGTGATGTTGCTGAAGAGCTTAAGCAAAAAGTTCGTGCACAACTCCCCTATGTCCAAAACTGGTTCAAAACGTTCTACCGCAAGCCACCATCCGAAATTCCAACGAACAAACGGCAGCAAAAAATTCGTTTTTCTGTCTCCGAGACTCTTGACGTGGAGGAGTCTGTTTGGTCTCCAATGTTTGGCATAAAAGGAATTGCAGACCTCACTCTTAGAGCGAACTTGCTGGGCGAACTGTCAAATGGACAATTTCTTTTGCCAATGGAGCTAAAAACTGCTCAGCCAAATCTCTCGCATCAAGCACAGGCTGCATTGTACTCCCTCCTATTCAAGGATCGGTACAACATCGATATCACCTCATTTCTCTTGGTTTACACCCTGAATGAAGGCTCCACCACCAAGCATGATATTTCGATTCCAGATTTGAAATCGCTCGTCAACCTCAGAAACAGAATCTCCTATTATTTGAAAGGTGGCGTTCAAGAACGACCTGGCTTGATGAAGCAACAAAAGTGTGACAGATGCTTCTTCCAAGAAAATTGCATGACCTACAATTTTTTGGCGGAGAGTGGAACTCCAGAGGAAAGCGGTTTGAAAGAAGGTACTTTCGAGGAATTGACCGAGCACTTAGTGGGAAAGGACAACTACAAGGAGTTTCTTGTCACTTGGGACGATCTTCTTTCGAAAGAAGAAGAGTTTGTCTCCAGATTTAACAAAAATCTTTGGGTCTACACATCCAAAGAGCGTGAGGCAGAACAGGGAAAAGCACTTTCGGATTTGATAATCAGCGACGCTGCAGATTCAGACACTAATTCAGGTCAGTTTCTTTACACGTTTAAACGTCACCCAGGAAGTTCGCATGCACCCATGAATGCAACTCAGATCATGAAGTACGACAAAGTGATGGTGAGTGACGACAAAGGACACTTCGCTCTTGCACAAGGTTATGTGAGGTATGTTGAGCGAGACTTCATTACAATTGCTACTCGAAGGCGCCTTGTGCCGACAGAACTGAAAGCAGATCGTTTTCACAGAGCCGGAGTTTTGCGGCCCACGCAGCTCAGTCAATCTGAGGGATTTAATTCTGTCATATTCCGTATTGACAAGGATGAAATATTCTACGGTATGGGAGTGGCGAGGTTTAATATTCTCAATCTCTTTCTCAAATCAGGTGATCACAAGAGAAGAGAATTGATTGTAGATAGCCGGGAACCGAAGTTCCTGTCAACTCCTCAGTTCCCTGTTAATCTTGGCTCGCATAAGTTCAACAAGCACCAAATTGAGGCGCTTTCAAAAGTCAGCACCACCGAGGACTACTCCCTAATTTTGGGTATGCCTGGAACAGGAAAGACCACCGTGATAGCTCACCTCATCAAGATGCTTGCTCAAGCGAATAAAACTGTTTTATTGACGTCTTACACCAACTCGGCGGTGGACAACATCTTGATCAAATTACAAGAACTCGGTGTTGACTTTTTACGCATCGGCAACACTTCTAGAATTCATCCAGATATCAAAGACCACACTCCGTTTTCCAGCAAAAACAAAATCGTCACATACAAAGATTTTGAAAATGTCTACATGAAGCCACTAGTCGTTGCTACAACATGCTTGAGTGTCTTTGACTTATCATTCAGTGTCCGCGATCATTTTGACTACTGTATTGTGGATGAAGCCTCGCAAGTATCAATGCCTATCAGTTTGGGTCCGCTCGCTCTCGGCGACAAGTTCGTCCTCGTTGGAGACCATTTCCAACTCCCACCCTTGGTGTCTCACCCAGATGCGGAAGTCAAAGCTGGTTTGTCGCAATCGTTGTTTCAACTTTTAGCTACAAAACACCCTCAGAGTGTGGTTGAACTCAAGGAACAATACCGTATGTGTGAGGATATTATGTTCATCTCGAACCAATTGGTTTATAAAAACCGGCTCACATGCGGGTCATCAGAAGTGGCTAATCAGATCCTATCCGTTCCTGAGATCTCCAACCTAAAGAAGTTCCTTAATCCCTGCAACGTGCTTTACAACTCCTGGCTTCTGTGGGCTTTGGAAGAACAAAACCAAGTGATTTTTTTCAACCATGACGCATTGCCTGGTTACGAACGTGCTGTGGGCGAGAACGTGACTAACCTCACTGAGGTCGAGCTTGTCCGACAAACCGTTGAATCACTCAATGCGTGTGGAGTCCCGACATCAAAAATCGGTGTAATGACTCTCTACCGTTCTCAATTGAAGCTTTTGAACGAGACGTTACGGCACTATTCTGATCTCGAAATCTTGACTGCCGACCGTTTCCAGGGACGTGACAAGGACTGTATCATCATATCGATGGTACGGTCTAACCAAGACAAAAGAGCGGGTGATCTCTTGAGAGACTGGAGGAGAGTCAACGTCGCGGTTACTAGAGCAAGAGCCAAGCTTATTGTTTTTGGCTCGCTGCTGACTTTGAGCAGCGCAGAAAGCATCAAAGACTTCGTCAGTTTAGTAGAACAGGAGGGGTGGGTTTATGATCTACCGCAAAATGCTCTTCTGACCTTCACATTCCCCAAGCCAGAGTCTTCACCTCAGAAATCCAAGACCGGCAAGATCACAGCGATCACAGCGAAAACCATCAGCGCTCACCCAGTTGTGAGAGACATCTTGGCTGACGTCAAAATGAATTAGTGATTTTTCTCAAAGCATACCCATAGATTTACATATGTCGTCTATTCATTAATATACCTGCATTCAAGTTAATGAACGTTAGTTTCAAACGGCAAAGAAGAACTCGAATTGGACTCGGTTTGGTCTGTTGTCGTTCGGCTGATTCACGCCTGGATCCGCTTGTCCTCTTCTACCTCTCAAGTGGCCACGGAAGTTTTGAACACCCACGTAAATGAAAAACGAAAAGGTGAATAATAACACAAGGTAGTCTATAAGTTGGTACTCTGCGTTCTCCTCGAATGCAGTGGGATCGTCAGCAACGAAAGGCGCTGAGTCTTCGGCGGCGTCCTGTAACTCTTCGGATCTTGCTATTGTCTTGAGCGTGTTGAACCAGCCCGAGGACTCGTCATCAGAGCTTTTCTCTGCCTTGCTGAAGAGAGCTTTGAGTTTCAATCGCAAAAGTGCCAAGCCGATGGCGTATGTGTTTGCCTTTGGCTTAGTGTGTCCGCTTGCGAGGCTATGGTCCTGATAATATTTCATGCTAAGATCGTAGTATCTTTTCGCCATGTAGTAGTCCACAGCATTGTTCGCAAAACCCAAGCCATGCTCGTACATGTAGGCCAACTTGTAGCACGCATGAGGAGAAGCTGCCAGAGCTGCCTTGCTGTAGTATGCAAAAGCTTTGCTATAGTCCGCTTGAATGCCACTATCGGGAATATCTCTCAGATACAAGTCACCCAAAAGAACTGTAGAATCAACGTGTCCTTGCGCAGATGCTTGTTCGAGGTATGCCAAAGAATGCTTGTATCTTTCTCCGTCAAATGGCGGGCGGTTCCAGACAAGTAGAGGTTGTTGTTGATGAAGCAAGTAGGCCGCGGATACTTGGGCGTTCGCAAAACCTTGTTCAGCGGCTATCAGATAGCCGATGAGGGCATTTTGATAACGGCCATAAGTGAGTTCCTCGAATGCAAACGCCAAATGTGGCAGTATGAGCTGGCTAGAACGGTCAACAAAACCCTTGTACAATTGGACTAAGTCTGGGCATTCAAAAAGTTCACCAAACTTGCCAGCAACACCAGCCTCAATGGCATCACTTAGGTAGAAAAGACTACCGTAGTGACCGTTGGCCGCAGATTTTCTGACCATGTCGTAGGTGACCTTGGAGTAAGTGGTGTCGAGTGGGTCCGAAGGGCTAGTAACGAGGTATTTCGAGTATAGGTAGAGCCCCTGCTCACTCCCATTTGTGGCTGCCTGTTTGAGATAGGACTTGCAGGCCTCGCTGACTTGGCCGTCCGATGTTGGGCTCATTTTGTGCAAGAGGCCCAACCCCAAAAGAGCGTCTTTGTCCCCTGCCTCTGCAGCCACCAGCAACCACCGGTGGGCTCTTTGGAGGTTTCGTTCATGGCCTTCACCATTGAGGTACATTCTTCCCACCAACGACTGGCACTTGGGCAAAAATGACTTGTCGAGCTCCGACATCGACTCGGGTCTGCTCAAAGCCTTCTCTCCACCGAAGTAAACACACCGCAAAGCACGACTGAACGCCTTTTCGTGATCCTTCTCGAAGAAGAAGCTGCTGTAGTAATACTCCACCGCTTCGAAATAGTAGTCGAAGATGTAGAATTCCAGCGAGTCCAATGCCTTCTCTTGAACGTACTGCTTCAAGGAAGCGTACTGGTCCGCCAACGAGAGTACCGAGGACGGGCTCTCGCTGATCTTGTTGCCAAAGAGGCCACCATTGAAATCTGCCACGCTGACATCGAGCGAGTCCGGCTCGTCGTCCGCGTCTAGGCCGCGGTCCGCTAGAAGCTCCATGATGTGGCGAGCGATCCGTGAATAGTAAAACTGAGCGGAGGCGCAGTCGGCAGGACAGCCAATTCCACTAGCCTTGCGGTATGCCAACACCATTAATGCGTTGATGTCGTTGTTGCGGGCCGCTAGCTCGTAGTAGAGGTTGGCCCGCTGCTTGTCCACCGGTAATGCTCCGAACAAGCCGGTGGAGTGGATGAAGGCCAGCATGAAGTACGCCTTCCCAAGCGGGCCCAATTCGATTCCCCGCTCGTAGTAGTGAAGTGCTTGCTCGTAGTCAACTTCTTGTGAGTAGTTGCCGTACATGTAGATGTCCGCTAGTGCCACCGCAGCGTCTGCTGAGCCTGCGTCGATGGCTTTCGCCAAAAGATCTTTGATGGCGGGTAGCGGCGGGGCAACTTCCGGCTCCGGGGTGGAGATTTGCGGATCAAGCAGCCGATTCCACTGCTCGTGTGGTGGGATGGAGATACCCTTGGCTAGGTTATGATGGTCATATAGACGTTGACTAATGCTGTGTGGTGGATGGTTTGCGGCAAGCTGCATGGCCTGCTGGAACAATGAGCTGGCTTCCAGCGCCTCGGCAGCAATCGCTGTCACGAGAACCGCTAGAAGTAGTAGAATGTGCATGTCCGCAGATGGTACTGGTAGTGAACAGGTGTGCTGTGGAGGTGGGGCCTGAGTACAGGAAGCGGCGAACAGAGTAAGTTGGATGGACAGAAATTGGATTTTTGGTTCCTATGAGAATTTGTGAGTTCAGGAACTTGAATTTTAGAAGTGGGAGGTTTTTAAAGTGGGTTTGTAATTTACGTTGCCTTTTTACTTTGGACATGTGTGCGTCAACTGTAAAATCTGCAAACCAACACCTGAATTTGAAAAGAAATTTGGTGAAAAATAAATTTTCGAAAAAAAAGGAACAACAGCCAACTTTCGAGAAGCCAGGGATTTGATTAGCTTCGACTTCAAGTCCCGTTAATCGACCAAATCAGTCACTCCTATTTGCTCAGATGCAAAAGATAAGCCTCCGCAACTGCCATTAGCACCCAAGATCCAGAAGAAAGTAGGATAAAAAAGAAACAAAGGAACAGATGACCAAAAAAAAAGAAAGCCAAGACAGAAACTTCAAAAGAAAGAACTCTAGACATACACTCACAAAATAAATTTTTTCAACTATCCGTTTTCATCGTTCCCCTTTAAAGTCCTGAGTCGACCCCAGCGTGGGGCGCGGAGCCTTTCCTGTAGGAAACAATCCGGTCTCGCTCCACAACTACTTGGCACTTTTCTGAACCGGCACACTCACATCTACACTCTTGCAATTGCATCGATCCGGTGATTTTTATCTGAAACCTTCATCCAGCAGTCGCCTGGTTCCCGCCATTCCCCACATCCAGTGACAGAGTTGCTTTTCAACGCCATGTTCTGGAAATCGGCCCCCTCGGGCCCCCCGCCGCAAGAGGCCATCTTCCGGTCGGCCCCCATGACGCTAGTGCAATTCTACGTGACCATTGAATTGGCACGCGATGTCGTCTATGTTCTTGGTAAGTCGGGCCACGTCCATTTCCGTGATCTCAACTCCCTCTTGACACCTTTCCAGCGTACATTTGTCAACGAATTGCGCAACATCGACAACTTGGAGGCAAAGTTCGTGTTTTTGTTCTCCATGATGATCAAATACGCCACCGTGAAAGGCGATCCGTTTGCCACGTTGTTGGCAGACCAAGGTCCCTTGCCCTCAGCCTCTGAGATCCAAGATATCAAGGAAAGGGTGGAGGACTTTCACGAGCGGATCAAGCACCTCGACCAGTCGTACACGTCCTTGGAATCGAAGAAAATGTCCTACGTTGAAAACCGTCACGTGCTTCAAATCGTGCACAACTTCCACTCCCCCACAGCCTCGAGCTTCGCCGACGACGACGAGTTTCGCCAGTTCGAGATCGAAGACGACGACGAGGAGGCCTTGCTCGGCCATCGCGGAGTGTACACTCACGAGGTGTCTGTCAATCTCGAAGACGCCGGAAGAAACTCCATAGCTGGCACAATTGCCAGGGAAAAGGTTTTGGTTTTACGAAGAATTTTGTGGAGAACCTTGAGAGGTAACCTCTACTTCAACGATGTTCCTATCGAAGAACAGCTCCCTGCATCCGCAGACCGCAAGTCTGATCTCATCGACAAAAACGCCTTCATCATCTACATCCACGGTGATTACTTGCGGGAGCGTGTCAAAAGAATCATCAAGTCGCTCGATGGTGTGATTTACGACAATGCATCCGGATCCCAAACTGTCAGATCACAAGCCATCAACGACCTTAACTTGAAGATTCAAGATTTGGACAGTGTGGTGGACTCCACCAAAGACCATCTCATCACGGAGCTCATTTTCTTCCAGGAGAAGTACCCCGACTGGCACTACATCATCAAAAGAGAGAAAGAAATGTTCGAGATCTTGAACAAGTTCGACGAGGACAGCACTAGAAGATGCCTTGTCGGAGAGGGCTGGATACCGAAGGCCGAATTCGATAGCATACGCCGGTCGTTGAAGAATTTGGTGAGGCTCAAGATGGACAACCAAACACATTTGGGCGCTGGAGACAGCGATTCCATCACCTTGTCCACGGACACTTTGAACATCGGTGCATCCACAACGGGACCTTCGTCCGCCCCATTGGACCAGTCCTTTTTCGGCGGAGCAGACCAATTTGGGATTGGAGGAAGCGACGACGAAGATGACTCCGACTTCAATTTTGTTGCGGTGGTCAACGAGCTTTCGACCAACCGTGTCCCTCCAACTTTTCACAAGACCAATAAGTTCACCTCAGGCTTCCAATCGATTGTGGACACTTACGGAATTGCCACGTATCAGGAAGTCAACCCAGGTCTTCCAACAATCATCACATTTCCCTTCATGTTTGCCATCATGTTTGGTGACCTTGGCCACGGCTTCATCGTTCTTCTAGTTGCCTTGTACTTCATCAAGAATGAGCGCTACTACAACTCCATCAGAAACAAGGACGAGATCTTGGAAATGGCCTTTAACGGAAGATATATCGTCTTGTTGATGGGCGTTTTCTCGATGTACACTGGATTGATGTACAACGATATCTTCTCCAAGTCCATGACCATCTTCTCTTCCGGCTGGAAATGGGAGTGGCCCGAGGGATACGACTTCGGCAAGGACGGTGCGGTCGCCATGACAGCTACCAAGATCAAAGGGAAAACGTATCCTTTCGGTCTCGATTGGGTCTGGCATGGCTCGGAGAACGGCTTGTTGTTCACAAACTCCTACAAAATGAAAATGTCGATTTTGATGGGTTACTGCCACATGAACTACTCTTTGATGTTCAGCTTGGTGAATCACCGGTTCTTCAAATCGAGCGTTGACATCATCGGCAACTTCATTCCAGGCTTCCTATTTATGCAAAGTATCTTTGGCTACCTTGCTTTGACGATTGTCTACAAGTGGTGCGTCGATTGGCTCGGCACTGGCCGCCAACCCCCAGGATTGCTTAACATGTTGATCAACATGTTTTTGTCGCCTGGAAGCATCGAGGACCCATTGTACTCGGGCCAGAAATTTGTCCAGATCGTGCTCGTTTTGGTTGCATTGGCGTGTGTGCCATGGCTTCTTTTGTACAAGCCAATGGTATTGCGCAGGGAAAACAACAAGGCTATCGAGCTCGGCTATAAAGACATTGGCTCTCGCAAACTGCACAATCTTCAGCTCCATGAAGAGGAGGAAGCATTGGAAATGCTTGTGGAGCGGGAAACCTCTCGCGATTTTCACGACGAGAGAGACGAAGTTGATGACCTTGACGTGCTCAGCGAAACATTCACTTTCCCTAACGACATTGAGCCCATGCTCCCTAATTCTGGCCACGGCCACGGTGATGAGGAGTTCAACTTGATGGACATTGTGATCCACCAGGTCATTCACACCATTGAGTTCTGCCTCAATTGTGTGTCTCATACTGCATCTTACTTGCGGTTGTGGGCCTTGTCTTTGGCTCACGCCCAATTATCCAGTGTTCTTTGGACTATGACCATTCAAAATGCATTTGGTGCCACGGGAGCTGCTGGAATTGTCATGACGGTTTGCTTGTTTGCAATGTGGTTCACATTGACCGTTTGTATTTTGGTCATGATGGAGGGAACATCTGCGATGTTACATTCCTTAAGATTACACTGGGTGGAGGCAATGTCCAAATTCTTCGAAGGTGAGGGGTACGCCTACGAACCATTTTCATTCGAGAACATCGACTTATAGACGGACGAATATACACGACGCTGTTGGAATTTGACCTTACTGTAGTATCCTTATCAGAGCTCAGCTTTGACACTGCCTTTTAGGCTCGCTGAAAGTCATAGGATGCATTGAGCTTGCACTGCGCTTTGCCGATTCGGGTTTTTGGGCTTTTGAAAGTTTACAGGCAGGGAGTACTACCCCAGAATTTGAGCCTGGAAGCGCCTTCTGTATGATTCCGAGTTGCATGGAGGTTTTGCTGATAAGGTGCTGTATGTGGTGCAAATTGTTGCCGTTTTTAGCGGCCAGTAGCACTCCAAAGCAGCCAATGGATGCAGCAACACTGGAAACGGCTTGTCCGTGTTGAGATACGAAGGTATCAAATTTGTTATTTAATTGGTCCAAGGCCACGAAAAGCATCTCTTGTTTTCGAACGAGACCATCAATGACTCCTTCCAATTGTTCGATGCGGTTGTCGAACAAACAATTGTTGGACTCAGAAGCCATAGAGGCAACAGGAGGATCCAGAATGATCTTGTTTTGATTGTCGAAAGACGTCAGCCTAGGTTCAACCTTGTGAATGTCTGACGGTGATTTGCAACTTTCTGCTGAAAGAGTTTCCTGGCTTGACTTCACGGACATGTTAGAACTGGGAGTCGAAGGAATTGAGATTTGCTTTTGCTGGCCACAAGGGGAGATAATGATCGGTGGAATACGGATTCTTGAGTTGTCACTGGCTGAATCACAGATCTGCGACAGAACGCTAGAGCTCAGTGGAGTAATCGGCTGCAGTGCTCCTTCGAGAACGTATTTGCGGTACCTCTCGACGAACTTGTTGAATTCATCACTGAAAAAAATTGGGTGTCCAAATATGAAACTATCTGGATGGCGCAACTTCAATTCTGCAACATCCTGAACTAGCGATTTGCGGAGCATATCCAAGAGGCAGAAAAAGGAGCCATCCGAAGAAAGCAGCATCAGGTCAAGGAACGGAAAGATTTGACTGACAACAGAAGCAGGAGGCTCAAGACCGGCTCTTCTGATATTGTAGGAAGAGCGGTCGGTGAAGCCCGCATATTGGCAAAGAACGTCGATATTGAGCGCCGACACAGAGAATGCCAGTGGCTGCAACACAGGGCTGATGTCCTGGACTGCGCCCAATTCTGGATCATTGTTGAGATGTGTCGTAGCTAATTTGCCGAGCCTGTCTATTTGGCTGTTGCCGGAGACTTTGAGGAGCTTGGTGGCTGCCTTGTACTGCTGCGAGTATGAGAGGGAACGTGTTTTCTGTCCGCCGTTCAAAAGCTTGTAATGAAGGAAGTTCTCGTCCTTGAACAGCTCATCCGACATGTCCACTTCCCCAAATAGATTCCGGATGTGGAATCGGGAAAAGAGGTAGAGGGACATAAGAAACTGTGGGCAAATCTCCACGGATTTGTGGCGAACGATGCCATAGAATCTGACTTGGGCTGACTTGGGTACAATAGACTCAATTACCACGATTTCTTGACTCCTGGTATTCACATTGTCTTGACCCCCGATACTCAAATTGTTCAGGTAGGAGCCGGAAATATTGTGAAGAGATAAATTTTTGAACGAAAGTTCTCTTCTTTGAAGACCTTTGAGGTTCACGGAACGGGTTAAGGATATGTCAACCAAGGTCCTAAGCAAAGTGTGGAGATTCAGTCCGTGGGTGGCAGATCCTTCCAAGACCGACAGATTCAAGTCGTAGAAATCCCTGACGAAACACCGTTGGGAGTTGTACAATGACGGATCTAATCTTCCATCGTACTCAATCTCTTGATCGGAGCCCTCTCGCAGATCCACGGACATGGGAAATCACAAAGATGATGTCTTTCTATGGATGCCGTAAGAGCTAGAAGCCGCTAAACTCTAATTGTTCAAGACAATTTCGTAACCAAAAATTGTTCCCGGTATTTGACTTTTAACGACAGGTGAGTGCAGGCGAGACTGGAAGCTTTTAAACAATGCAGCTGCAGCGGAGTCCGGCCGCCGGCCAAGAATAGCACCGCGTGCCGGATCTATCCCCCAACTAAACATGAGTTGCAGACCCAAGTGCACATCACCGAGCGACGTATCGCCCATTTTGCCGCCGCGCAGCGAAATCGGACAAATCACCCCATCGGCAAGGGAAATTTGGGGAAGCTCGGGGTCTGTGGGGGTTCCAGAGCGCAATAGGAGCGCAATAATGTTTCCATGCTGCTCGGTGCGTTGGTTGGTAACATAGTGAAAAGTGGGGGTGATGCAACTAGAGCCGAGCGGGTGAAAAAAACTATTAACTCAGACTCAAAATCAGCCATATCGACCAGGCCTCGAGACACGGTCACCCAAAAACCTAACAATGGATTTTTGGGCCATGCCGAAACAATGGACAGGGCGGTTTCTCTGACAATGAGCTGCGAAGCCGCTAGCGTGAGCCGCACTCGACTGCACACCTGGTGCTTGCATCGCGCACCATGCGATGTCTTGGAAAACCTGCCGGGGAATCGATTCGCCAAGCCCTATTGATCCGTCTCCCTGGGCATAATGGGGTTGGCTGCGTGGAGGAGCTCTGGTTTGTACCGTGAATTTCTTGCTCTGACCTCCTTCGCCTAGCTCTCTCTTGGCGGCTTGCCCCAACAACTTGCGTATCCATGGTTATTGTTGCAATTGCGCTCCATACACGTTACGTCACCTTATCGGCCGATGTCAAGCACGATACCGCAAAAGGAAGCCGTTTGCGGCCACTTTTACGCGTGTAAGACTTTCACTGGTCCCTCCGCACCAGGTTGCAGCATGCAAGGTGCGAATAAGATCGCTACGGAAAAGTACTTGAAAACTATCGATTCATAATAAACATATCAAATGTCGTTCAAAACCAAGCCCTTATTAATAACAAGCTCAGACAAGTCGCTGAGAAGTCCTTGGCTCATAATGTTCCGCTCGCTTTCGCTGCTCAACCACCCTCTCATCATCTTGATCAACGACTCCAACACAATGAAGTTGTGGGAGTCCACCTTGGCTCTTGCGTTTTCCTCTCCCTCAACTGCCTCCTCGCCCAGCTCCTCCTCTTCGTCTTTGACGACTAGCGACAAAAGCTTCACCAAACAGGTGAATGAGAGCAAAGACAAGTTCTTCTTGTTTTCTTCGAATTTCAAATAGTGCAAGAGCTGGAAGGGTTCTTCAGTGACCTTGTGCTTCAAGTTGTAGGAGATCAAAGACGTAGCCATGACAATGAATTTCTCCTCACTGATAAGGTTCAAAGAGTAGACTAAGGATGGGTTTGAGGCAACGAGGTCGATACTTTGCTCGGCACTGCTATGCTCGCTGTCTGCAACACTTTCGTCGTCAGAGCAGTCCTCGAGGTAGTCGTCCTCTTGGAAATGCAGCGTCACTGCCAGAAGCTTCTTCAAAAGATCCTTCTTCATGGTGGTCAAGTTCTCCGGGGAACAGTCAGTGAACACGACCATCTCAAACAAAGTGAATCTTTCTTTCAAAGGCGAGTCGTCTTCCAAGATATCCTTGAGTTTGCCCATTTCTTCCTTGATGCTTTCCATTCCGTCGTCCCTCTTGTCAGCGGGACTGGCCAACAACTCGAGATAGTACAAGTTCAATTCATGAATGATCTCCAACACTCTCCAAGAAAACATCAAGTCATAGAGATCACTCTTGTGCTTGAGGTAGACGTCAACAAAGTCGAGACGGCTCTCACCGTTCTTGATACCGTGACAGATTGGAAGTTTCTGCGAAAGGTTGTTCAAACGCTTGGCAAAGCTGTCGGACTTGAACATGCCCAACTCGTCAACTTGCACTAGCTTCTGCAATTGGCCGAGAGCACCCTCCGAATCTTCCTTGAAACTGCTAAGGCGACGACACTTCTTCTTCAAGTTGAAGCCAATGAATTTGGAAGCGAGAGGTGCTCTTTCCGTGATCAACACTCCAATTAAGATAGACAAGAAAGTTGTTTCGAAAGTTGCCTGCTTGGTGGACAAAAGCATGTAGTATTTCACCAACTGGGACAAGGTGGTTTGTTTTTGGCCCAAAATCGTGCTAATGACCTCTTGTTTGTCCGCTTCGCTCAATGCTTCGAGAGATTTGAGACGTAGCGTCAAGAGTTGGACGGGCGACAAGGATGTGCTTTGCTTGGGCGATGGGCTGATTCCAAACGCGTTCTTAGTGGCAAGAGCGGCCATAAAGAAGCCCAAAGCAAAGAAAAGCACTCTTGCACTGGTCACAAATTGGGCCAGAGCAGCCGAAGTGCCCATAAGTGCAGTGGGGAACAAAGGAACTGCCGCCAAACCACTGAAAGTGTCATCGGAGATGAACGCGGAGCCAAACATGAGACCCATACCGCCCATGAATTGGTTTTGGTTGAAGCTGTTGGGGACATTGTTAGTTTGTGGCAGCTGCAGTTGGGAGGAGGCTAGACTGGAACGAGCGGAGACCGAACTTGGGGTCTCTTGGCCAGAGAACTGACTAGCAAAAAAGTCGTTTGCGTCCTGGGTTGGCTCGGGAGCGTAAGTAGCCAGCGAAGAGCTAACCGGTTGTGTTGTGGATGCTGCTTGGTTTAGAAGGGCCTGGAGACTTTCAATCTTGCTCAGCAAGGACTCGTTTTTCTTCTCCAAGTGCTTGATGTATTCGGTGGCCTTCGTCAATACCGAGGCCTTGTTCAACTTGACAGCAGGGGCTAGGCCACCCAAGTCGGCAACCAGCACGTCTTTGATACCCGTGGCAATTCTGAGAGTGGGCACGGCGTTCCGCAACTCTATTATCTTGGAGTTGATGTTGGTTCTGTACTTTTTCTCGATGACATTGTGGGAGGTCTTGCCCTTCTTGGCAGGTTTCGTGACCTTGCTCTTGGAAGCAGACTTGGGCTTATCCGAGGGTTCGAGTTTCGAGTAGTCCTCAGACCCTGTACTGTCCAAGCGGAATCTCTCGTGTTCAGGTGATTGGGTGATTCCTTGGATCGACTCGGAGTGGGCTTTGTCCAGATGAGGCGACAAGTGGGTGCTAAGTGGCGGGGTATGGAGTGAGTGCTTGCCGGCGGTGGTGGGCAGCTTCTCTGAAGTTGGCGTGTGTTCCAAGGAGGCAAAGAAGTTGGAGTCGACCAGGTCCGAGTAGTTGTTCAGGCTAGCGTAGGGGGCTGCCTGGTCGAGACCGTTGTAAGTCCGAGGTGAGTTGGAGCCCGGAGAAACAACGCCGGTGTCGTTGTTCATGGAGCCGTTTGGGGAGAGCATAACCGCCGAGAACGGTTCTGACTTGGGCGCAAAAACCAGGGGCCGGAACAAGCTGCCATGGAGGTCTGCGTTCCAGTCAGCTGACTTATCCAAGGATGGGATGGACTCCAGGAGGACGGAAAGGAAGTTGTTTGTGTCCTCGAAGTCGAAAAACTGCTCGGTCGCCATCGTAGGTTTTGGTGTGTGAAAGACCGGTAGGTGATGTTTGGGGTGTATCGATGTGGGTATTGATAGTGGGTCTATCGATATGTGTATCGATTATGGTAATGTACAATCAAAGCTGGTCTGCAAGATCTGCAACTTTGGTTCTGTTGAGGAAATGAATGCGTTAGAAAGAAAGGATATTCGGAACAGGTAAAGGGCCGGACAAGACAATAGTGGTGCAATGTGCAATAGGCAGAAACCGGCGAAAGTGGTCTGATTCTCACTGGGTGCAAACTGTGCAGTGCGTGACAGAGAAGAACCCATCCGGCGGAAACCGGCGGTCATGGGCCAAAAAGGACGTTGCCGAGGAAATCAGCTCAGTGGCACGGCTCAGCGGAACGGTCAGCAAGGTTTTATTATTTGAGAAGGTTCAGGCGAAAAAGGCACGAGGTGTAGCGCAGCGAAATTGCGATGAGACTAAGTATTGGCAGCTGACATTGTGACTTTGGATTACACTTTGATCACTGCTGACTTTTGGAAATTTAATCGGCACTTGATTTAATTTAAGCTCTTTCCTAAAAAATATCCATGTTCCCATCTCCATTTGTCCCTGTTAAACACCACCCTATCACCCTGGCCAGCTCCAGCCCCTATCCTAACACTGTTTGCAATTTTTATTCACCGAAACTCTGAACTCTGAACTCTGAACGTTGTTCGGCTTATGTATCTGCCGACTCAACAAAATTGACACTCTTTTTTTCTTGCAATTTAGCGATGTTCACATCGGGGTTTCACCGGGTGGGATCCTCCCTGCAAATCCCGTCTTATCGCGTTCCAACCACACATCTTCAATGGCCACCCCCCTGAGAATCGCCTCCCGTGTGGCGAAACTGCAAAGGCTGATGTGCCTCATCATCGCCTTCTGCTTCATTTTGCTTCTCATCATCACCGCCTCGGCCGGCCATGATATCGCCAAGACCGAAGCCTTGACCAATAAATTGGGAGACACCTACAACAACATGTGGGGCAGCGCTCCTAAACCCAAAGTCGACGACCCTGAAAATCCATCATCTACCAAAGAAAAGGAGGAGGGCGAGGGTATCTTTGACATGGACAAGGAGCTAGGCACCGATGAAGGCGTGCCCACCCTCGAGGAGACTATCGAGAAAGAACAAGCTGAGAACGGGGTTTTGGAGGATCACCCAGATACGGAGGAGTCAAAGCCCAAGGCACCCTTTGAGCCCACGACCGAAAAAGCTGACCCTAAGGCTGACCCTAAGGCGGACGTCAAAGCAGACACCAAGGCAGACACCAAGGCAGACACCAAGGCAGACACCAAGGCAGACACCAAGGTTGAGTCTGACGATGAAGATGAAGATGAGACCGAGAAGGCTGAAAGCAAAGTTGATGCTAAGGTCGACTCTAAGGCTGACTCTAAGGCTGACTCTAAGGCTGACTCTAAGGCTGATTCTAAGGCTGACTCGAAGGGAGACTCAAAGGCCGACTCGAAGGCCGACTTGAAGGCTGACTCGAAGGTTGATTCCAAGGTTGAGTCTGAGGACGAGAAAGTTGATGCCAAGGCTGAGACTGAGGAACAAGAGTCCAAGGGTGACTCTGAGTTCAGCGACGAGCCCGTGATGTGGGAGGAGAACGAGCCCGAAGTGTCCCCCCCAAAAAGGATCCAAGGAAGTTGCCAAGGCAGAAGCTCAAGAGGAGACCAAGGATGCCAAAAAAGAATCAAAGGAAGACGTCAAGGCTGAGTTCGAAGATGAAGTGAAGGAGGAGGCCAAGGGAGCCAAGGCCGCTGTTGAGGAGTCCGAGGAGGACATTTAATTCTAACTTATTCTATTACGTCAACTATTGGCACTAGTGCTACACCTGTTAGAATCTGCCCGCTAATGGCCACTCGTCTGTAAGGCTATAATAGATCTCATTCACCAACCGTTACAAATTTTTCCAAATCAACTTTTCCACGTACTCTCCCTTCGGCTTTTCCCGGAGGAAGCCCATAGACTGCAACTCAAAACAGCCCTGAACAAACCACGCATAAGCCATCTTGTCCCACCCCTCGTCGCTGTTTTCTGCTTTTGATATGAAGTCTTGTGCAATATTTTTGAATGATCCTTCCACGCTCAGCACCTCTCTTGAAAGTTCCTTGAGAATCTCCTTTTTCAGTAGAGATTGCCGAAATGCAGTGAAGAAATCCCAAAGATTGATATTCACGGGTGCATCTTTGTACACCTGATAAAGTTTCGACAAAACGGGGCCCATGACTCTTGCACTTGAGTCGGTCATTTTAGCACTTTCCAAGAGGAGAGAATTCCTGAGATAACGTTGCGGCTCATCGAGCCCCAACTCGATGACTTCTCTTGTGCTGGGGCGGATGAGGTCAATCATAAGGTTCTGGTAGTTTTCCTCAATGAAAACGGTGGGTTTTGTGTCATCCAACTCACTTATACCACCATTAATGGTCAACACCTCGTTGAAGATGTTGTCATTGATTTTCATGTTGAGATTTTTGTTTGCGTGAAGGTAGTCAGTGAGACTCAGGACCAATTTTTGTTGATCAGCTGATATATTTCTTCGTAGGTTAATGATATCTTCGTCGGGGACTTCACGAACCTGCTCTTTAATGGCGTCGCTATTGAGAAATGTAAGGAATTGCTGCACTTCGACATCGGTGAAAAATTTCACTTTTTTCAAGAGATCGCTGAGAAATGCTGAATTGATCACTTGGTTGTTGGTGATCAATTTGTAGATCTGGAATTTTTGTCTGTCGCCGCCGCAAAGCCAATGGATGATGGAAACTGCGTTCATCACAGAGTTTTGATACTTTTGAAACCGGGTCTTTGCCTCCTCAACAAGTTGTTGGATCAGAGCATCATCCTGAAGCAAGGATATGGCTTTTCTTCTCGAGTCTTCGCATTTGGACTCCGTTGCTTTATGTACAAGAAATTCGATGTGAGATTTGAACGAGGGGAGCTTCCGCAAAGCGCTATAGTGGAAACTTGCGGGCTCAAATGCTTTATCAATGAAAGGCGCTAGGGGCAGCTGATAGAAATGGATCATGTAGGTGAGCTTGAGCTCTGTGATCAAGCTGTCGATGGAGTTGTTGGAGTTTTCGAACCTGTTCAAGATAATCAGGGAAAGTTGTGCATCAAGAAGAAGCGGGTTTTCAGCGGTGATTTCGTTCTGGAGCAAAATCTCGTCGATGACTTGATAGCCGATCTGCTTGTTGTCCTTTGCCTCGAGCTTCACACCCTGGATCAACGTACGGAGATTGCTTGTGATGTTAGAGTTGATCCAGTCGCTGACATTGCGTGTACTCAAACCCATGACGAGCTTGATGGGGCATCGAGTTGCATGGACACAAAAGATTTGCACCAACTGGTTGAGGATCTCGTTGGAGAAGGCGTCGCTGTCGTCCAAAACCACCACGATCCGGAGTGATTCGTCACTCTTGTACTTTTTGCGGTAGGCCTCGACCCAGTCATCGACGATTTCGAAGTCGTAGGAGATTCTGCCGCCGTCGTCGCCGTCGAGCTTCAACTCATCTTCGTCGTTTGCATCGTCAGCAAATGCATTGTTTTCGTCTCGCTCAATATCTTCGTCTGCCTCACTGTCGTCCAGATCAAGTTCAGCTGGCTCGCCGTCACTGGTTTCCGCCTTGATATCAGCCGTCTTCAACGAGAGCTCCGCTTCGGAAACAGCGGGGGCCACCGGTGGTCCCTCGACGATCTGTTTGACCGTTTCTCTCACCGCCGCTTTAATGTTGACACACGCTTTGGAGCTCAAGCGAACGATGCGTACGTGGGCACCACGCTTGGCATCTTCTCGCACAAAAGACGAGAACTCGTCGAGGATTCGGAGGTTGTTGGCGGTGTTGGAACTCAAGCCGAGAAACGCGATGTCGAGTTTCGCCAGGTGGGCGTCCTGGATGTACAGTAGAAGATCGGCAAATAGAGTGTTGTTTGCCGAGTTAAGAATTGTCTCAATGGCCAACCGCTGATGGCCCCAGATCTGCTCGTAGAGGCGGTAGCGGAGTTGGGTATGTGATTCTGATTCGCCCAGAAGCACCCTGAACGGGGTGCTAGAGCGGGCGGGCCGTTTCACGGCAAACTCCTCGCCGACCAACGCCACATCTACGTTTTTCCGTTTCGGGCGGAGCGCGTAGTGGGTTTTCTGGTAGTTGGGGTCCAACGCCAGGTTCATGGTGGTGGTTGTGCGGTGCGCAGAGGTAGCCAATATATGGATTCCTGCCCGAAACGGGAAGTCTGGCAGCTCCTATTAAGAAATAGGCACTGGTGGAATTTTCCGTCCTGGGCACCTCAAGTTTTTCGCTTCTGTACCGTTTCTCATTCCAGATTTTTCTTGATTTCCTGGCCAGGCCCGTTTAGGCTTCGGTTTCTCCACGTTTATTGCATCCTGCCCACCCGGCCCCGCTCGCACCTAATTCCACTTGTATCCGTTGCAGCCGTGCAACTCCCGCTGGATTTCAACTGGTCGGTCCTGAGGCGTCAGCAAAGAACTGCTTCTGCTCAATTCCCAATTCCTCAATTGACCCGTCGCCATCCCAGATGTCCGAACCAGACCAAACGGGACCTGCTTTGAAGCACAGAAAAGCCCCTGCCCCCAGCCGCAACAACGAATCTTCGGACGATGCATCCACCCTTGGCAGCCAGGACCTGGCCTCGAGGCCCCGTTTCCACCGCCGCAAGAAGAGCTTCATCAACGTTGCTCCGTTGAACACCCCGCTAGCACGGCGCTTGCAGACGTTGAGCGTCATGTGGCACACCATCTCGATCCCGTTCTTCTGCTGCTTGTTTCTTTTTCTTCTTTACTTGGGCACGTTTGCGTGGATCGTGGTCATCGTGCCCTACTTCATTTGGTTCTACGGCTTTGACTTGCACACTCCAACCAACGGCAAGTCCGTATACCGGGTGCGGGACTGGATGAGAAACTTGATCTTGTGGGACTGGTTCGTGCTGTACTTCCCCATCACGCTCCACAAGACGTGTGACTTGGAACCCACCTTCACCACGGAGTGGGTCGACGAGGAGTCGTCCTCCGATGACGAGCAGGACTTGATCTCGGAGCACAAGCATACCGTAGTTGACAAGATCTTCCTGCTTTTGGGGCTTCGCAAAAGAGTCAACGATACGGACTCAAGCAAGCCCCGTGAAGGTTCCGATACCCGCAAAATGCGCCGTGTCGCTACTGGCCCAAGGTACATCTTCGGCTACCACCCACATGGTGTCATTTCCATGGGTGTCATGGGCATGTTCGCCACGAACGTGATCCGCAACGAGCCCTTTGAACCGCCATTGAAATATTTGAAATCGTTCTTTCACGACCCTTCTAAGGGAGAACGCACCCTTGCAGGGCTCGGCCATGTGTTCCCATTGACCCTCACCGAACAGTTCACGATCCCATTTTTCAGAGACTACTTGTTGAGCTTGGGCTTGACCAGCGCAAGCTCCCGTAACATCAAGTCTTTGGTCAACAATGGCGATAACTCCGTGTGCATTGTCGTTGGAGGTGCCCAGGAGTCGCTCTTGAACGATATGGTGGGCAGCGATCTCCGCGTTGGCATTGGCTACGACGGTGTTCACGAGGGCAAGGAAACTCCCGAGAAGACCGAAAAGAAAGAGATTCGCTTGGTTTTGCATAAGAGAAAAGGTTTCGTCAAGTTGGCCATCGAGATGGGCAACATCTGTTTGGTGCCTGTCTTTGGCTTTGGCGAGGCCGACGTCTACCGCCTTAACACGCCCAGTCCCGGTTCGTTTGGCCACCTGTTCCAGCAATGGATGAAACGCCATTTCCATTTCACACTTCCCTTCTTCAGTGCTAGAGGAGTGTTCATCTACGATTTCGGTTTTCTTCCGTACCGCACGCCCATCAACATTGTGATGGGCCAGCCGATTTACGTCCCCTCTGGCTTGCTTCTGGACGATCAAGAGGCACCATCGCCTTTGAAGGAAAAACTGCCATCTTTCACCAACTTGTTGAGAAAGAAATCAAAGCCCACCGCGAGAAAAGTGCCCCAAGACTTGCTTGATCACTACCACCGCTTGTACGTGGAGGAGTTGAAAAACGTTTACGAGAAAAATAAGCATAAGTTCGGCTACGGCGACGTCGAGTTGAACATTATCGAATAGTCATTTGTCACATTACATTGTTCCTCAATACATCTTGTTTAATTCATTTATTCCTTGTATTCCCATGCCCTAATGAATGGTTCGTTGAACCGCCTTACTCATCCTCCTTCTCGTCTTTGGACTTGCCAAGATATTGCTCCTTTCTGTACTTGCGGTACTGCCTCAACAAGGCTCTATCGAGCTTGCGTCTTCCGCTGGTCTCCACAACATTTTTGGAATCCTTGGAAGAGGGATCTTCGGGTGAAGAAGTGGCCCCTTTAGCTGCGAGGTCCTTAGATGTGTCTTTTGATGCGGTCACTTTTGTGTCTTTGGACTCGGTTTTTGGAGTCTTCTTTGTGGTGGCTTGTTGCACAACAGGCTTTCTGAGGAAAGAGTTGGACTCGTGCAAAGTCTTACGGAACTGCTTGATCTCGTTTTCCTTTGCGAGCTGTGCCGACTGGTTTTCCCGAAGCTTGGCGTTCTTCAGGTCCTCCCAGTCTTTGAATGCATTGTAGTAGAACTTCTTCCCATAGGGAGAGGCACCGAACCGCTTGTTCTCCGGAAACATGTCCCAAAGACTCTTGTTGCGGACCTCCAAGAGAAGCGGGTTCAACACACACAACCCGGTGATGGACTCTCTGAGTGGGTGTTCCTCCATGCCGCTGCTGACGGTGTCTGTGTCGTTGAAGATGCCGAGCAACGTGAGATTTGGCTCGATGTCGCCCGCGGACTTGATCTGGTTCGCCTTAGGGCTCTTGGGGAGAATGTGCTTTGGCGAGAGGCCAAAGTCGTATTTGAAGCCGACTTGCGGATGGGTGCTTTCAAACTTGGGGACGGCTGATCCGTCTGGGACGGAGGTCAAATGGAGCAGGGCGTGGAACTGTTCCGGGGACATATTGCGGAAATCTTCGGGCGGTTTGGGGAGATCCTCGAAGGACACGTATTTTTTTAGGTCTTTCAGGAGCTTGGCGTCTTTGGCCTTGGCCTCTTTCTTGACCAGCTTCTTTGGTGGCGTGGTCTGAGTTTCGCTGACGGCGCTATCTTTCTTGGACGACGAGAAACGGACCGCCATGAGCTGGCCCGCCCGAGTCCGGGAAGCGCCTAGGCGTTGACATCGTGCAAGTAACATGGTGAAGAAGTAGGTGGTGTTCGCCCGGGTTTTTTCTCCCTCATGTGACCCGCACCGGCAGGTTGGAATACCGTGATTGACGGATCTGATCAAATACCGGAGGAATCAAAATAAGGTGATTCAAGTGTTCTCCATGATTCTGCTTTTCAAATGATTCTTTCTTTTTAATTCTTTTTAATTCTTTTTTATTCTTTTCTTGTCTTATGTGTGATCTTGTCTCGCTCACTTTCCCACCTAGGTGTGGCTCTGCGATATCGGAGATGTCTGACTAATAACCCGGCCAACTCAACTGGCAAAAAAATTAGGAGAAAGCAAAATAAAAAGATTGTAGGAAACACTTCGATACACTGTCAAGATCAAATTTTACAAATCCCTATAGATAGCCCATGTGGTCCTGCGTGGGCCACACCTGTAATTTCGGCGAGAATGGTGAGAATCCACCTTAAACACTTTCGATTGCCCATGTCCGCCCACAGAGACAAAGTCGACGTCGCCTCGTTGCCCCACACCTTCGACCAGCCCATCCCATTGGCCGTCATCGGCGGCACGGGTCTTTACGACTTGCCCAACCTCAAGCCCGTGGCCAGACTCACCGTGTCCACACCTTGGGGATTCCCCTCCGGCCCCATCACGGTGTCCGTCACCGAGCTGGGCCACCCAATTGCGTTCTTGCCCAGACACGGTCTCCACCACGACTTGTTGCCCTCGGACGTGCCGCTGAGAGCCAACATCGCCGCGTTGAAGAAGATCGGTGTCCGTGCCATCATTGCCTTCTCCGCCGTGGGCTCGTTGCAGCCGGAGATCAAGCCCCGGGACTTTGTCTTGCCCACGCAGGTGATCGACCGTACCAAGGGCATCCGTCCATCGACGTTCTTCGAGAAGGGCTTCGTGGCCCACGCCACTTTCGGCGAGCCATTTGACCTCAAGCTCAACAAGCTCATTGCCGACTCGATCCCCAGCACCGGGTTCTTGGAAGCATTCAACGGCGGCGAAAACCCCACCATGCACACCAAGCACTCCACCAACGGCGGCGAGGACTTGACCATCATCTGTATGGAGGGTCCACAGTTCAGCACCCGTGCCGAGTCCAAGCTCTACCGCACGTGGGGCGGATCCGTGATCAACATGTCGGTGTTGCCCGAGGCCAAGTTGGCCCGCGAGGCCGAGATCTCGTACCAGATGATCTGTATGTCCACCGACTACGACTCTTGGAACGAGAGCGAGGAGCCCGTCACGGTGGAGACCGTTGTGGGCAACTTGAAGGCCAACTCGGCCAATGCCTGTAAGGTTGCTGCCAAGCTCGTCAATGTTGTCTCTGACGAGCTCCACTCCGGCTCGCTGGGCTTGGGCTCCGACTTGGAGGGCTCCATGAAGTATGCAGTCAGCACCAGTCCCACGGGAGTCAAGAAGGAGTTGTTGGAGAAGATGCACTACTTGTTCCCAGGCTACTGGCCATTATAGACGAATGACAAGTTCCTATTATTTTCTATTATTTTCCATTATTTTTCTGTTCGTTTCAGTAGGTACTGAGCTCCAATCTTTGTCTGAAGAAACAATGAACAGCTATTCAGATTCCTTGTACAATTGTATGGCCCGATTGCATGCATTCCGCTTGTACCATTGAACTACAGTCCGACACTCCATTCCGACTTATACCGGAAAAGTGCAATTGTCAGCCAACCTATTGCAACCTTGCGATAAGGTACTACTCCCCACAGTGACGCAGTGCCAGATGAGGGGCATCGATACGGGGAAGCAACAGGAATGGGCTGCGAAGAATGTGATCGGCGAAGCCTGAAGAGGTAAATGACACGGCTATAAATACATCCAACGAGGCGTAGGGAGAGTTATAAGAAATTACATCATGGAACAAAGCAATTCATTATCAATTGCAAAAACAGTAACTGGGCCCCTATTATTTCCGTATCCTGTGTTTTGCCCGTTTTTGGTCCCGGAGCCGGAGAGTGTGGGGTTCCGCACTTGCGTCTCCGGTGTGTACTCCGAAGGCCCCTGGTGCAGCAAATCTGCCCATCAGTCCCCTCACACCCAGACACTCCAAACTGTGGGCCGGGGTAGAGTTACCCCATGTATAAGTAAGCGCCCGCCCCCGGAGAAAGAATGCGAAATTTGACGTCAATTCAAATCAGTTCAGATCATTTTGATCAGTTCAGATCATTTTATTCAGTTCACATCAGGTCAGAACTAATTCATCATCTGACCGCTAATATTTGCATCGCACCGTACACCATCTGATCGCCACATCGCACTGATTCCACATTATTCGAACCCAATACTGGACCACCACCACTGATCATTATTCAAACTCATTTGATCAAATTTTAAGTCGTTTCTAATCAATTCGAATCTCTTTCACAATGTCGTTGCGAACACTCGGGCTCAACTCCACCTTCAGCAGGCTCTTTGCCAAAACGGACCAGGAGTCCAAGGCCTTGATGACCATCCTCAACTTCCGCAAATACCCAGAGGAGTCGTTGGCCAAGATCATGACCCGGAGCGACAAGGAGATGGGTGGCTACTCGGAGGCACACTTCTCGTTGGACCCGGAAACGTCCGCTGGCCACTTCCACGGTAACTTGAACCTCGACCTCCCCAAGGACAACCCGGAAATCACCCGCTCGGGGTACGCCATGTTCCGCACCAGGGACCAGAAGGAGTCCTGGTTGTCCGGCAACTCCTACTGGGACTGGTCCCAATACAGCCTGTTGGCATTGCGGGTCAAAGGTGACCGCAGAAAGTACTTGGTTAACCTCCAGGCCAACACGCCCTTGGTGACCGATCTCTTCCAGCACCGGTTGTTTTTGCACCACCCGGGCGAGTGGGAGACCGTGGTGATCCCATTGAACGACTTTGTCATGACCAACTGGGGTGTCATCCAGGATGGCAGCGAGCTCAACAAGTCTGAGGTCAAAACGGTCGGTGTGGGTTTGTTGGACAAGCAGTACGGCCCATTTTCGTTGAAGATCGACTGGATCAAGGTCATGACCGGCGCCGAGGCGGAGAAGGTCACCACCAAGTCCCGGGCTGAACGTTTGGCTCTTGAAAACCGCAAGCACGGAGAGGAACACAGAGATATGGAGACTAACATGCCTACGGGCAACGGTGGGTCTGCCCTCAACACCCACAAGTACGAGGAGCCCAAGGGCACCGTTTTCTGAACGCTTTCACAGAACGTTTACTTTCCAGCCTTAGTGGCTGGTCATGGTTTATATGGATACATGATATGGTGAAGCTGCGTAGCCCTAGACCATCGCACGTGATACGAGAGTGAAAAACCCGTGCACCGTACACTTATAAGTGGGTGCGAAAATTTTTTTTTTCTCACCAACACAACGATTATCAAAAATGGCAAGAGGCCCGTATGTCTAATCTACCTTCGCTCGAAGGCAGACTTATAAAGGCAAATAACGTGGGCTGTCCAGGTCTGGACAGCATACACTACCATACCGCAGTTCCTTCGGGTTCATAAGTCGGTCTCCAGTCATACTTCGGTATGGCGCGGATGGGAGCCTTGTCAGATGATCGGATGTGGGTCAGCCGACCGACAAATGTCAATGGAGATTCTGTGTTGCCAGCGTTGCTGATTTCCTGGAACTCTCCAAACCTTTGAACCTTTGAACCTATCTCATGAATGTCTGAACCTTTGTGTCTCTGAGTCTTCGCGTCTTCTGAGTCCCTGAGTCTTGAAGCCTCTGGCGTTCATGAAGTTGACGAGTCTCCTGGGTCTCTTGGGTTTTTACCATTCAGACTGTCATTGGTCATTTGTCGTCGCGCTGCTCACTCCGAGTCTGTAAACAACTACTAACAATTCAGAAAGAAGCACCTTAAGAGATTGGCAGCCCCATCCCACTGGATGTTGGACAAGTTGTCTGGCACCTACGCCCCAAGACCATCCGCTGGCCCACACAAGTTGAGAGAGTGTTTGCCTTTGGTTGTGTTCTTGAGAAACAGATTGAAGTACGCTTTGAACGGTAGAGAGGTCAAGGCT